>CM062614.1:31557692-31870192 GCA_025617555.3 Puccinia polysora | reverse complement strand
TCATATCCTCTCTCCTTGCATATATTCCTATTTAGAAATATAGTTGGATGGTAATCAGTCAACAAAGACATGATTAGCAAGTTTGTGGTGATTCCCAATTACCTGCAGAATATCCTTGGTCAGTGCCCTGACAAAAGCCAATTCCAAACATAAATCCTGTTTTAGTGTTTTTGTTGGTTTTGTTCAGGTTCTGTCAATTGTTTGCCATCACATAGAGATCTTGTACCATCTCTGAAAATTGAGTTGCCAGCCATGTATATGGTCTTTGCTTCAATGAAAGATACTTGAGCACCACATAGGGTTGGTACTTTCTGTTGCAAACCACTTGTAGATTTACTGGGAGTCCTACTTGTGGTCCTACTACTTGGCATGGACTTAGACCCTTCTTCAGGGTGATGAAGTAGATTGACTTAGATACACACTCCTTATTGCCATAATCACGCTTAGCTTTTTGATGCTTTTTATGTGCTCTGGATGAGGATGGGATGGATGGAAATAAGGGTTGTGGTGGTGGCCTTAGAAAAGAACAATCTTGGCTTCATTCCTGATGATGCTTTAGATTCAAGGGCTCATCATCACTACAAACGTTGTTCCAAAAGCACCAACAGGAATACAAGTGACAAGGATTGAAATAAAAGCAAAGGTTTAAAGTCAATAATATGAAACCTTTTATGATGATTAAAGAACCATACATGTTGCTAAGTTTAACCACTTTTGAACACTCATCCTCATTATTTATTTTTGACAGCCACAGGTGAGATTGAGGTTGGGTGAAGGCATTGGAGTTGACTTGATCCATGGTAAACTTTGAAAGATGATGATGACAACATGTTGAATGTTTACAGATGGGGTCAAGGAAAAGAAGGAGTCATTCAATCAAGGATCAGTGGATGATAAGTTCATTTCTTCATTGCTGCTTACATTTATGATGTATACAAGAATGATGTGTTGATGCTGATATGTGATGATAAAAATTCAAATTTGGTGAAGACACGTGCTATGATTGGAAGAAGAAAAAAAAAGAATGGTGAAGAAGAGAAAGAGGGAGGTCAGTGTTGAATTGATAAAGATGAAGGATTCAAGAGATTGAAATAGGAGCACAAGTTCTTCCCAATGAAATGCAGAGATGATGTGTCAGAGGTGGAGGGGAGGCCTGAGTGTCAATGGGTAATTGAAGGAGTTGGATGGAATTTTTCTTTTTTATGAACAGGTTGATTCTAGGATGGTTTGATGATTTGAATCTTGAGAGGTTATTGGAATTTTCCAGTTACAATTATAGCACAAAAACAATCAGTCTACGTGTTCAGACAATGTTCAATCAGTGAAAAATAGGCTGGAAACTTGCCTGGGTGGACTCGTTGGGATTGCTTGGGGATTGTGGTTTGACTGTGCTTGGTTGATGGTTGAAAGGGCCTCTATACTGCTTTTTGATTGGCCAGCGCTATTTGTTTTGCTTGCAATTTTACAAGAAAGGCTTGCTGATGCAATCGCTCCAGCAAGTTTGCAAATTTCTGTGAATGGCTTATGCGTTTGCTAACGCAAGCGCTGGGGTGTTTGCTAGCGATCAGCAGGGGTGTTTGCTAGCGATCAGCAGGGGGCCAGGGCCCATTGAGGTGTGTTGAGTTGAAGTAGCACTGCTGCTGATGTGATCTCTTTTCACATCTTACTCACTTCTTATTACTTGTTTTTGTCTCTTTACTTGTTTCTGTTATTTCTGTTTTTCTTTTTTATGTTTAACTTCTTTTCCTTTTTGCCCTTTGTTGCTATTACTATGTTGTACTGGGTGCTTATACTTCAAATCTAGAGTGAACACTGGGCGCAACCTTCTCTAAATCCCATCCAACGTCCAGCAAACTTCCTCAGGCATCTCCTGGGAACCACTCACCAACTTTCAAGTTTTGAACCTCTCAACTGTCTCATCAATCAACCGCCTGCAGCCAGCTCAATCAAAGTAAGGAAAATCCCGACTCAATAGGTTTATGATACAAAGTAACTCTTCCTTACAGATTGTTCAAGGCGCTTCTCTGTTTATCTCATCTTTTCCTTGTAGCTGGTCGCTTTCCAACTGTCTCCTGAAAGACTTCCGTTGGTGTTGTTTTTACCCTTCTTTCTGTCTGATGAATCTTGTTTCTCAAATTTCTTTTCTGATTCTTTTTCCATTTGGTAATCCAGTCTGGTCTTGGTTTCTTAAACAATATTATTTTCATCACAGTTAAAAGCCAAAACAACTCCACCAACTGGTCACTAGCAAAATGCCCAAGCCAGGGTCATCGTTGACACCAGGACCAGGGGGAGACCCCATGAATTTTAAATCTCACGCCCTAAAAGTGCTCATCAAATCTACACCTCTATGGAACAAATAAAACTACAGCATGTGGCGTAAGAAGATGGAGAAACTCTTTAAACTCAGGGAATTTTTCAAATCATGAATTCACCAGGCAAACTACCACCATTGGACAAAGAGACCACCCAGGAGATGGTAGCTTACTTGATTGCCAAACTCAATTCAAACACCTACAATAACATTATCAATGATTGTAAAAAAGATAATGCCAAGCTGATATGGGCGGCAACGCACTCTCATTTTGCTTCATCTCAATCAGCAAACAGGGTGCAAATTTTCAACGGGTTCCTTCATCTTTCTATGTCTTCCAACATTGAGGCGTTTGTTACTACCGTCAAAACGTATCTCAAGAAACTGACAGAGGTTGGTATTGAACTTCCATCAGATATAATAGCCCATCTAGTTCTCTTTAAATTTCCCGCCTCAATGCAAGGTATGAAGATGCAAATTATGCACTCAACTACGGAAATGAGGATCAAAACTGTTTTAGATCATCCCATCCAACACAAAAACAAAATCAGCGCACAAGAAACTCTCAACAAACCAGTCAACGTGGCCTTGTATAACGGACTAAAATGCAAAAACAGAAAACATAACCCTGCCGTAACTACCCATCCTGCAAAAAACTGTTGGATTGAATTCTTCAAACTTAAACCAGCAAATAACCACTATTGAGGAAACAAGAATAAAAAGAAGATTTTCAAAGAGGCCCACTATTATTCATTCTTTTGTGGACTGAACTCAACATGTCAAGAGAAACTAATACCTAGCCAATACATACTCGATTCCGGATGTTCTATTCATATGATAACCAACAAGAATCTATTCCAATCTCTCACATGCTCTGACCATGAAGGCAAGATTCAAACCAGAAAGAGGGACACCGAGATCAAGATCAAAGGGATTGGTACAGCCTCCATTCCTTTTGAAAAATGTGAAATCCGTCTCAGTAATTCCGCCTGGGTTCCTGAATTGACTGTCAACCTCATATCCCTTAGAGCACTGGTAGAAAAAGGAGCGGCTTTGAAAATCAACTTGACGGTGTTGCCTTTTACCTTTTCCGTGTTTTCCAAAAATAAGGAATTATTCTCTGGAAGGATATAAAACAACATATTTGTCATCAACATGAAAAAAAGATCTGACGCCGCTCTATACTCCAGCAAGGACCTACCCAAAATCCACAGAACTCTTGGCCATGCTTTTCTCAGACGAATGGAAAAATTTCTGAATGAAACCATCTCTCTCAAGGACAAGGCCGACTTCAAATGTCTTAATTGCAATAAAGCCAAGATAACAAAGTCCAACTTTTCCAAAATCCATCAAGCGGCATCAAGAGTGTTGGATCAAATCCATGTGGATCTGATGGGACCTCTTAAACCTACTGCCAAAGGTGGTTTCAAATTTGTTCTCAACCTCATTGATTCCTTTTTGGGTTATCTTGCTTGCTTCCCACTCAAAACCAAAGACAAGGTCCACAACACGTTAATCTTTGTGCTAGAGAATGAACATAGAAAACATTTTTGGTATCCCATGGAAGTGTTTTCAGATGGAGGAGGTGAGTTTATCAATAAAAAATTGACTGCGTATTTTAAAAAGCCCCGTATCAATCACATTGTTTTGGAACCATACCATTCTCAACACAACAGACGGATAGAAAGAGCCAACAGGACATTCATGGAATCAACCCAAGCAATATTCTCTGAAGGTTGAATCCCAAAATCCTATTGGCACAAAGTAGTTTGCAGTTGCTGCGTGTTACTCAACCAAATACCTAAAGAAAAAGGATTGGATTCACCCTGGAAACTTATGCATGGCAAAGAGCTTCCGGTAGGTTACCTGAGACCTGTAGGTACTGATCTCACGTATTGACTCAATGACACCCAGATCCAGTCTAAACTGTTTGAAAAAGGGGAGTCCGGTAAACTTCTAGGCTTCAACCCAGCACTGCTCTCATACAAGTTCCTCTCAGCCTCAGGAAAGATTATCAATACTAAGCACGTAATCTTTTCCAAATCAACCTCTAACAATTCTATAACAATGGAAAGTCAGATAGATCTCAATTCATCAACTGATCCAGCTGTCCAGGCACCTCCCATGCCTCTTAATCTTTCTTTCAACCAACCTCAAGACCCTGAAGACAAACTTACTTCCAAATCCATAAAACAGGAAGAAACCTCCAATGCCGTTAGCAGTAGTACCAATGAAGATGAAGAAGTGTCCTCCAGTCTGAGACCAAATCTAAGAAACAGGGAATGTTTAAACAAACCCAATAGATACAGCTATCACGCTGAGAGTCTGCCCAAGTCCATAGAAGAAGCTTTAACAATTCCGGTGTGGAGGGAATCGGGTTTGAAGGAATTCAAGTCCATCAATGATCAGAACGTGTGGGAAGAAGTCAAAGAAAAACTGGTGACAAATCCCCTTAAGACGGTAGCGGTTTTCAAAGTAAAGCACAACACTCACTACAAAGCTCCTACCTACAAAACTCAATTGTGCGTCCAAGGTTTCAACAAGTGTTACGGCTTGGATTATTTTGAAACATATTCCCCCACTGGAAGAATCGCTTCTCTCCAAGCACTTCTTACCTTTGCAGTAGACATAAATCTGGATCTCCTTCAGCTCAACATCAAGGGAGCTTTCTTACAGGCTGACCTTGACAAAGAGGTTTTCATTGTAAACCCTGCTGGATCTGGTTGAAGCGGAAAATATCTAAAATTAAAAAAGTCACTGTCAGGCTAAAACAAGCGCCCCGTAATTGGTACAAAACGCTAACCTCATGGATGGAAAGTCAGGGTTTTAAAAAATTGACTTGAAATCCATGTCTCTTCCTGTGTGAAAAGAACTCTTTGGCTCTCTTCTTTCATGTGGAAGATCTCATAGTGGCTGGAAACACTGCGGACTTTCAACAGAAATTTCTAGATCAATTCAAGAATTCTACAGCTCATTCCCCAAATACCCTGCTTGGAATGAAGGTGACAAGAGAAAAAGACCTAATGCACCTAAGCCTACCTCTACATATTGAAAAAGGGTTGGCTTCTATGAACCTAACCGACTGCAAACCAGTTACTACTCCAAGGACTCCAGGCCTACATCTCTCTCCAGCAACAGATGAAGACCATCAACAATTCTTAGATCTGAAGGTGAATTATCAATTGCCAATTGGCAGACTTAACTTCATTGCCGGATTGGCAAGACGGGACATCAGCTACGCTGTTTCTAGTCTGGCCAGATTTTTTGAAAAACCTGGGTACTCTCACTGGTTTGAGGTAGTACACATGTGGAGATACTTGTCAGCCACCAAACACATTTCCTTAACGCTTGGTCCTTGATCCGTTTTGAATAGACTTATCTGCTACAGTGACGCCACCTGGGGGGACAATCCTGACAACAGGACCTCTCAGACCGGTTTCATCTGTTTGTTCAAAGGCAGTCCTCTTTATTGGACGAGCCATTGACAGCAAAACATTACTCACTCCTCTACTGAATCAGAGTGCGTAGCCTTATCCAGTTGTCACCTTGAGGAAAGGTGGCTCCACCAACTATTATCGGAAATCCATTGGGAATAATTCATATGTCCGCTTCATCTCATAAACAACAAGGGCCTTGACGACAAGATCAAGAAATTTGGCACCAATTCCAAAGCAAAACATATCAACATTAAAGTGAAAAGTCTCCGGGACAATTATGAGAATGGGAATATTGATGTTGAGCTCATACCTTTGCAATCCATGGCCGCCAACGCTTTGACCAAGGCTTCTAACAAGATCTCAAATTGCCAGCTTATAAACAGTTTTTTTGCTCCGTTTCATTAACTTGTCCGTATCATCAACCTCTGAGTCAAGGGGGAGTGTTGAGTTGAAGTAGCACTGCTGCTGATGTGATCTCTTTTCACATCTTACTCACTTCTTATTACTTTTTTTTGTCTCTTTACTTGTTTCTGTTATTCCTGTCTTTGTCTTTTTTATGTTTACCTTCTTTTCCTTTTTGCTCTTTGTTTCAATTACTATGTTGTACTGGGTGCTTATACTTCAAATCTAGAGTGAACACCCTGAGCGCAACCTTCTCTAAATCCCATCCAACGTCCAGCAAACTTCCTCAGGCATCTCCTGGGAACCACTCACCAACTCACCAGTTTTGAACCTCTCAACTGTCTCATCAATCAACCGCCTGCAGCCAGCTCAATCAAAGTAAGGACAATCCCGACTCCATAGGTTTATGATACAAACTAACTCTTCCTTACAGATTGTTCAAGGCGCTTCTCTGGTTATCTCATCTTTTCCTTGTAGCTGGTTGCTTTCCAACTGTCTCCTGAAAGACTTTTGTTGGTGTTGTTTTTACCCTTCTTTCTGTCTGATGAATCTTGTTTCTCAAATTTCTTTTCTGATTCTTTTTCCATTTGGTAATCCAGTCTGGTCTTGGTTTTTTAACCAATAGTATTTTCATCAAGGTTCACAGACCTCTCCCAGGCTCCTGGCAACCTGCACAACCGCAACAGGTTGCTAATTCAACAACCATTGGTTGTTTGCGTCTGTGAGGATGGAAGTGAAGGACCGATGCCATTGCGATTGCTCCAGGCCCAATTTTGGCATCCCTGGGGCCTGGAGCTCTTGGAGCCGTTTAGGGCCATTTCCATGGGGAGCCCAGGGCAAGTGCCCATGGGGTTTTGCTTTATGGGAAGGTTAGAACCCATGATATTGGGTTTGGGCCATTGGAGATAAAAAGCTTGGCATGGGCATACCATGCCATATAAATTTTTTAAAATATGATGATAATGCAAAAATCTTACATAAGAAATATCCATAAATTCAACAATAAATATTCATTTAACCAAGATACATTACATTCATCTATTCAATATCAGATAGGCAGATCCAGAGGATATATTTGAATTTGGAAAAAATTATTTTAGGTATTTCTTGTTAATAATTTAAAAATATCTTAGTAGAATTCCAAAATAAAGAAAAAGAATAGAGCAATAGCTTTCATATTCAATAAGTAAAATTTCTATATATGATCCTCCATCAATTCCACTTCAAAAAAGATTTAAAAAAATACTTTCAACTTTGAAGGAGATATCTAATAAATCAAAACATTTCCTAATTATCTGAAAGTAAAATTAAAATTAGTCAATAATTTTTATATTTAGGTACTTAAATACCACAAAATTAATTTATAATCATGATTTTTATTTCACTACAGAAAAGATGTTTTTTAAATAATTTTTTCTAAAGAAAATGTTCTCCAATGGTTATTTCACTTTTTTCAAACTCCAAATGAATAAGTGCAACAAGTTTCCAAAATTTGATAATTTGAATATTCCAATGAATCCAGCATCCTTATATTTTTTGACTCTAAATGTTCAGAATAAAACACACATGAAATTATTCATAGTTTCCCTGAGAATCTGCCTCATTACAAGATTCATAAACAGTAATGGAATTGATCAATTTACCATTAGATTTGAGCTATTGGTCTATTGATCAAGGTGGGGTTGTAATGTATGGAACAACAATGTCAAATTGTTTTAGAATTAATTCAATTGCTCTTGAGGATAAACATTGTGGTATTTACAATTCATTTTATGATTTATATTCATTGAAATAACTGGAGAAACTCTTCTATTGCATGATAGTGATTTATGCACATAAACCTCTGGGGACATGGTGCACTTAGCCTAAGTGCACCATGTCCCTTCAGACAACCAGTTGGTGGTGGTTTTGGGTGGCCACAAACCTACATGACATGGTGGCCAGCATTGATCCTCTTAGCCCTCATGCTGGAAAGCTTTTTCTTTAAGTATAGACATGGTCACTTCCCACTGTGACCAGGTGGATGTAATTTATCAACAATTACCAACATATCTGGGACCTTTGGGACATGAGAAATATGGAATATTTTGGTTCATGGGAAGTTTCTTCAACCAATGAGAAAGATCAATAAAATATATTCAGGGCCATGCAAGAGCCACAAAATCATTTATTTATACCAAATTTCTTTCTAATATTTCCATGTAATTTATCTTTTTGGATGAAAGGTATGTGCCAACATGCGCATTTCAGTAACAACTAGTTACTGGAACAAACATGGTGGACAAATTAGCATAAATTGTCCACTTTGCCATACCAATTACTAAGAGCCAACCATTTTTTGTAAATTGGATCATGATGGCTCAGGGAGGTGGACAACTTGAGCTAAGTTGTCCACCTCCCTGAGCCATCACACACTTTATAATGTGACAAATGATGTTATGTTTTTGTATCATTTCTGGGTGTTTCAGAAAATGAGTATGTGTGTGATTTTGCAGGGTGAGAACAATCAATTGTGCTCTGTGATTTTCAAATGTGCTGATTCATTCATGTGTCCACCAAAACTGCCACTGTGACAGAAAATCAATGTTATCTTAAGAAATAATTACCATTCATAATTTTAGGGTCTTTTTAAATCCATGTCACAATTAACTCTCACAATGTATAATTGATAAGCCAGCATACCCAATCATCCCCAAGATATTTACCTGGGACAGAAATATTTCAGTGTTTATCCACTGAAGAATATTTTTCACCACATTTAATTCTTGGAGCCTTGTTCCTACCATCATTTTTTCAGGATGTACTCAATGACTAAGCAAGGTGAAGAAAATATTGTCAGGGACATGCAAGGATCAGAAAAACCTGTACCTCTACCCATTTTCTTTTAAATGTGTTCATGTTTTCATTCATCCTCTTGGATGAGGATATTTTCCAGCACGGGCATTTCAGTACAAGAAAGTTTTTCCCAGAAATAAACATGCTGAACTAGTTATGCAAAATTGTTCACTTCCCCACACTATGGACTGAGACCAAGCTCATTTGGGGAAATTGGCAAATATTCATTGGGAGGTGGAGGACTTAGGCTAAGTTGTCCACCTCCCTAGGCCACCATCCAGTTGATCATATGGGTATTGATGTTTTTTTGGCGCATCTCTGGTGCTTCAGGAAATAATAACATGTGGCAATCTTTAGTTTGAAAACCAATTATTTTTTTCAGTAATTTTTTAATCTATTGAATCTTCCATAACTCACAAAAACCATGGAATTTATAATCACCCTCATCCTTCACCTCCACCCCTGCTTGGTATTCTCTGAATTTCCTAGGTACAGCACTGGATGATAGTAATGTTACTCCACCAGAAGCTGATCAGAATGTCAAAATGGACTGTCTCTCACAACAACACAAAAGATCTCCTCATGCTTATCAGTTGAGAATGGCCTCAAAAAGGTAGACAATCCAAACCAGATGAAGTGAATTTATTTTTAATTTCAAACCAAGCAGGTCATGACCACTTGAAGAAATGCACAACTTCAGAAGCGCAAGATACTTTGCAGGCACTTTCAGAGACCCCAGAAAGTTGAATTCAGCCACTGCAGTTGAACCTTTTGAGAGGTTGATCAGTTCTGTATGCCATGACCCAAACTCTTGTGGGATGTTTTGAGCTCTTGATTGGAACATGACTGATGATTTTCAGTGCAAATCATAGTCATATGTCATGCAAAACCTGTTTTTTTCCTCTTTTATCTAGAAAATTCATTCATTCTTATCATCTATGTTCCTTGGAATCCCCCACTCCCACTCAAAAATGTTTACAACAACAAAAAGATGCAAATCTATGGTTTTTTGGAACCATTTGAATAAGCCATGCTGATTTAAGTTTATTTGAAAGGTTTTTACCCGTCCAAATTTCCCCTTGATGGCTTGCAGCACAGGCAAATAAAAGCAAAAGAGCCTAGAATACATGGTAAACTTCATGAAAAGGCCTAACAAAGATGGTGGGAGGACCAATTGTTCATTCAAATTTTCTCAAGAGTGGAGACAGGTTTTCCCACTTTCTGTATTAATTTTTAATGATTCAGGGCAATTCTTAGCCCCAAGCGCGTGATTTTATTGAGGATGGAAGGATGATGAAAATGAATTAAATTTCAAATTTATATCAATGTTTCATTTGCACACCTAGATACATCCTTTTTATATGCTAATTTAGCATATGATATTCTACAAGGGTTTGTATGTTTGAATCAAGTTGAGCTTCCAGAATAATCACTTGAAGTTCTACAACCCAATTTTGGGAAACGGGAACCAAGAGAGCCAGAACAAACCAGATAATATAACCAAAAAGATATAAGGGTTACAGGCAGAAATCATTGGGGCAACGGAGATTTGGCTCATTACCAGAGATTTGTTTTCAGACTAGGATTGAGACCACCATGGCATGGGATTGATTTAAACTGTTCTTTTGCTAGTTCAATTGAGATGGAGTTTATGATTATTTCTAATGATTCATTCAAAACTTTTGGTTTACAACCTTTTTTTTTAAATTCTTGTCAAATTACAGGACAATACATCTTTTTTGGGGCCCTTTTTATTTTAGAGACACACAAACATTCTGAAGCATGACCAATTGGAAAAAGTTACTAAGTTGAGAGGTTTTCCATGTAGTTAGAGACTGGGTACAAATTTCTTTTTTTGGAAAGTGGCATTAGGGTTTGGAATCATTGGATTTTATCCCAAAAAATACTCATGTTTTGAAAAGAATCAAGAAAATATCATGTATTTCTTTCACATGCAATTCAGTTGCAATACTACTCAATATAAATTTCTTGCAAGTTCAAACTCTTCACAATTTAATTTTTCCTCAAGCATGAATGGGAAAAAAACCTTATCTTGTTGAATAACAATGACTTCTAACTTTTCTCAGAGGATGGCACAGTAAGACTAAGTGCCTTACCATATCAACAATTTTTATATGTTGATAGAGGCAGGGAGGGAACAAGTTGAAATCATTTGAATGCACAAAATTCCAAGACAGATCTTCAGAAAGTCAATGACCAGTAATTGAAAAAGAATCCATCATTCAAAGCAACTCACCAACAATGCTATCCAGTTTTTCCTGGTAAAGTGGTCCACTTGAGCTAAGTGCACCACCTCACCAGGAGGAGCCACCCCTCAATTGCAGATTTAACAGCAGTTGGCAGCCCAAAGTTTTCAGTCAGGTTGATCTTGGTTTGCACATACAACTACATTCCTTCCAGTGGCTATCTAATCAACAGAACAACCTACTAATTTTGCTTGCTCATTACTTCCCAAAGAAATGGTCCCCAGTGCCTCTGTTCAACTCCAAAATTTTCCTCCTTTTGAACTTTTCACTAGATCACATGGTTAAAAATCCAGATATGGTTGAACATGTCCTTCGATGTATATAATTCAAACATCACCTCTTTGTGCCAAAATTCTTACCAGTTATTTCATGAAATGATGTCAAAGTGTGCATGAGTTGTACAAGAGTTGTACTGGTTGGAATGCAAAATGGGATGAATTTGGATTGATGGACAACTTATGCTAAGTTGTCCACCTTCCCATCAAATTAGAAGTGGCTTTACTGCATGGTAAATGTATAGGTAATCTCCAGGGAGGTGGACAACTTATGATAAGTCTTCCACCTCCCTGGACCTGTGTGCATACAGGAATCAGATGTCAAGGGAAAATCGTGTGGGAAAGCCGGGCAGGTGGACAACTTGTGCTAAGTTTTCCACTGTCCCAGAAATCATCAATCTTTTGGCATATTCAATATCCTGCTACCATGTAGTTGAAGGGAAGTGGATGACTTATCTCAAGTTGTCCACCTCCCCAGCATTCCCACATGATTTTCCCTTGAAATCTGATTCCTGTATGCACACAGGTCCAGGGAGGTGGACAACTTATGATAAGTTGTCCACCTCCCTGGACATGTCTCATATTCATTTGGTGTGGTGAAGCAGACACTTTGGTGATAGACACCTGCCTATTCCAACAAATCAATGAGGTGAATCCTGCACAATGTAATCTCCCCATGATATTATGCACCCCTGTTACATTTTTCTTTATTCTTTTGAGCTAAGTGATCCAGGCATGTTGAATTCTCATATATTCTTTTGGAATGATGATTGAGAAATGTTAGTTATGTCATTTATCCTAATTACTGGTGTAAGAAGAGCCAGTAATTACACAGCACTCTGCCTTCTTCACAAGACGTAGCAGGAATTCATATCACACCATTTTTAAAAGAATGAAATTGAAAACCAAGCATTGTTCTTCTAGCCCTTTATTATTTATCTAATATGATCTGGTCAGATTTAGTCAAAATCAATTCAGGAAAGAGGCAAATTATAATCCTCATTTCCAAGAATTTGCACCATGCAAAATCTGACACCTGATTTGTCATATTTCTCTATTATTCAGTTTCCAAAATTGAACTCTCAACAATCAATTCCCACTGAATATCAATCCATGCAGTAAACCTGCATCCGTGTGGTACCCAGAATTGCATTTTTGCATAATTGGGGATTTCAAGAATCTTATAATAAAAACACAGCAATGCAAAATGCTATTGGAACTGTGCCAATATTATCCATTTCTAAGTGATATATCATTCAATTAGCACTTCCACCAAATCAATAAGATTGGCAAGGAGTAGTCTGAAGTTCATATTATGGAAAATTGGATCTTGATATATTTCCACTCCAGCTCTTCCTCATGGTGGCTGGAATTCTTGAGCTCATTTTCTCATTCAATAATTATTGGTCAATTCCATAGATATGAGAATGTGGAATTTTTTGGAAACATATAATGGTCAAGATTGCTTTCTGTGGAAATTTTTTTTGATTCTTAAAATCATGAAATGCAATGGGAAGTTCTTCCTATTTATTATCTTAAGAAATGACCAGAATGAATAACTCAAATTTGACTGCATGATTCCTATATATTTTTATTAATGATGCATAAGTGCCACAAAAAAAATGATCACACTTTTTGGGGAAGATGGCAGCCACTGAGTCTCTTTTCTATGTCCATCATGAATTGATTTTGAATTGAGCTCTTCCCTTATGAAAGAAGATTCCATTCAAATCTCCAAGTATACTTATGTCCATACCCTTTGCCCACTTGGAAGAAAAATTTGAGAACAAAGGGGAATCATGATATATAATATCTTGATTTCTGAAAATTTTCCAATGGTCAATAAAAGGAAATCTGACTTCATATTTATCAGTTTGTGAAAAATCAATACAAAATCACAAAATCAGAAACATTGTCATCTGGTTGCTAAGTTGGAAAATTAGACATGGAACCCGGTAAGAACTAATCCCCCCAGTATAAGATCTTCATGACAATAATAAAACCTCATTGCTAAATCATGGTGTCCATTTTATGTTAATAAAATGCAGAAAACCCAGCTAACCCAACATCACCCACCCCTGAGCCAACAAGAGTTCCCCTTCCAGATGACCAAGTCAACATGCCTGGTGTTGAGGAAGATGAAGATTTTGACAACTCTGCTGCCCATCCTACTTCATGATTGCACAACAACTCTCTCAATCCCACCAACACCAAAAGAAGCAAAAATGTTTGGCCCAAGAACAATATTCTCTCTCTTGCCATGCACGCAACCTTGGCATCCCTGCTTCTTCAAGTGGTATTTCCAAGTCCTTGCTTGATTATACAAAATCAATTCTTGGAATTGATTCCAACAACAACAAACTTCCTAACCCTCCAACTAGTGGTGAACTAGCATCCCTCAAAAATTACATGGCAAAAAAGAAGGCATCCATTAATGATGCCATAGCATCAAACATTGGCCCGCCAAACCAGTACAGCTCCAATTCAAAACTGCAAGAAAAGAAGCTGAAACTTGTAAAGAAGGATGCCTTGCGTCAATTACAACAAAATATTACTTCAACATCTTGATCCCTGGAAACCACTTCTTTGGGCCAAATACAGTCTCATGATGAGACGTGGATAGCCCACTCTAGGGCCTTGATCCAAAATTCCGGTATTCCCAGATGCACCTATCACTGGGAACATAATGCAACATCCTTCTGGAATTCCTCTCTGACTGCAATAATCATCAGAGCATGGGAGATGTGCCACAAACGCAGGGGGACTGCTTCCTATTCAATAAATGAGAATGACAACACCCCAGCCAACAGGGTCGCCATAATAAATTGTTGGCTTGTCTCAAAGAAGGCTATTTGGAAGAAGGAGAACAAGGCAGAAGGAGGCTCCAGCAGCAGAAAATCTAATGTTTCTGCATCTCAAAGTCTCAACAAGAAGAAAGTGTGTCAAATCAATCCTTTTAAATTTTCTCTTCATGATCAATGACTAACTGCTTATCATGTTTTGAAATATAGAATAACAAAAAAGAAATTTGAAAGACCACAGCAGTTGAGCTGGAAATGATGGACATGTTCCCAGAAACTTCTGCTCTTTTGTTGGACAGTGGATTCATATCTGATGTTGAGGGTGAAGATGAGGAATTATTCAATCATGCACATGTTTGGAGGGCTCAAAATGTATCCCAAATATATCACTACCTGGATGAAGCATAAATTCAACTGGCCAAAAACCCGCGAATCAAGAGGGATAGACGATTGAAAATTAGTCAACTTGCTAAACCAAATAATTCACCAAGGGGTGATGACCAACCAACACTTCCTACTTCAACACCTCAAAACTGGTTAAGTGAGGAAGCTCTGAAGGATATAACTCCAGTTGAAAAAAGAGCCTTGGGTTTACTTCCAGACGTTGATCTCACAGAGGCAGTTTCATATCTCAGAACCCAAGTTTCGAAGCCCTCTAGCTTAATGGAAACCACACAAACATTGTAAATATATTCCAAATAGTGAAATTTCTATATCAGTATTTTAAAAAATATGGAGGAGAATGTTTGGATGCAACATTGGCTTTGGTGAAATTTTTCTTGAGTACTACATGTATTTTTATTTTCATCCCATTCTTGTTTTGTCAACCTGAAACTTGTAATTATATTTAAAGCTAGATTTACTGAATGTACAAAATCCAATGATGTGGGGTAACCCTGACTTGAAGAGGTTAAGAATGTAGGTTACACTCTTAATATCTTGAAATTTTCAAATAAATAAATCTCTAAGAATTTTTTACATCCACACAGATATTGAAGTAAGAAGGAAGAAAACCAAAATCCACATGTGCACAGCATACACAATCTCATTGAAAAATTCTGAGTAAATTTTGTTTGATGCAACACCTCTTGGAAAGCTACATGATATCTTTTTTCAATCATAATATCCTGAGTACATTTTTTTCCACTGTGCAGCAGTCAAGTTGAGATCACCTACTTGTTAACCATTCTCAAATATCTTTTTATGAAAGAAATATATATAAAATACACATTTCCAGATGTGAATTGTGTAATTTAAGAAAATCCCACTAACTTTAGGCATATGGATTTTCCTTGTAAAATGGTGCATCATTAACATTTTGTAACACAAGAAGATGATTTGAAATCATGGTTTTGTAATAAGATAATTACTTTGAAGATAGAATATGTGATGTTCCATCAAGGCAATTGAACTTGCATTTGAATCCAAACACAATGGGATGGGCTAAGTATTTTAGGTGGGCTAACCATAAGCAGTTGATATGATGTATTAGTTTGAAAGCTTTTTCAAAATGCAAAATCTACTGTTCTATGCCTTGCCCATTGAAGTGAATATGAATATTCAAAATAGAAGCTTTTTTTTTTGGAATACTTAAGCTCACCACGAGGTATAAGATCAAATCAAAAGTTCCATTCAGATTCATTTATATTTCCCTTTGATATAATAAATCTCAGACAACCTCCAAAAATCTGATTACCACAACATCCAAATCAATTAAAACTATGGAGAACACTACCAGAGTTGGAAACATTTGGATATGCCAATGTCCTAAATGTTCTCAAAGGACTTTTGAACATGGCAGGAATATATACAATGGTGTTGGAAGGTCCAAAAAAGCACATCAAACCCATATCATGCAACCAAATGATTCTACAAATGTATGTGACTGAATTTTTCCTGCATTTTATCAATATTATCAAGGTCACCGATGAATTTTTATTGTTGCAAAACATAAACCCCAAAGACACCAAACATTTTCCAATCCACTACCAGAAGAAACTCCACCAGGGAACCACTAGAAGCAAACATCAGGGCGGTAAGTGAAAATCTTGCACAAGAGTAAATTCCTTGATTTATACTGCAATTGGCATACAATTTCTTATTTATCCTATCATTTTTCACATTCAAGCCATCAATTGAATATTCTAATGCACAGCCAAACCCTGAAAGAGATCCTTGCTATGGTGAAATACAACAATACTCCCCACCAGAAAATATGGAAATTTACAATACATCTGAGATAAAACCTCTTCAATTTCTATATCACACTCCAAGTGCCCTAATCTCATCACTCCAAATCCTTCATCAAAGTATTGAGGAAAACATTGGTGACCATGCATGTCAGAATTACATCAAGATGGAACATGAGAAAATCCGCATGAACTCAATTCTCAGTGGCCAGCCCAACTATTCAGCAAAAATACCCAAAAGTCTTTCAACATTGAAAAAAAGATTTTTAATTACAAATGATCTAGTGGAAAATGTCTGCTGTGAAAATTGTTACCAAATTTATCCTTTGAATGAAGTACTTTCTTCTTCAGAAGCCCAAACTGATGAAGAAAGTGAACAACACAGGCATTATCCAGTATTCCATAATATAGTTAATTCAATAGCTGGGGAGCCTTTTACATGTGGATAAAAACTTTGGAAACAAGACAAGAACAAATCTAAATTCTATCCTCTGAAGAAGTTTGGGTACCAATTGCTCAAAAAGTGGATTGCCAGGCAATTTCTGCTCCTTTGGTTTGAAGAATTACTTAGTGCACCTCAAGAGAATCAAGCCAACAATCCTACTAAACTATGTGATATTTGGGATGGAACTATGTGGAAAGAATTCAAGGATCAAACCAATCAGATTTACACAGCAGAACCAGGGAACCTTTTCTTTGGAATTTACATTGATTGGATGAATCCCCATGGAATCAAGACCAGTGGAAAAAGCATCTCTCTTGGCGTAATATTCTTAATATTTTTTAATCTTCCACCTAGTGTGTGTTACAAGCCACACAATATTTTTGTGTATGGCTTCACACCAACACCCAAGGAATTCACCTCATTCCAACTGAATAATCTACTCAAGCCCCTTTTCTCTGAGTTACTGGATCTTTTGAAAGGAGTATTCTTCAGAAAAACTTACAAATATCAACATGGAAGAGTAATACGTGCTGTCATATTACCACTGATTGGTGATACACCTGACTTACCTAAAATGGGTGGATTTGAATCCCACTCAGCAACAATCTTCTGTGCCCACTGTAACCTCAAGCTGAATGATATCCGGAACACCAAAAAGGAGACTTGGCCATCAAAAAATAATGAAGATCACATCAAATGGGCAGAGAATTGGAATAATGCTCAATCATTCAATGAGAAAACCAAAATTCTCAAGCTACATGATGCCCGCTACACAATTTTCCAAAATCTGCCATACTGGGCACCAACAAACATGACAACAATTGATCCAATGCATACCTTCATCTTTGGAATGCTAAGGGATTTCAGCATCACCTACCTTGGAATAATCAAGGCTGGCCAAAGTCTTCAAAATTTGGAAAAGAGGAAAAACACTTACCCAAGAAGTGTAACAATTAGTCAGGTCAGCAGCCTCAAATCTGGATCCAAACAAAAGTGCTATTTATCACCCAAAAACACCAAAAGAGTCACCAGGAGGAGAGTTCAAACATTCCTAGATAGCTCCTCAAAAAACCTTGAAGATATTTCTCCCAATCCAATTGAAAAGGTTCAAAATTGGGCAAATCAGCAGCAAGAAGGCTCATCAAATATTCAGCATAGAACTTCTTTACCCATTGTTGTAGTCCAGAAAATCCCAGGGCTCCATCCTCCCAGCTCCTCAAGAAGTTGGGAAAATTCTGCATCTGAACATCTTCAACCAACTTTAAGACGTTCTCCAAGGCTTCTTGAGAATGAATCCACAAGCAGCTCATGCAAATCTGGGCCTCAATCAAAGGAAAAAGGAAAGCAAAAAGATACCACACCAGGAAAAAATCCCATTAGATATATTGGAAGCAAATCAGGAAGCCAAAATGAATCTGGGAAGAGCAAGCAAAGCTACCTTCAGGAAAGCTCCTACCACTCATTTGAAGATCAAATCAATCCACATGAAGCAGGCGCATTGATAGAAGAGACAAGTATTGCATCAAATGAATTGTGCCTTACAACTAAAGAGCTCAGAATTCTTCAAGAGGGTACCAATTCAATCAAATTTCCATCTTGGATTACTAGGTTGCCCACAAACATTGGTTTGGCTTCTGCTGGTACTCCTAAGGCTGCTGAATGGTTGGTTTTGTACACCATTCATGTAGTTATTGTTTTGATTCCAGAATGGAATTGGAACTCAGCCAGCAGCTTGCGGGAGCAAAAGCTTACCTCCACTACTTCCAAACTTATTGGTATCATCAACTTGGTAATGTCTCATCAACTTACACATTACCAGTTTTGCCAATTGGATGAATTAATTCTGGCTTACCGGGAGGAATTATTGCTTAATTGGGGATCTGAAATCAAACCCAAGCCAAAAATCCATTTTTCTCAGCATATGACTAAGATGATCAAGCTCTATAGTCCTCCCTCTATATTTTCATGTTGGTCAGGAGAAAGGCTGAATCACATCTTGAAATTAGTTAAAAAAATAAAAATACACGTAAGTTACACAGATTTCTGAAAAGTAGATTCTTGGTGGCACACTTTGAATTGATTTTTTTTTAAATTTTAAGGTTTCCTTGATAAGTCCCTCTTGAATGGATTCCTTGAAAGGGCCAAACTTCAAGGCTTGGTTGACCAAATTGGATCCAGCTGGAATGTTTTGGGGATCAATTCTGACCAACTCCCAGATCTGGAAAGTTTTTTCTATCCTTCCAAGACAGGTGATGTTTCAAGGGCTAAAAAAGACATTAATATTTTGGAAGAAGAAAAATTAAAACAATTCATTGAAAATAACTCAACATACAATGTCTTGCCATGGGACCAGCTGGAGTGGTTGCCTTGCAAATCAATGCTCTTCCATGGTCATCACATAACACCCCATTGCTACAATAAAAGTAATTCTCAGATTTCCTTTTCATCAACATCAAATCAAGGCCCTTGTGAGATGAGGAAGGTATTGTCCATCTTTCATGAAAAAAACTGTGCACAATATTTCCTCATTTTTGAAACCTTTTCTCCTTTGGAACAAATTGATACTTCAAGAAATCCCTACCTTGGCCTCAATTATCTCAATTCTCAAATGGTTTATCAAGAAGGTGGATCAATATCTGTGATACATCAAGATAACATAGTAGGTTTTGTGGCAAGCATGGCTTATGAAGCAAAAACAGCACAAACTTCCAAGGATGTTTATTGTTTTGTGGCAATTAACTCTTTGGTAAGTTGATATCAAAAATACTAATTTCTGAAGGACTGTCATTATTGATTTTTCTGAACGGTGATTCCTTAAAAAACAGGAGGAAATATAAAAAGTAACGTGGACTAATTTTTTATTGTACTAGATATTGGTAAAAGATGAAATCAGAGGCATTGGTATTGTGTCATATATCTATCTAAAACATTTCTATAAGGTACAGAATTCAAAAATAGAAATCAGCGTTAATATCACAAAACTGAATCATCAATCCTAACTGCAAATTGGAAACCTGTGTTTGCATCATTTATTTGAAATGATCATTATCTAAAAATTTGATTCTTCTCTTTTTGGAACTTTGTACCATTGGAAATCATGGCCCATGATGTACAATTCCAATCATAACCGCTGAAAAGGTGTTCAATCAAAGTATGGTCCTACATTTAAATGAAGAATTCTCAATACTTCCTGTTATGTAATGAATTTCAATTCAATTGATGAATTGCATAAATATTGTGCATGAATCTTCTGAGTTCATCCAGAAATCAATTTGATGTTCAACTCCAAAACCTCAAAAAATTCAAAACAGGTTTCAATCACAAACCCAGGTGCTACACCTGCCGGCAGGCGCCACCATTTTTTTCATGGTGATTAGAGTTGGCGCACTCATTGCGGCCTGCTTGGACATTGGAGACCCAAGAATGGGGCGCGCCCAACCATGTTTGCGGACAGTTAGTTTGGGAGGATAGAGCAGGGAAATTGGGGGTATAGGATTGGGGCTATAGGAGAAAGGCTATAGGAGCGGGCCTGGCGTGTGCAAGCTCCGGCCAACCCGGGGGACAGGAAGTCATGCGGTGCGCCGGGCAGATACGTACAGCGCGGGGGGCTCCAAGTAGGGTGCAGTGGAGGGCCACGTCATGAGAAGGAAAAACCGGGGTTGTCTAACAGTAGGAGGGCTTGAGGGTGGTTGTGGTATGGGAAAGGGTTGGGGTTAGGCTAGGGTTCTGGTTTTTAGGGTTTCTTTTCTATTTGTTGTCGGCCTTGTACTTAGGTAAGGGTTGAGAGGGAGGACTTAAAAGCCTCACTCTCAACTCTGGGTTGTAGGAGCAGGGGATTGATACATTGGATGAATGGATGGATGGATGGATGAAGGGCGGAGGAAAGGAAATTATCTCTATCTCTCTATCTCTCTCTCTCTCTTTACTGGAGCATCCTTATCCTTACAGACACTAGGACCATTGGTTTGGAACGCATGGACAACTAGGAGAGTATTGCTCTCTTACATTACACATCACTTTCCACAACAATAGTTAGAAAAAAACAGATTTCAAAAAAAGAAAAATTGAAAACTAAAGATGAAAATGAGTATATCAAATTTTCAAAGAGTTAATCACCCTTGTTTTTTTGGTGATTCATCAGGAATAATTGGGAAAAAATGGCAAAACCAAGACAATGATGTTATTAAGCATGGTCCACTGTTGAGGGAGCCCAGTGGTGGAATGTTCAAGATGAACCATGATGATTCCCAGAATTCATCTACATTTTTTGAAGTATCTGGGTTTGGTCGCTTTGACAAACAGTCCCACAACTTTTGTCTACCCACTGTACATATTACATGTAGTATATAAAAAGTAAATACTCTACACTTTCTGTTCATCCCATACCCCCAGGACTCCAGATAAGAACATGTCAAACCTTCCTCAACAGGCCCCTCACCCAATCAGTCACCTACAGCCTCCAGTCCAATCATTCAACTACAGCCTCCAGCCCAATCAGTCAACATGTGATACCATGGGAACTCCAACCTGCAAAATCAGTCACTCATCCCCCAAGGCCTCCTTCTTTTTTCTCACATATACTGGCCTCTCCTTCCCTCCTGTACTCATTCCCTTGAAGGAATTAGTATACTAATTCTTACTGGTTAGTCCCTCTGCCAGTAGGTGTCATCTCAGCACAAGACATCCTTCACCCAGCCTGATTATCTCCTATCAACTTTTCCTTTTCTAGTGTTACTCTTATAGGATTCAAAAGCCCCTTATTAAAAAACCTCTTCCTATAATGCTCTTCCCATCCTTCCATTTCCTCATCACTTATACTCCTCCTGTCTCCTTCTTTATTGGAATCCAAATAAATCATACTTGAGGTCTATGAGTAGTAGTGCCTGTGCCTTCAGCGCCTTGCACACCAGGAGCAGTTGTGGAAATAGATTCAACTAGAGATTTGCCAGAGATTCAGCCAGGAATTCCTTTATGGCACTTGCAAGCAAATGAAATTCAATCCTTCATGGTGCAATGGGAATATTTCAAATATTTCAGAATTTCTCAACATAAACACCAGAAAGTACAAGAATAATAAAGAAGTTATCAACAATATATTTCTATTAATAAATTGAATTGTTCTGATTGAAGTTAGATGAATTTTTGAAAATTTAAAAAATGTTTCAAAAATGCTACATATACATTTTCTTAAAGAGAATCCAATATTTTGAAAAATTCACACAAGAAAACCTTCAAGTATGAGATAAAAAATAGTTTACTTTATTTTTCTTCAAAGAAATCAATTTTGAATATTTATTTGATTATTCTTGCAATTTATGAATTTTTTTTTGTAATTTGAAATGATATTTACATTCCTACAGGTTTATCTGAAATTTTTCTAGGTCTTTTATTTTTTGTAAAAATAAATCTTCATTCCACCAGAAATATTAATTTTTATTCAAAGCAATCACTTTTATATTTGATTATCATTGTTTCTTGAATCAATAAACTATTTTTTTTGAATAATTCAAAATATTTGTATTGAGATTCGAGTTTGAAAGTCTGGTCCAGACACTTAGAAAGGAAGGGATGGGTTATTTTAAAAATAAGACAAGTGGATCTGGGGAGTCAAGAGCTGAAAATCAGAGCGCACTCTGGTTCATGAGTAAGTCAGAAAAGATGGTTTTTCATTCATTTGAGAGACAGCGGCTTAAGTAGACTAGGTGAAAATTTGGCTGAAATCTGGTTCAAAATATTGATGAAACAATAGAATAAAATGAATAAAGTATGCTTTAAAGTACAAGTAGGATTTTCACAAGAGGGGATGTTTGAAATTGACTGAAGTGCAGAATTATCACTAATCATCCACTCACTCAAGGAACACTTGAATTTTTTGTCATAAGATAAAGCATCAAGGATTAGAGATCAAGAACCCACTAAAATTGTGACTAATTAGCATAATATAAAGAGGTCAATAGGATGCAATACTCATGAGCAAAGATGAAGATAACCCACTTAGATTAAAGATAAAGATGTCAATAGATCTCTAACTAACTATTATAGAATAAAGACCACACTATACTTGGACACTCAAGAGCATAAATTAATTGATTAATAGACAGCTGAAAACCATTAAGATAGCACTCTAGCTTGAGGCAACACTTTTTTCAGTCCATAATTCCAACAATTTTAATTATCCTCATACAAAATGTACATGTTTCATTTCATTTCTCTTCAAGTTTGTTAAAAGGTATGTAAGTACCTTTGGGAAATCACTTCTCATTCAAAGAAATAATTTTTTGATATTAAAACTTAATGAAGATTCTGTTAAAATATTTGAGAATATTTGAATAATCCTCATGAAATATGTATATGTGGAGTTTTTATATTTTCATTATGTTTTCTAAAAGGCTATTTAGAGCATCTCCAATTGTCTTGGTAAACCCACTTTCTAGTTAGGTTTGAGCAACAATTTTCACAATAATTTAAAAATAGGACTTTGATTTCAAGAAAGCTCCTTTAATTCAATCCAATATCCAAAGGTTTGTGGGGATTTATCAAGCTTGCTAGCTCTATCCTTGAGTAAGCCTTCATATCTGCCACCCTATCACCCCACACCATATGCTTTCAATACCCTCCAATCCCACCTTCCACCATCATCCCAGCTCTGATATGATCTCCCCTCCTCACACAGCCTTCCCCTTTGGGCTTAGAGTCCAGAAAAAAACATTCTGATTGCATATTGGTCCTAGCTAGCAAGCCACAACATGGCACAAAATTGTGTGTTTCATGTTTCTAGCTAGCTTCTGTGACCTTATGGATGGTGCAATTGTAAATCATGTGTTTAAAAATACTTGCTGTATTTATTTTTAGCAAGCAAGTTACTACCTAAGAAGCAAAGCTCTCCAACCAATGGATATCCTCTGACATTCCATCAGAATATTGAGTTTTCTTCAAGGAGATCTTTTTTCATAGTTTTTGAAATTTTTTATGTGCTTGAAGATATTTTTGTTGAGATAGTTAGAAAGAAATTTAATTCTCCTCATAAATAAGTTGTATGTCACAATTTTGGGTGATTTTTTTTCTACAAATGTATGTATACTAACTGCCAGGCATATTCCATTTTTTGCAAGGAAATTGATGTTTTATGGTTTTTCTTATTTTTCATACTTTAGATGGAGCTTTTTCAAAATCTGAGGTCAAATGTGAATTCCTTGCAAAAAATTGATATACTCATTGCATTTTTACATATTAAATTAACTAGATTGGTGTGGATATTTGGATTCTCCCAAAGGGTTTGCCCCAGACAGACCCTGAAGTGGTTCTGGAGCCCTTATTTCAGTTCCCCAGGGCCTCAATGAATGTTTACAGGACTTGAAGGGGTCAACACATCCTCAAAAGGCATGTTCTCCCACCCAAGGCACTCCTGTAAATCTTAAATGTCTATATCCATGCCTTTTTTGTATTGATCTATATGTCTTTCTAAGGTTTTCACACCTTCCTGGGTTGGTAAAACACATCTCAAGGCGTGAATTTGGTAAAGAAAGTACTTTAATCATGCCTTTTTCTTTGAAAAAAACATGGATCTATTACTTTTTGAAGGCATGAATTTACCCTGGGCATCTTTCCTTTCTTTCACCTAGGCATCAAATATATTTTTCAAAATCAATTCTTTATTGCATCAAAATTGTCAAAAAAAAGAAAATTAAGGTTCTTTTAAATTTTTTTATCTCACCATGGTAAAATAAATTGTTTGATGCATCACAAAATTCCATACCAAGTTTGAATAGGCTTATTTATCTTCTTGCCTGTGACCTTTTGTAAGCGTTAAGTCAAATTTGTGGGTAGATTGATGCACTTTGTAATTGGATTTTTTCCACAGAAAAACACTGGACTTTACCAAAGTTTAAGTCACAAAAAAAAAGTTTCACTTCAAATTCACTGTGTGGAAAATTAATGTTATCAGAAATTCCTCCAACAAAAAAAACTTCAAGTAAGGTGGATTTTGACTATCATCAAACTAGGAATACAATCAAAATGTACTATTTGTGAATATTCTTGTCACACCCCTTGGCTAGCCAAAAGTTCTTCAACCCTCCAAATTGGTGCCAGATGGGAGTTAAATTGGAATTTGATACAATTCACTACCAAGCAGAGTTGGAGTGGGGAATTATAAAAAGTTTGGACAGACATTTTTGAAATTTGAAAATTTTCTTTGTTTTGAGTGCAAATGCATGCATTTGTACAAGATTGTTTTGGTGCAATGCATTTGCACCGTTGATACCAATTCTATTTGTTCCAGGTGCACGAAAACACTAGTGTATGGATGCATGCATCCATACAAGTGAGAGGGGGTCTAGCAGTCGTTAATTAAATGACATCATCATGCACTTTGACCTAACAGTCTTTCTGGCTTGTTTGTTGAGTTATTCTGCGTGTGCACTGGTAATAACGTCGTATTTTTATAAAGCTCTTGTTGTTGCGAGTCAACCAACGAGTTATGTGCTCATTTATTCTACATACATCGAACCAATCTTGAAATATTTTACACCCATATCCATAACGCATATTATGGAAATTCTGTGACCAGTAAACCTTGACAAAGCGGCTTGAAGTTTGAACGGCCCCGAAAACTGCCAAAGAAAATTTGATAGACCAACGATGACGTCGAGCGTCTATTTTGCCAAGATGTCAAAAACACAATTACAGGGAACAGTGAGATCGGACCCGAGAACACCTGTTAGATGTGCATGGCAAGTCTTTGGGTTTCAGGATAGTTGAAACTGCGTTCAGTTAGGATAATTAGAACAGTTAACGGCGACAGAGCTTTGAGACTCTGGGGCGCCATCATGCACAAACTGGGGGCTATTGAGCCCTCAAGGTGGAGCCTGGCAAAAGCATGTTGACTGAATGCGCAAATACTCCACAGGATGCAAAGTAAACAAGCTGTGAATCGAATGGCAGTATTCCCAACCGGCGCCAATGTTCGTAAGGTGGGTTAGAAGCCGTCTTGGCCAATTACTTTCCCAAAGGGGCTATCAAAGACCCCGGCGCAAGCACGTCTTACGCCATCAAGGAGTGGATTCCGATATCCACGGCGCAGACAAAGCCATAAACAGGTCACGTTGAAACTATCCAGATTTGAGAAATTGTGATAGGAGCATTCAAGCATAATTATTGCGTTTAGTATTATGTCCAACGTTTATTATTACTATCAACAAATCATTTGAGATTTCGTATGTTCGCTTCTGTTTCATTGATTTCTCCCCAATAGCTTAAAATCACCGTTCTGACAAGACCATGACCAACTCAATACTCTTCAGCAGGACACGCCCCGGGTCGAAATTACCACATCACCATTGTTTCCCGCAGTTCCGCCACTGATGTAAATTCGGCCGGGCTGTTAGGAATATACAAAAGCCACTCTCCTTTAGTTCGAGGGTTAATACGCTAAACATACGCAATGACTCACGTGAGAGCCACATTCGCTCAGAATCCTTTTAAAAGAAGGATTGATTTCTGGATGAGAGCTATGAGAGTTAAAGAATATCGACTTTCAGGACTCAGGAAGATTGGCACAGACAAGAATCGTCAGTCGCGAAAACTTACGTGCGGAAGCTGGAGGAATCAGTGGTTTTCAAGGTGACCTGATAAAGGACCGCGAGGACATCAGCGGCCATGTCAACCTCGACTGCGTTTCAGAACATCAGGTGAATACTCAACCGTGCAATTTCGGTAGGTGGCCCGGGAGCGGGATGAAGCAGGGTCTTGGACCATAAATGTTCCCTTGTGATCCACCGGGAGTTGATTGAGGGCACTTCACAACCAAACATTCACGTGAGTCAAGGCATGAATGATTGACTTGCGCAATAAACTCTTCTGAAATGACTTTCGCCAACTTACATCAAGCAGTCATTGGGTTGATAATCGCAGATTCGGTGCATGCAAACCGGCTGATTCACGGTATACACATTGGTAGTTGTGGAGCGATAGACTCGGACTGTGACTCCTTCGGGATAGGTGCTGAGCCCGCCCTGAACGAGGAGACTCGGATTGAGCAAAGGATGAATAGCTGTGAAAACCTCGCAGCGGGTATAGGACAAACGGCACTCACGGAAGAGGGACAATTCTGGGCTATGGCTTGAACCGTGGACTCAATCCATTGTCGGTTTCTGGTTCAAAAGGTCTCCGTAAGTACGCTGCCCGCTACGGACCGTAGAAATCAGAGGGTTGGAAAGATCAGTGGTGCACATACGGCTGGAGCCATTGTGTTTTTTGAACATTGATCTGGAAAATTGGCAAAGTCAGCTTCAGAGTTTCATAAAAATCTTATATAGCGGAAGAAACCTCGGAGAACGGCACTGACAACGCAAGTTTTGTGCCACACAAAAACCCCACGCGAGCGATCATCAAGTCGTCCTGTAGAGTCGTATACAATATCACGCAGAGCTCTGTCGAAAGGACGACAAGCTGAACGGGTCAGCATAGTGTCGCGTGCAACTTGGAAGAGATTGGATCTGACTTGATACAATGATTGGGGCTCAGTGCAGTGAACCTGTTGTTGTAGCAAGTGAGGTTCGAAAGGTTCTGGGCAATGAGGCAAGCCGGAATAAGTGCTAGTGCCGCGAGAACGCGAAGGGCATTGCACAGAGCAGGGCGGGATTGGAATGACATTTTGGTTTCTAGGAATTAGGGATCAGCAAACTAGAATGGCGGAACTTGAGGCGTCGGATGTGAGGCTGAAGTATATTGGATGTGGGTAACGCTTTTGGTTAGGAGCAGTGTGGATGGGTTTGTATGATATGGGATGTTAAGGGGAAACTGTCTAATGGGGCCTGCATAGGGTTAATATTGAACAACCATGAGGTGACGCTGGGATGTGCGCTCACTGGTGGGGGCAGATGCCTCCTTATGAGCTCTCCGAAGCCTTGCGAGAGGAAAGTTGGGAGTGGGATTCCAGAATTCATAGCAAACGATTGTTCTCTTTAATCGAGGTGAGCAACTGTTCCACCGACAAGCATTGAGGATCTCTGATCGAATTGAATCCCCAGCTCCCTGTAGCGGGGGAGGCTTCTGATCAAGTGCTATCAAAAGTCAGGAGACGATCGTCGCCCTGGGGGCCTCCGGTCTCAATTGATCGGGTCATGGTGATCCGCAATCGACTAATGCCGACCCATCACCCATCACCGGGAGCGTGGCAGGTGAAACGATCAGTGAACTGGTTACATGAGCGTGAGCAGCCGACGAAGCATAAAGGAAGCTGCAGACCCAGGTTTGAACAAGCCCTGCGATCAACTACTAGTAGCGCTTTTGTGCTGAGCGCTCATGACTTGATCACCTGTGGTAAACCCAATCATGCATGTTGAACCTGTTATTGCAGGCGCTCTGGAGCCCGGTAGAGTAGAGTTTCGCGCGCCGTGGGCTCTCTCTGAAATCTCTTAAAACTCGTCAATCTCTCCGAAAATTCAACCTGCCAGAGCACCTCCCCGGCCGCAAAGTCCACCAAATAGATGCTCTGGCGGCCTAGCCGTCCGACCGACCCAAACGCAGCCCTCCCGCCGCACACACCTACCCCTGTGTACCTGTGACAACACACCGTGTGACCGCAGGGGGCGTAGTCACAACCACAGGAGCCACCCCAACACACATCACAGCATCCACAGTTGACAGGTGTCCACACCCCTTGCCATGTCATCCAATGGTTTTCAGATCACCCACCCATGCTCAATAAATTGTTTCTGTGTTTTTTTTTTTCTTTTTGGTGTTTGCTTGTTTGTTCCACCGGTTTTTTTTTCAGTGGGGGTTTTTTTCACCTGTTTTTTTTATTCATTACTGCTCACGTAATGTTTTACTCAATTGTCCAAAGCACCAGCAGAGAGTCATGTTCTTTTGGTGTTTGTTTTTTCAACAAACTTGTTTGTCATTTGTTATTTTATTTGTATATTTTCCTAACTTGCCACTTATAATAATATAAATACAAATGCAATAGTAATATAAATACAAATGCAATAGTAATATAAATACAAATGCAATAGTAATATAAATACTAATGCAATTCATCTTGGTTGAGTTCTGGTCATCACTCATGTAATAATTAATGGAGGATAAGACCTTATTTTGCAGAAATTTTCTGTCCAAGAATTGCAATAAACCATAACATAAAAATAGGGTAGCAGCAACAAACACAAACAATTTAAAATTAAAAGAAAAATGAAAAAAAACTTAGCTACCTGATTTCACCCTCAACACCCCAAGTCAGTATCACCAGTGGTCAGTTGGTCAGTATCCTGTCAATCAGAGGCAGCATCCTCCTTGTTAGTGGGCTTGGCTGAACCACCTTCCACAGAAGACTCTGACTCCCCAGACCCTCCTTCTGACAAGTTGCTTGGTGTATCCTTGGATGTCTTGCTGGGTGACTCCTCTGCCTGGGACAGCTTTTCCAACTCATCTGTTCTCCTCTTTTTGTAATTCATTCCTCTTCTTGTAGTGGAAAATGGATGTTTACCCCTTTGGCAAGCAGTATTACAAGCTGAGGCATCATGGGACTTTTCATTGCAATTTGCCAATGATTTTGAGGTGGCCCTCTTAGATGATGAAGTTGTCCTATGTTGGAATGATGAGGTTGTCCTGCAGCTGGAAACAGGACATGCAGTTATTATAGGCCAATCCACATCTTCATCAGAAGCTACATTGCCAATGGTGTTGGCTTCTGCTCATAGCACAGGTCCCAGAGGTTCCACCCACCCTTCCCCTATTTCAGTCAGAATTTGTTGTAGTTGCCCAGTCAACATATCAGCAGGCCAATTGCATCATTCTTGGGCTGATAAATTCAGGGTGTTGGGCTTGACCCACAGTTGGATGCCCAACTTTTCTAACCTCCAGGCAGTTTTTGTGCCAGCCCAGCCTTTGCGCCATGTGCCATTGGAGGCTCAACCTATAAAAAACCAAAGTTGGAAATTTCAAGAACATCATAATAGAACACAACAAGGAAGCAGGGTGTCATACTTTGCACAACTGCAAACCAATTGCAAGGCAAGGCCTTAACCAAAAGGCTATGAGACTGGATGAAAGCCAGTCCACTTTGCAGTTGTTATGGTGTCACATACCACCATGTGACACAGGGGAAGAAACATACATATGGCATATCCAAGTTGCTCATGCATTGCCTCTAAGTTTTTTGAAGGACCTCCTGTCAAAAAATTGAATGAATTAAATCAGTATTCAAAGTCTGTGCCAAAACCATTTTTGATAAGACTTATCCCAGTCATGTACCAATTTTTCAAACAGGTTATGACCTGTGGTGCACTTCCTTTTCCTCCTGGGAAGTGCAGGCTCCAATTCTAATATTTTATTCACAGTAGCCTACCCTTTCACAAATTCCAAGAAAGCATGGCAAGCATTTGGCTTCACTGCAAACATATCAAAAAAGGCCTCACCCATAGGGCTCCCTTCAGTTTGCATTGCAAGTCCTTATTGATGGAGGTATACACCCACAAGGTATCCCTGGATGGAATGAGCCATTGCTAGATTAGTGAGCTGTAGAACAAGGGGAAAAAATTGAAAACATTGAGTGTCAGCATGTGAGTACCATGGTTGGCCATGCCAGACTACAACACCTACATCACCTATGATCTTACATGACCATCTACTTATTTTGAAGGATTGCAGCTTTTACACCTTCTGAGTGGTGTGATTATTGCTATGGCTTGTGCTTGTGCTTGCAACAGTAGCCAGTAACAATTCTTGATTACCTACCTCTGGTTGATGGGTTTTATCTTTGTTCAAAAAAATTGGGAAGAGTATCAAGATGGGCAGGATCTCCCAGCTTCTGTTGTTATTGGGGTCAATCTGATGCCACATGGCACCAAATTTGGCCCATCATTCTTTTATTTGAATTTTTCTGTGATTGATAAAATCAGAAACAGCAAAGAATTCCATATACAGGAAAAAAATTACAATTATTCCATACCCTAATGGCTTTGGGATTTTATTGAAAAACATTGTTGTAGATGGTAGCCCTGCCAGCAAAACTAGCTTGCCCAAGTTAGGCCAATACTGGCTCAATCTTCAGTCAATTCTTGCACACTATCTGATTTAGCTTCAATTCATAGTTTTAGTGTGCTTCATCCAGTTTGCACTTATCCTCTGTAATCAATGGAGCATGCAATCCATGCTTCTTTAATTTCTCATGTAGCTTATCCAGATCCTATGAGAGACATTGTTTGACTGGATGCCAAGCAAGTATCTTCTATTTCTTTCCAAAATGGAGGTCCATTCTATCAACCTCATCAATCAGGTCCTTGTTGCTTGCTTTTATGGCTGCAAATTCTGAGGCTGGAGGAGCAGGATAGTTGTTGTTTGAGGTTCCAGGTCAATTTTTGATAGGGACAGCTGCAATATGTGGCTCAATTTTGTCAGTTTGAGTAGAGTTGGGAGCAGTCTGATCCTGACTTGGCCCTTCTTCCACATTAGTTATGATACCTGGTACCAAGCAATTGGCAGGTTGAGAATAGATTTTTCAGGTCAAAGTTTTGTGAGGGGGGGACACAGTGTTGGTTGAGGGGGGAGGAAAGTTTGTTGTGTTTGTGTGTGGGGGACAAACAGTTTTTGGAGCCTGTGTGCAAGGATGTTAAATATTCTAGCACCTTCCAACCATCTGTAGCCAGATCAGTTGATTGCCCCTGAGAAACACTGGGTTACAAACATCTCCCCCACAGCAGTTGCCTTTGATGAAAAAATATTTTAATATTTACCAATATTGGTGATTGTAACCAGCTAGATATGATACCTAGTTTCAGGAGTTTGAGATAAAAATTTCCTTTTTTGGTTTTTAGCATTGGATTCCAGGGCCCAATGAAGCTCATCTTGGATATTTGGAAGAGTTGAGAATAAGGAAACCAGGGAGATGGGCCTGGCATTTTTGGTGGGATTCTTGTAGCACAAGGTTGTTAAGGTGTTCCGACCAGATAGATTGCCAGAAGCAAAAGGGGACAAATAGGACGGACAGGAATGGAAATTCTGACAAATATTATGGATGGAATTGATTCCACTTGATATTCCACTTGATGAAAAAAAGAAATAAACAGTCCACCCCCTTGTGCCCTTGGAATTCAATGGTTGCCAAGGAGATGGATTTTGAGGTGATTCTTGCATTTTTTTGGAAGCTGGATTTTTAATTTCATTTTTTTCATGGTAATTATGAAAGGAACAGTTGTTAGAATTAAAACATGGAAGTTGGTTATTATGGAATGGAGTGGAACCATTGGTGACAGCAAGGGAAAGATTGGTAAGCTTGAGGTTGGGGTGGTACTTCAACTAAATTTCTGGGTGTTCCTATTGATGTCCTGGATATTTCTATATCCTTTTGGAAATTGAGATATTGAAAAACAACCTTGATGCTCTTGATAGACAGTTTGAGAATATAGTGGGACAACTGTGATGCAGGGGGGTACTGAAATGGGCACAGGGAATGAAGAGTATGATATAGCACACACTGTTATTGATCTGGATCATAACATTGGTCCCTGGTTGAAGGTACACCAGCGTTGTGGTGTCAATTTAGAGACATGGATTGGGAACTGCATCGCGGCTGCGCGCTCAGCATTGGGAGCAAGCGGGCTTAGCATTAGGGTATGCGGAGTGCTCAGCAGCGGCAGCCGCTGTTTGGCTCCGCACCTGGTGGACGGGTTGGGCTCAGAATCAAATGTGGCGTGGGTGGAAATCCGCCCTGGAGATCGGATTCGGAAGGTAGTGCGCTCTACTAGGTTTGCGGGCGCACCGGTTTGGATACATAGGGGCGGAGCTATCCGCGGGCTATGAAGGAACGGATGGAGCGTGCGTGCAAGCGCGCGGATCATGCCGGATATTACCAAACACCCACAACGGGCGCGGACAAATGGATACGGACAGGCGCGGGGGGCTCCGAGTAGGGTGCAGTGCAAGGACAGCGTCATGAGAAGGACAAACCGGATGGACGGAACCGCGTACGGACAACGGGGGGAGTTTGGTACGGAGGAGGTGGGGAGAGGAGGCTAGGGTTTCTTTTTTGGGATTGTTTTCTGTTTCTTTGTCATACTGTCATTTGCGCGTGTACTTAGGTTAGGGTTGAGGGGGAGGACTTATCCTCACTCCCAACTCCAGGTTAGAGGAGGGGCATGCATGGGAGGAGGAATCATCACATCACATCATTGGATTGGATCACTCATCTCACCAGGAGATCAAAGGAACTCATACCCAATACACATCCAGGTGGAAAGTTCTTAGGATTGAAGGATTGGCAATTTCTCTCTCTCTCTCTACTTTTCTTTATCTCTTTATCTCCTTATTTTTATTTCTCATTTAAGTGCAACTTTGGACATCCTCATCTCCTTTCAAACGCAGGGAACCGTTAACTTCTGAACCTTGGGACAATTATAGGGGGATAACCTTTATTCTTTCCACATCTGGGGGTCTGGCCGGGAAGTAACCTTCCGTTTCTTGTCTTTTGAAGGTAAATGGGAGCGACGTCCTATTCATACCTCCCTACAGTTGCTCCTTCTTCTTCTTCTCCTTCTCCTTCCATCTCCGGGTCCGCTACTCCGACCCCACTCTTGTCTTCCATCCCTCCTCCTCCCCCTCCCTCCGCTTGACCCAGGACAAGCTAAGCCATTCCCCCATTGGTCTCCAGTGACCATGAACCCACTTGTCCGGTTTGCATCAGGCCACACGACTACCCTCACATCCAATTCAACACCACAGATGTGGAGTGATTCATCTCAAGATACGAAGGTATTGCAGATGCGGAAGGTGCGTCGGACGCCGATAAGGCCCGGCTTGTTGTCCTGTTCATTATGGACAAAGAGAAGCTCCGGGATGTGGAGGAAATGGAAGGCTACAAGAATCAAGATTGGCCAAAACTGAAGGCGGAGATCCTAACGCGGTGGGGTAGGCGCGAACCTTGATTCCGGGAAAGCAAATTTGACCTTGGGGCCTTGGAGGCAAGCGGGCGCGGAGGAGTCAGAACGCGGGTGGAGCTGGCGGAGTACACCTTGACATTTGATTGGATCTATCGGTACTTGTCAAAGAACAAGGTGGTGGCGGAACAGACGGGGGCCATGAAACGCGCTTTTCTGGGCGGTTTAGGCGCTCAACTCCGGGCAAGGGTGCAGCGGCATCTTTACGATCACAACTTGGTAAACCAGTCATTGGACGGGAGCATTGCGCTCCTTCCGGAGTTGGCTGTCATTTGGCGGGCTGTGGAGAGTGAGCTTGACTTAGAGGAGCTTATTGAGGACACCGCTAAGTCCTTCCCAGTGGGACCAAAGAAATCCCCCCCCCAGGTTCCGGCTCCAGCACAATTTCCGGCCCCAGTTCCACCTACTTCCACGCGTGTTCTGGTTCCTCAACCCGCGCCCGCCCCTCCGGTAAGCAAATTGACGGAACTGATGAAGGATCTGAAGATCTGCATGAGCCGTATGGGTCAGCAGCAGCCGCGAGGGCCTCCACCTCACATGGTGGAAGGGTTTTGGCCGCCCGGTACCTTTGTGCCAAGGGGGTGCTTGTACTGCGGGGCAAACAGTCATTGGCGATTGGCATGCAAGGAGCTTACAAAGGATCTCAGCGCGGGATTGGTTCAAACGGCGGGGATGGGGTACATGTTTCCGACCAGCAAACAGATTCCAATGGAGCCAAGCCAGCCAACCGCAATGCAGCAGGTGCGCTGTGGAAACTTTAGAGGTTATCCCTCACGAAGTTGCCGCAGGTTCAGGAGTTCTTGGGTCGAAGCGTCTGTAAGGATTAGATACCGAGCGTAAAGAGAAGTTTTTGAGAGCCTGAAGAGGAGAAAAGGAGAGAAGAGGGGAGGGATTCTGTTTTCCTAAGTCCGCTCCCTTTTCCACTCCCCGCCTCCTGATGATACGATGGTAAGATGCCCCCCCTACAACCCGGAGTTGAGGGGAAAGGTATTTGAGCCCTCCCCCTCAACCCTAACCTAAGTACAAGCACATGAACAACCCGACAACAATGAAGAAGGAAACCCTAGGCCCAAAACCCTATCCCATATCCTAACCTGTACCCTGTCCATATCCTATTCCGCTTGCTTGCCTGCCATTACACGCATCCGGTTCGTCCCCCGCGGCGCGGCCCTCCGCCGCGCCCTTCTCAAAGTTCACCGCGATTGCCAGTATCCGCCCGACGCGCCGTTGTCCTGTAGCCGGCCCGCGCTTGCGCGCGGCCGTCCACGGGTATAGCCCCGCGATTGCTCCGCCCTTTCCTTCCCTAACTAACCGCCTGAGAACCTGATCGGCCCGGCTCCATCACTGGGTTGGACACCCAAGCGGGTCGCGGCCCGCCTCCCCTAGTCAGACCCGGCCCGCAGCTGCGTGCTTCGCCCTGCTGCGCCTTCTGCTGAGCCCGCAGCGGCCACTGCTGAGAACGAGCGCACCCCAACTGCTGAGCCCGACCTACCAGATGCTGAGCGCGCAGGCCGCGACTCAGTTCCCGATCCGAGGCTATATATTGACACCACAGTGCACACGGGGTCAGGAGGCGGGAACGACGGCGCAAGCGTCACTGGGAATTGTTACTGGTCCCGGATCGTGGCAACCACCTCGGGTGGAAGCTGAGGTAAGGGTAGTGGCAACGGAAGAAAAGGTGGCGGTCTCTGATAAAATGGAGGTGGAGGCAAAGGAGCGACCCCCGTCGGCCGTTCCAAAACCGGCCGCGCGCGTGCCTGGAACCAAGGCGCCAGCAGCAAAACCTGTAGGGAAGAAGAAGAGGAAAGAGGCGCCCGGAACCAAGGAGCCGGCAAGCCGCCGGAAGCAACTCCTGTAGGGAAGAAGAAAGCGGCAGACATTGTGCAAAGGGTGATTGGTAACAAGACTCTGGTTCTGCTGACCTTGCGGGAACTGGGGGCCGTGTCTCCGGTGGTGGTAGACAAGATGGCTCAGGCCTTGCAGGATTGCAGTCAGGGCCAGGTACCTCAGACGGTGCAGCGGGTTCATGTGGCGCGGGAGGAGGAGGGGCGCGGGGAGTGCGAGTTGAAACTGGTTTTGACTCCGCTTGCTTACGTTCCAATGGTCATAGCGGGAAGGAAGGTGTGGGCTATGGTGGACAGCGGTTCAATGGTGAACCTTCTGCCATTGCCGATGGTGGATGATTTGGGGTTGGTTCGGAGGAAATGCGCAATGGGTCTCCGCGCGCTTAAGAGAGGGGAGTGTTGTGTGGATGGGGTAGTCAAGGAGGAGGAGGTTGAGGTCGCAAGGGTCCGTAGGCCTCTTTCTTTTCTTTTGGTTGATTGTGTCAACGTGATTTTGGGAAGGCCGTTCATGCTTGGGTTTTGAGCACGAATGGTTTTCAATCCGGAGGCGGGAACGGAGGCGTTGACGGTGGAGGATTTGTCCGGCGGAAGGTTTGAGACAACTATCTGCGATCATGTGAAAGGGAAGCGGAGGAGAGTGTTGGAGTATGAGGAGGAACCGGATGCGGAGTTGGTTTGCGACGGGCGACCTTTGGAGGATTTTTCCTAGTCGACCAAGGAGACCGCACGGAACAAGCTCTGGTTTTGCGCGGGCGGTCGACTAATGAGGAGCAGGGAGGGGGAGGAAGGAAAGTGCAGGGCGCGCACATCACAGAAGTAAGTCCCTTTTCTCAGTATGCAGTGCCCAAGGGTACTACGCTTTGAAAACCCTATCATCATGCCACACTTGTGAGCGAAGGCAAAATCCGCGGTTCCGTTCTGTGCAGGAATTACAGCAAAGGATGCGTGCGGATGATGCGGTGCAACACGGGCAAGTACAAGCCGGTGTCACGGAAGATCCAACCAAGGAATGAGCCGATGCCCCAGGAACTGAATGGACTGCTTCAACCAATTGCTTGGTCGCGCAACCCTTGGGTCATGCCGATTAAGGCTTTGGGGTGGGTTACTAGTTTGGCGCGGATCACAGAGGAGCGGATTGCAGCTTTCAATTTCGGCCCAACGGGATGGTTGAGTACGGAGGAGCGTGAGTTGCTGATTTTGGTTCTGGTTCTTTGGGAAAGAGTGCTCGCGTTCAGACCAGAAGAGCGGGGGCTCCTGAAAAATAATATTTGCAACCCCAATGTCATCCCCACTGTCGATCACAAGCCGTGGTAGATCAAGCCAATTCCAATACGGCGGGCGGTCCGGGAGCAGTTTCTGGAGTTGGTGCGGGAGCGGGTGAAGACTGGCCTTTACAAACAGTCAACATCTAGTTACTCCAGTCCAATCTTTGCGGTGGTTAAGCAGGACGGAAAGTTGTTGAGGATTGTTCATTATCTACAGCGGCTCAACTCCTTTATGATCCAGGACGCAGGACAGCCCCCTCGCGTTGACAAGTTCCTTGAGTCAATGGAGGGGCGCGCTTGTTACGGTTTAGTGGATGTGATGGGGGGATACAACCAGCGCAAGTTGGATCCTTGCTTGCGGCCTCTAACGGCATTTGAGACTGGGTTGGGAAGAATGCAGCTGAATCGGCTCCTGCAAGGCGCAACCAATTCCGTGGCGGTGTACCAGGCGCAAATGGCTTGGATCCTGAAGGATGATCTCTCCGAGGGAGTCCAAATCTTCATTGACAATGCGGGCATCAAAGGTCCGAAATCCGATTACGGGGGAGCGGAGCTGGTTGAAGTTCCTGGCGTCCGACGTTTCGTGTGGGAATATGCGCAGACGTTGGAACACATCCTGTTTTGCATCGAGGAGGCAGTACTGAAGGTGTTGGGGAAGAAGTTGGTGGTTTTTGTCCCGGAACTCAAAGTCCTTGGCCATGTTGTTGCTTCCAACGGCCGGCGCATTGCAGAGAAAAAGCAAATCAAGGTCCTCAAATGGCCGACCCCGCGGACGGTGTTGCATATCCTTCAGTTCTTGGGATTATGTAGCTATGTCCTTATGTTCATTGAGAGGTTTGCGGAGGTGGCAAGCCCGCTCCAATCACTAACGCGGAAAGGCGCAGAGTGGAAGTGGGGGGAAGAATGCAATTGCGCGTTCCGGAAGCTCAAGGAGATTGTGGGACGTGACATTGTACTCCGCGATCTCGACTACAACGCAGGAGGAATTAGGCTAGCGGTCAATTCCAGCAAATTCGGCGCGGGGGGGTTCTCACTCAAGAGGACGATGGCAAGGATAGGCCAGTACTTTACGAGTTGGTCACCTTCACTCCAAAAGAAAGCCGGTACTCCCAGCCAAAGTTGGAGTTGTGTGGGGTCACCAAGATCGTGCAGCGGCTCCAGTATCTTTTGTGGGGGGTTCACTTTGAGCTTTTGGTGGGTGCGGATGATCAATTCCCAGGCGTTGTCCAACGCTCCCATGACCAGGTGGGTGGCGTTTATTCAACTTTTCTCCTTTGCTGTTGTTCATGTTCCGGAGAAAGCGTTCACTATGCCGGACGCGTTGTTGCGGTATCCAAGGGACGACCCGTTCGAGGAAGCAGAACTGCTCAATGTAGAGACCCCGGTTGTCAAGGTAGGGGTTGTGGAGGCAGGCATTCAGCTGCTGCTCCGGCAGACCAGGCGGTACGCAATTCTTTGTGACTACTTGCGGGACCTTTGTTTTCCCAATGGAGCTACGGAGAAGGACATGCAATGGGCAAAGTGGCGGGCGGGGAATTTCTACGTACAGGAGGGGAAGCTTTGGTGGCAGAAGACTCTGGTTCCTCTTGTGGTTACCACTTCAAGGGCGGATCAGGAAGCTATCCTCCGGAGCCTTCACGACGATCTCGGTCATCGAGGGGAGGTTGAGAGGCGGAGGCAGGTCAAAGAGCTGTTCTGGTGGCCGGGGGTAGTGCGTGCGGTGCGGGAATGGCTGGCTTCCTGCAAATCCTGTCAACGGCGGAGCGCGAGACTGCCCAAGGAAGTCGGAAACCCCACAGGGGAAGACACCCTCTTTGGTTGAGTCTCGCTTGATGTTGTCCACATCAAGGCCGGTAAGTTTGCCTATCTGCTTGTTGCGCGGGACAACCTGTCCGGTTGGGCGGAAGCGCGTCCATTGGTCAAGCTCTTGGCGGACAAAGTTGCTCTATTTCTGGAGGAAGATTGGTTCGCGCGATACAGGTTGCTTTTTCTGGTCACAGTGGACGGAGGGGCTAAGTTTTGCGGCCGTTTGGTCAAGTTGGTGAAGAGTTGCGGAGCCAAGTTTGGCAGAGTAACGGAGTACTATCCCAAGGGGGCTGGCATGATCAAACGCAGGCATCAGCCAATCAAGGATGCCCTGGTCAAGATGTGCGGGGAGGACGGTAAGCGCTGGCAGGAGACCCTTCCAATGGTTCTGTTTGCCGATCCAATTTTGGTGAAGCGGTCAACAGGCTACTTGCCGTACGAGTTACTTTTTGGGAAGTGCCCCGTGCTTCCGGTGGACATTAAGTTGGAGACGTTCCTGGGTGTTGACTGGTGGAAGGTGAAGACTTCTGCCAAATTGCTTGAGGCTCGCGCCAAACAGCTCCTTTGACGGGACGGAATGCTCGCAAAGGCCGCGGACCAGCTGAAGAAGACTCGGACGGCATCGGTGCGCTGCTTGCATTGTCTCCAGGATCCCTTGCGGAAGGGGGATTTGGTGCTCCTGTACAACCAAATTCTGGAGTCTCAGTGGGGGAAGTTGTTTGCTAACCGGTGAAACGGCCCGTTCCGCGTGTCGTCCAAGTTCGAGGGTGGCAGCTATCAGTTGGAGGAATTAGACAGTACTCCGCTGAAACAGAAGGTGGCGGCTTCGCATGTCAAGCGCTTCTTGGTGCAAGGATCTACCTTGTTTGACAAAACGGCAGAAGGGGGTGAAGGATCTGACGAGGGGAGTGTGGAGCGTGGCAATGGTGTAGGAACGCAATCCGGGGATTTGTCTTCAGGTGGAGAAGCAGAGACCGTGCCATTGCAACGGAGTAGGCGGTTGCGACCAGCTGGGGACAGTGGCCAAGTTGGGGGGGGAGCTAGAGGGGGTAGGGGATAAGTTTTGATTTGGTGAGGGGGTGCTCTAGCTGGTTCACAGCCGGAAAGACTAGAAACCCCAGAATTTTTGTTTCTCTATGTTTCTTTCTTATCTGGATTGTGGGGTCTTTGCTGGCTGGGGGTTTTTTTCAGGAAACACGGGCGCGGCACAAAGCCGGGTCCGTAAACGCGAGGACAAGCCCCGCGGAACCGGGACGCGTGGGCAATCCCGCGGATGGGGGAAGCGGGACGAAGAGCAATTTGCGGGCCGTCTATGGGCATTGTGCAAAAAAAAAAAAAAAAAAAAAAAAAGTGTTCTTTTCTATTTTTCTTCTCTGTTTGTTTCTTTTTCTTTTTTTTCTCAGGATATCTCAAGGATGGGTGGCTGGTATGGGAATAAGCTTGATTTGGTGAGGGGGCGCTCTAGCTGGTTCACAGTCAGGACAACTGGAAACCCCAGAATGTCTGTTCTCTTACTCTCTCTCTCTCTCTTCCCTTACGGTGGCGCGCGCTGGTGTTTTGGTTGTTGTGTTTGTTACAGGAAGGGTACAGGGAACTGTGTGGCAGTTCTTCTGGGGCGGTCCAGGTGCCTCTTTTGGAACAGCTAGTCACTTACGGTTGCTCACAAAGCAAGCGCGCGGGCGCGGACTCAATCTCAAGCTCACTCTCACGAAGCGCGGTTGCGCACTTTTTCTCAGAAGGTTAGGACCTCGCGCAGATACATGTATTTTCTTAATGGAAAGGGAAGCGCGGTACAACAACAAGAAGAGAAGAAGTAGAGGAAAGGAAGAAGGGGAAAAGGGGGGGCAATGCGCCTAAGCCATCTTCATCATTTCCTCCATTTCCGCCCTCAAGGACGCCAGTAAAGCCCGGAAAGACGCCAGGAGTTCGCGCCGGAATTCCAAGGATTGTGCGCCGGGGATTGCAAGGAAATTCCGGAGCATTGTGGTCAACCTTTCCGCGAAAGCCTAAAAGCCGGCCGCCGGGAGCCCCATCATGATCAGAATCTCCCGGATCTTGGGAGGGCTGGGGGGAGGAGCGGCCGGTGGAGATGGGGCCCCCGGGGAACCAACAGGGGCGCTTGGTCCAGCTGGAGGCGATGACGGGACAACTATAGGTGACGGAGGCGGAGGGACGTTGGGGGTTGTAGGCCTCTCATCCAAGGCCGCTGGTGGCGGTCGTGGAGGAGGAGAAGGGGGGACTGGCGCAGCCGCGGATCTTCCAAAGATTCTTGGGTCCGGTACCGTTTGGTTCACGCCAACAGCGGCGGCCCAAGTGCGGGTCGCTGCGCGCCATTCCTCCAAGGTTTTGTATTCGCCCCGTTGCGGAGGTCCGGCCCAGCGGAGAGGTGATGCCAAGTTGCGGCTCACGTGTGAGGTGGTGGGTGACAGAGCTCGGGGGCGGCGGGATGAAGGTGAACCGGGGGGTGTCCACAAGCCTTCTGAGATTGATTCATCGTCCAAAACCACAAACGGGTCCGGATGAGCCCTCTTGCGCAGCCTGGGGCAAGAGCTGGATTGGGGGGGAGCTTGAGGGATGCTGTTGCTAAGCAAGCAGCAACAATGGCCCCAATGGCAAGCAACACAGGCGCGTCAAATGGGGACAATCAAACACGCGTGCCCGTTCCGGGCGCAGAACTTGCATGGGAGCATATTGGCGATGATGTGGAAGGAGGACGGGGAAGGTGGTAGTGGGAGTGGTGGGGGTGGTATTTTGGTGAAGCGATGGGAAACTTCTGGGGACAGAACTCAAGTTGGGGGGGGATGTGGTGTCAATTTATAGACACGGATTGGGAACTGCGTCGCGTCTGCGCGCTCAGCATTGGGAGCAAGCGGGCTCAACATTAGGGTATGCGGAGTGCTCAGCAGCAGCTGCTGTTTGGCTCCGCACCTTGTGGACGGGTCAGGCTCAGCATTGAATGCAGCGTGGGCGGTGATCTGCCCCGGAGATTGGATTCAGAAGGTAGTGCGCTTGACTAGATTTGCCGGCACACCAGTTTGGATACGTAGGGGCGGAGCAATCCGTGGGCTATGAAGGAACGGGTGGAGCGCGCGTGCAAGCGCGCGGATCATGCTGGATATTACCGAAAACCCACAACGGGCGCAGAAAAACGGATATGGACAGGCGCGGGGGGCTCCAAGTAGGGCGCGGTGAAAGGACAGCGTCATGAGAAGGACAAACCGGATGGACGGAACCGCGTACGGGCAATGGGGGGAGTTTGGTACGGAGGAGGTGGGGAGAGGAGGCTAGGGTTTCTGTTTCGGGATTGTTTTCTGTTTCTTTGTCATACTGTCATTTGCGCGTGTACTTAGGTTAGGGTTGAGGGGGAGGACTTATCCTCACTCCCAACTCCGGGTTAGAGGAGGGGCATGCATGGGAGGAGGAATCATCACATCACATCATTGGATTGGATCACTCATCTCACCAGGAGATCAAAGGAACTCATACCCAATACACATCCAGGTGGAAAGTTCTTAGGATTGAAGGATTGGCAATTTCTCTCTCTCTCTCTCTACTTTTCTTTATATCTTTATCTCCTTATTTCTATTTCTCATTTAAGTGCGACTTTGGACATCCTCATCTCCTTTCAAACGCAGGGAACCGTTAACTTCCAAACCTTGGGACAATTATAGGGGGATAACCTTTATTCTTTCCACAGCGTTGATGGTGATATTTCCTGAAAGGGTAGCCTTAAAAAATAAAGGTTGATCAGTTTATGATTTGCTAGATTGGAAAATCATTGGCGCAGTGAAATAAATTTTGAAAAGAACAACCAAAATATTCCTTGCCCTAGCCCTGGTGATGGATTCATAGGGACCAACAAATATGGAAGCAAAGAGAACAAGATGGAAAGAGGGTTTCAAGGCAAGCTTCCCAATACCAGAAGGAGGATTTCCAGGCCTGGGCCAGAGAGGCTTAGATGGGCACAAATTATTTCCACAGATGAAGAGCTGGGGTGCGGTCCAGCCCAGATCCTCCCCAAAATGGGAAAAAGCTATCTAAATGTCCATGATCAACTCAGGGGGATCAAAACCACCATTTGGGGGTATTGAGCTCCCTGATTTGTGTGAAGTTATAAATGAATTAATCTTATTGAATCAATCTTAGTTCATAAATCTCAATTCTATCTTCAGCAGTATACTCAATTTCCCTCTAAAAGGTAGATTGGAATCAATTAAGTCATCAGCCACCCCCCCTGCGATTCAATTTTATGATTGGTATTTCCTTTTTTAAAAAAACAAAATATTTTTAGTATGATATAAGGTTGAAAGGTTAGAATTCCACCATTTAATGTAGATATATCTTATTATTTTTATTATTCATATATATTTTGTTTTTTTTGGGGGGGTTGAATGTGTATTGACCCCTCAAAATCCAGAACAAAGGTATGTTTTGGTGTATAGGTTAGGAAAAACTATTTAAAATTATAATTGTGAGGAGAAACACTATTCCAAATTTGGAGGGGAGATTCCTGCAAACAAAAAAGTTATGGCAGTTTTTTTTTGTGCTATTTGGGACTGGAAGGGGGAGGATGTTAGGAGGCATGAAGGAATGCTTTTGTGAGTAAGTTAGGACAGCTGAATGAAGTATGATGGTGAGGAGGAACACTATTCCCAATTTTGAGTGAAGATTCCTGAAAATGACAAATTTATGGCAGTCTAACAGTTTTTGTGTTATTTGGAACTGGAAGGGGCAGGAAGTTGGGGAGTCATTTTTGATGAGGAAGAAACTGAATTAAGTATTATGGTGAAGAGTAACCCTATTTTAAATTTTTTGGTAAAATTCCTGCAAAGACAAAGTTTTGGCAGTTTGAAGGTTTTTGTGCTATTTGGCACTGGAAGGGGGAGGAAGTTGGGGTGGAATGAAGAAATTTTTTGGTGAGAAAGCTAGGATATAATAATTAATTATAAGGGTGAGGGGGAATAATAATCCAAAGTTGGAGGTAAAGTTCCTGCAAATGACAAGGTTATGGCCATTTAAATTTTCTGGTGCCAATTTACACTGAGGAAGTGTGGAAGTTCATAATCTTTAACATGTAAATTTAACTCATAATCATTTATATGTAATTCATTATCATGTATATGTAATCCATTATCATGTATATGTAATCCATCATCATTTATATGTAATCCATCATCATGTATATGTAATGGGAAATGTTAAATTCACGGCTCATTGAGCTGTGCATACAGTTTGAAAGGGGCCATGTTCCATGCCACACGGTCCAATCCAAGCTGTGTACAATGCCCCAGGGCTCAAAGAGTTGCGGGGCCAACCCAGCCTGGTCCGCCAGCATGTGAGATTCCACACAACTGCATTTAAGCTGTGTGGAGTTTTACACGGCTCAAATAAAGTTGTGTGGCATCCCACACCCCACTGGACCGCGGTGAGCCAAAAAAAAAGGAATGAAAGGGTACTAACATAACCCATAAAATAAATAAACCTTTCAAAAAAAACAGAAATCAACCAAAAAATCAAAGAATGTTCATTTTTTGGTTAAAAAAAATAAATAAATAAATAAATAAATAAATAAATAAATAAAAAACAAAAAAACCTGTTACTATCCAATTGACTAGCACTAAAGTGAAAAGACCCAAAAAAACAAGTAACTGGACTAGCCCTAAAATAAAAACAACAAAAAAAAGAGAAGTAACTTGACAAGCCCTAAAGTAAAAACACCAAATAAAGACAAGTAACTTGACAAGCCCCAAAGTAGAAACACCAAAAGAAATACAAGTAACTTGACAAGCCCTAAAGTAAAAGCGCCCAAAAAAATAAAAGTATTTTGACCATCCCTAAAGTAAAAACACCAAAAAAAAAACAATTTCAACTTGTGTTAAGCTGATCCCATCCCAAGCTTAAAATAAGTTGAGCTTGTGATGAAATCATACCAACACAAGTTGAACTGACTTACCATTAAACTCTCATTCAAAACACTCAATACAATGATGTTAACTCAAAACACTCAACATAATGATGTTCAAAATGTGATAACCCTTTATATTAATAGAACTTGTTAGCTGCATTAGAATTACAATTTACATGAAACCCAATGATGAAATGAAGTCAAAGTCTATAATCTCTATAATCTAGAATACATTTTCAGTTGATCTTTGAGATGATCAACCCAACCAGAGGCTTTTTTTTAGAAATCAAGGGATGTGGTTTTGCTACAATGGGTGGGATTGGAATTGTTTCTCCCTCAATTACTAATAGAACCCAGTGGTTATTGTTTAAAAAGGAAATGAAATTTGGATCTGATTGATCAGTAACACAATTTTTCATTTGAGTATAAGTATCACATGACTCCAATGAAATGAAACATATACGTTTGGAATATGTGTCTGCTATGACTTGACCCATGTCCAATTTAGCCAGCCATTTTGAGGAGGGAATGTTTTCATTGATTTATTCAACATCAGGTATTTTTTTAATCTTTTCAACTGTCATCCTCCTGGATTCCAAGACTCTTGCTATCCTTTAGCTAAAAGAGGTGATAGAATAAATAATAAATATGTTATTTAATAAATGCAGCAAAAATCCTTAAAATATTTGGATTAAGCTTATTGCAAGGTAAAGTGGTTTGGTTATGGTTTATTGTTTTAAATCAATATGAATAAATTTATGATTAAATATTTTTATAGATGGGCCAAAATTATATTGGGGATCTTTAACACCTCTCTTCAGGGATTTCAGTATGAAAACACGTAGTCCTGGTTACTTTGGGATCTTTAGTTTAAAGGATATTTTACCCAAAGATAATATGTATATAAAATACACGGTGGAGTGTAAGGGCCTTGTAACCAAGCTGCCACGACAGAGAAAGGATAATAAAACTCACTGGTATATTATTAAATTCTTTGGGTATCTTTTTGGGACGTGCACTGATGGGTTAAACCTGTATACTGGGGTTATAAGGTTGTTCAACAGTTTTAATTGATAAAAAAAGAGGTTGAGGACGGATATTATTGATCAGAGTTAGCCATAAATCACTTAATTATCTCTTATAAGTACTTGATTACCTTGGCACGGTGTCTGGATATAAATATAACTGGGTCTCTGCCATCAATATCCTCAAAAGAGCTCTTTATTTGTAGCTTTTGGAGTCCCAATACTATCCTTCTGAGGGGTGCAGGGGCTCAAAGGGATGGACACTAAGGCTAGAAGGGTAACCAGTGGTAGCCTGTCATTTGTTCTTGGTGCTATAGCATGGGTAGCATCTAATTTCTCAGGCTATGGGAATTATTCTACTTTATAATAGATATCAGGACGTGTGAATAACACTACTCTGTCCTATTTATGTATTATGTAATTAATTATCCTTAGTAAATGTTCCCAGTAATTTAATAATTATTTAAATAGAAATTTCTACAGACATCCTGATGTCAGGTTAGTTCTCATTATTTATTCAATAACTGGAGTAAAGTCATGATATTGATTTTACTCCTTATTTTTGAGTTCCAGTTGATTTACTAAGATAATTACTTAAAAATATAAGTCATGGGAATTCATGTAATATTTTTACATCATTAGTTTTCTTAGTATGTCCCAAAAGATATTGATGTCTAGAAATTCTCATAAAATTATATTAAAATATTTTAATATTTTTTTAGAAGTTGTCATTGTCTTATTTTTGACATTCTTGGTAATTTGAATTATATTTAATAAAAAATATGTATAAGGGTTATTTAAGTATTTTTATATAATATTATGTACTTTTAGACTATCTACTATCCACAGGAACATTTATTACATATTTAGAATGTTCCCATGTAGGTTGCAGCATGTTTACGCGGTACCTAAGCCTCTCAGGCCGCCTGTCACACTGTCAACCCATAGTCCCGCGGCTGCGTACTTGTCAGAGGCCTGGGGATGCGTACACAACCTTAAAAGAGTGACAGGGCTGTATCTCAGCCGCGCGCGGGCGCATTGGCTGCCGCGGCTGCATGCGGGAATTGCAACAAAACACATTTCCGTCCATAACTCCTAAAATATACACAACACCTCAATTCTGACTGTTTTTTAGGTGTGAAAACTATACGTGACAATACGTGTGAAATATTTAACTGACCAAAAAGCTCAATAGTGGAGCCATGGTACTTTGGTCTTTCTTTCCTTAATTATTCAAAAATATAAGGAGTTGGATTTCAAGGGTGGGGTCAGTGAGTGGCCCTACCTAATTTTGGGTGGAGAATCCATTTCTGTAATAATATTTATGGTTTTCCTAATCCTTCTTAGGTTAATTATATTACTATTTTTATGTTATTTTGTTACTTTTTCAGCTTGCTCTGCAATAGTAGAAAGCCAACATCAACCTCCTTTGAACCAGAAAGCATCTTAATGTAGCATGCTTTATGTTTCTCTAATGTTTCAATCATTTCCTTCCTAACTTTAAACCAACCATGTTCTTCATAATCAAGAGATTTAGCAATGACTCTAAATCCGCAATTACCAGCTCCAATTGGATCCCAAACCTCACCCAAGAACTTTTGGAATTTCTTGTGTATTTGATTGAGGTATTTCAAGTTTTGTTCCTATCATTAAAACTGACTTAGTATTCATTTCTTTAATTGGATCAATGAAATCAAAACTCACAAAAGATGAGCTTCTGGTTAAGCTTTGCTGCATTTTCTCTTCCTCTGAAGAGAATTCTGATTCCAAATTAAGTGATCCCAATTCACTTTCAGTCTCTTCCTCTGAACTATGAAATTCAGATTCAGATTCTGCCAACTTTGACTAAAGATTCATCATTAGTTAGTAACTAAGTTCATTAAACCAAAAAAATGAACATATCTCCAAATAAAAGACTTAAAATATTTTGTCTTTTCTTGTTTGGAGCCCTTCTAGTCCTTTTTTCCCCCTTGAGTTGTTTTTCAACATGCTCAAACCAAGATGTTTCTTGCTGTGTGTCTGTCAATTTTGGCCTGCCCCTACTTGATCCTTTGATTGATATTTTGTAATATTCTGAATGATATACTTTAATAGTCCGCTTTGCTCATGATCTGGAGATTCCAAGATCATTGCATTCACTTTTTCACGTAACTGAGGAATGCTTAGCATTTCATTGAAATTGTACTTGAAAAATTCAAAAGGATCAACCATTAGTGAATTAGGAATCATTAATAAAAAAGCATTAATCACATAATGATTTGAAAAATCCAACTTAATCCAACTTACAGAACTACAACTGCAAGGGTCATAGTCAAAACTCCACTCAGGATGAAAATATTTGGGTACCACAGATCCTCTGAATGCTAGGCGGTCACCAATTTGGTGGGAACAGGGCAAACCCATAGTCTTGGAGTATGACTTGGTGCACAATTTGCCATTGTGATCACATTTGAACTTCTTGAATGGTTCCCTAATAAGATGAATTTCCTCTAAAGACAATTTTTAAACCAATGGTAACAGTTCAGGAGGAAGAACTGTCCCTAACTGAATTCAAGAGTTATAAAGTGATGCACACACTGAATTAATTTGATTCAAAACTGTTCTATAAAGGCTTTTCCAAACATCCAACAGGTTTCCCAAAGAGTTTTCAAGGAATTTTTTGAGAGTTGCATGGGCCCCTTCAACCCAAGATGTTGTTTTGTTTCTAAAATCTAGATTTATACAAGCCCACCCTGTTACAAAGGCCTCTTTGATAGGCAAAATGTTATTTTCCATATACTTGAGTACATCCTCATAGTCTTTCAAGAAACACTATACAAGTCAAAAGGTCAGAACCCAAAACTAGGAAGAATAAGAAGCAGTAATTTGGACCTACTCTGAGTTCTGCATCATTGACCTCTGCCACCTCCTTGGTCTTTGAGGCCCCATACTTTGCCCACAGAGTCATAAAGCTTTTCCATCCTTCAAAGTCATTAACAAAGCACACTTTACAGTTTGCTTGTATGTTTTTAGACAAGTGCCAAGTGCAACATTATCTTGATGATTCAGGGAAACTAGATTCAATAGCACAAATCAGAGCTTTTTCATGATCCTTCACAAAGACTTTTGGAAGTCTCTCAGGATCATAAGCCAAATCCTTTAAATCATTTTCAGACCAACTGTAGAAATAAAACATTTCTGTTTTTATAAAAACAAGAGCTTTTGTGAAATTTTTCCAATTGGCTGTCATTCCTACAACATGCAATGGTGAGGTTTTGTACTTATTTGTCTTATACGTACAATCCAAAATAGAAATATGATGGAATTGTTTTGAAAGCTTGACTGCCTCAGGATGTGCTAAGTACAGGGCCTCAAAGAGACCCTCTCCACTTAACTTTGAATGGTGAATCCAACTTTTTTCTTCAAGCTGTTCATAGAGTACCTCCATAACACTTTTACCCTTTAGTTCTGCAAGCCTTACCTTCTGCTTAGTGTTATAGATTGTTTGGTCATCAAAATAATACCACCCATCAATCTTGCTCAATTTTCTCTCAAGTTGTAACGTATTGAGCCCATCTTTCATTCCTTCCCCTTCCTTAAGTAGATCCAAGGCTTTCCCAGAGATTCTCCTCAGTTGAGGATGCACAGAGGGATTTTCAGATGGTTGATGGTTATGTTGGGTTTCTTAATAGGAGATTTGCCACAAGGGGTCTGCATTTGTGCAACTTGCATGGATTTAAAAATTGCACCCAACCTTCCTTGTGGGAGTTTGTCTTGACCTTTTAGTAAGAAGTTTTCTTGAATAAGAACCATGTCTATCACAGGCTAAATCCACATATTGGTCACGCTTTGAGTTGAAAACTGTTAAAGCATAACCATGCTTCATAGCCCATGTTTGACAATAGTTTTGTGCCTCTTCTCTAGTAGGAAAATCTCTGAAAGGAGGTGGGTCAAGTGGATCCATCATAGTTACATAGTTATATTGATGGCATGCACTCCATCAGTCTCAATCAAATTAAATACGGCAAAGACCAGTAACATAAAATGTTACTCACAACCAGAGGTCAAATCCCACTTTGAAAAATTTTGTTCCTCAATTTTCACCCTTGATGAGGATGCAACTGAGGCTTCCAATGTTTCATTACCCAAATCCTTTTTTTCATTTTCCAAAGCTTTGTTGATGGCACTATCAAATAGACCTTCCACGCAGCCATTCAAGAAGAAGGAGGGCTTGCCACTTTTTCCATGAAAAAAAATGCAATGGTATACTTCAGTATTCAATCCAACTTTCAATTGAGCAAACAAAGTTTGCTCACTTTTGAGTTGAGAAAGAATTGTTTGCAGAATTTTATATGATTTCAATTTTCACTTTACTTTCACTTTGGTTTCACTTTAAAGTCTCTTTGGGATTGCAAGGTGTGGAAAAACAGTCCCACAAAGTATGTGTTGATCCCAAAGTTGGGTTGACGGAACCCAAGTGTTATCCAGGGGGTTCCCAAAATTCTGGAACAACTTTGGGGGGGTTGTGCACCCCCAAACATGGCCGTTTTGAGACGTGTATGGGGGTTACATGGCTCCAACACAACCCCCTGGGGGTTGTGTGTGTTTGAAAATTTCCTTTGTAGTTGTCTATGGGCCCCCACAGCTCATTTGAGCCATGTAGGGCCCTACACAACTACCACACGGTTGGAGCCTTGAATTTAACATCACCCATATGTAATTCATCATCAATGACCTGCATATGTAATTTTTCTTCATTTTTGATATATATAAATAATTTCTATTTCAATTTAATATCAATCACCAAAAAAATTTGGCATCAATGACTTTTAATTGTAAAATAAAAACTTCCAACCCAAAAAATAAACATTCAAATAGCACAAAACCCATTAAACTGCCATAACTCTGTCATTTACAGGAATTTTCCCTCCAAATTAGGAATATTTCTGGACCTCACCATGATACTCAATTCAGATTTTCTATCTTCTTCACGAAAACATTCCTTCATGCCTCCCCAAATTCCTGCCCCTTCCAGTCCCAAATAGAAAAAAAAACCATTTAAATGCCATAACTTTGTCATTTATGGGAATTTTCCCTCCAAATTTGTAAGTGTTGCTCCTCACCAAGATAATAAATTCAGATTTCCTTGATTCTTAACCAGAAAATTCCTTCATTAATCCCCAACAACCTCCCCCTTCCAGTTCCAAATAGCACAAAGACTATAAACCTTCCAGAAATTGTCATTTGCCAGAATTTTACCTCCAAATTCAAAAAACATGTTCCTCCTCAATCTGATGAACCATGAAAAAAACAAAAATAACTTGATTGAAGGTGAAATACCCAAGGAAAAAGGGGCCCTTTCTGCCCTGTTATGGCACCTGTAATCAGGCAATGATTTTTTTGTTCCTGGCGATAATTAGTCCAGATGTCCTAGCTTCCTCAGCAAAACATTCCTCAGGCCTCCCAAAATCCTCCCCCTCCGAGTGCAAAGTAGCAAAAAAACTTTTAAACTGCCCTAAATTCGTCATTTGCAGGGATTTTCCCTCCAATTTGAAATATTTCTCCTCCTCACCATGGTACTTAATTCAGATTGCCTGACTTCCTAATCAAAGCATTCCTTCACACCTCCCCAACATCCTCACCCTTCCAGCCCCAAATAGCATAAAAACCATTAAAATGCTGTAACTTGTAATAGTAATAATAATAATAATAATAATAATAATAATAATAATAATAATAATAATAATAATAATAATAATAATAATGATAATAATAATAATAATAATAATAATAATAATAATAATAATAATAATAATAATAATAATAATAATAATAATAATAATAATAAATAATAATAATAATAATAATAATAATAATAATAATAATAATAATAATAATAATAATAATAATAATAATAATAATAATAATAATAATAATAATAATAATAATAATAATAATAATAATAATAATAATAATAATAATAATAATAATAATAATAATAATAATAATAATAATAATAATAATAATAATAATAATAATAATAATAATAATAATAATAATAATAATAATAATAATAATAATAATAATAATAATAATAATAATAATAATAATAATAATAATAATAATAATAATAATAATAATAATAATAATAATAATAATAATAATAATAATAATAATAATAATAATAATAATAATAATAATAATAATAATAATAATAATAATAATAATAATAATAATAATAATAATAATAATAATAATAATAATAATAATAATAATAATAATAATAATAATAATAATAATAATAATAATAATAATAATAATAATAATAATAATAATAATAATAATAATAATAATAATAATAATAATAATAATAATAATAATAATAATAATAATAATAATAATAATAATAATAATAATAATAATAATAATAATAATAATAATAATAATAATAATAATAATAATAATAATAATAATAATAATAATAATAATAATAATAATAATAATAATAATAATAATAATAATAATAATAATAATAATAATAATAATAATAATAATAATAATAATAATAATAATAATAATAATAATAATAATAATAATAATAATAATAATAATAATAATAATAATAATAATAATAATAATAATAATAATAATAATAATAATAATAATAATAATAATAATAATAATAATAATAATAATAATAATAATAATAATAATAATAATAATAATAATAATAATAATAATAATAATAATAATAATAATAATAATAATAATAATAATAATAATAATAATAATAATAATAATAATAATAATAATAATAATAATAATAATAATAATAATAATAATAATAATAATAATAATAATAATAATAATAATAATAATAATAATAATAATAATAATAATAATAATAATAATAATAATAATAATAATAATAATAATAATAATAATAATAATAATAATAATAATAATAATAATAATAATAATAATAATAATAATAATAATAATAATAATAATAATAATAATAATAATAATAATAATAATAATAATAATAATAATAATAATAATAATAATAATAATAATAATAATAATAATAATAATAATAATAATAATAATAATAATAATAAACCCCAGGGAGGGTGGCTGATGGCCTGATTGATTCCAATGTAAATTTTAGACGGAAATTTATTATAATCCTGATGAGATAGTTGAGATTGATGAGCTAAGTGTCATACTGACACCAAACTCAGTCTAACCTCAGTCTTACCTTCAGGCCTGATCTACTTTCTTAGGAACTTCAACCTCAGGGCTCAGGAGACTTACATCAATATGTCTCCAGTAACTATATACCTCAGGATCTTCATGCAGTACATATCTACATATAGTCTAACCTCATACTATACACAGATAGACTCCATAGGCTTGCACATACTCAATCTCCCAGGCTCTACTCTACCTCTCTGTCTAACCCATACCTCTTTGGGTTACCTCTCTGTCTAACCCATACCTCTTTGGGTTATCTCTCTGTCTAACCCATACCTCCTCTGTGTGGTTTATCCTTTGGGAATCTTTATGTACATCCTCCTGCAGATTGTATTACATACTCTCTCTACTTAGTACATAGTTTCATGACTCCCATGTACACTGTACATCCTTCAACTGTACTCTCCCAACTTAGACAGCTCGGACCTGGAACCTTGTCCCAATGTAGAAGCAGCCTAACCTAATGTAGTAGCATCCCTGATCAGCCCTCTCTGTTACTTAGACTGTTCCCATGACATCATGTGTGTAGTCTGAGCCCCAATCACTTGTACCTCTGTTGTAGTTCCAACCTCTTGTCTATTTAATAAGCCTCCTCTTTCCTCTTCCTGATGCTTCCCCCAAGAAATCAGTTTACTACTTCTTACTAGGAGATCTTTCCCAGCAAGTGTCATTCAGCACCATTCAACCCAATCCTCCTCTACTCCTGTTAGCCTCCTTCAGTAACCTTGCCCCCAAGCCTACTGTGGGTAGAGACCCCTCTGTGCCAAGCCCTGCTTGCATTTCAGCAGCCCTTGTGACATTAAACTTATTTCTTCCCCAATAACCCCTTCTTCACCAACCACACTCCCTATCCCTTTTTAGACAGCATCAAATTTTGCTATTGAGTTGTGGCAATTTTTGTTTGCTTTATTTCTGTCCCTACCTTGAACTTGGCTATTTGATTTGTGGCCATTTTCATTGCTTCCCTCACCTTACTGTCAAACCTACTCAGAGCTCCAGCTCTCCACCCTTTAAGTATCACTTCGACGCTTTGACGCTTTGACGCTTCGACGCTTTGACGCTTCAACACTTTGATGCTTTGACACTTTGAAACTTCGACACTTCAACGCTTTGACACTTCAACGCTTTGATGGTTTGACCCTTAGACACTTAGACAAGGTGTAGTAGCCAGTATTTGACTGTCCCATAAAGGTAATCAGAGGAAGAAAAAATCCCTTTTTAATCATTTTATTCTTGCTCCAAGGTGAAGAACAACTTTTGGGTAACTAATTATCCTTAGAAGTAAGAATTCCCCCACAACGTGCTCTTTTTTCTCACATTTCTAGCCCAGCAGTCACCTGCAGCTCTAGGGGGAGAGGTACCACTGAACCTACTGACCATTCTACCCCTAGATCTTGTGGAACAGGTAGGACCTTTTCTAACCTGATTGCACCAGTGGCTACCACTTCCACTCCTATGGATACAGGTTTATTGGAACCTATTCCCCAAGTATCCCTTTCTACTATTCCTTCTTCTGACAATGCTAGCCTCCACAGGATCACAGGTCAGTTTCCAAGCCCAGGTTACCATGGTTTGGACTCTCCTGCCTATGATGCAAGCATGGTCCCAATCCCAGGAGAAGGTGAGGAAGACAAAGAGGATGAAGACTCAGGATTCAATTCCAGAATCTTGAGTGGCCTGGGTTCACCATCCCCAGAGGGTAATCCTAGTCAAACTTCTAATGCAACAGCAGTCCCTTCACCTTCCCCACACACCAACCTTCCTTCCACCACTCAGGCCCCTTCAACTGATCCTGCCCTGCTGGCCATTCTTCAGCAAATGACCACTGCAATGACTCAACTTTCTAAACCTGCTGACCATGGACCCTCTGCTAACTTTAAATCTCCATCTATCAATGCCCCAGATAAATTTGATGGAACTAACCCAACCAAGCTTAGACCTTTCCTTCAAGCTTGTGAACTCATTTTTGCAAATGATGAGAGAGTTTTTACTAATGACAGAAAGAAAGTATTTTTTACAGTCTCTTACCTTTCAGGAAATGCCAGTCAATGGATCCAACCTTATCTTGCTCACATTGGTAATCATGAGCCAGACTTCATACTTAACTCCTGGCTTCTATTCACTCAACAGCTTCATACCCTTTTTGGGGATCGTCTAGAAATCCAGCGTGCTGAGAAGGATTTAAACCTCCTTAAGATGAAAGACAGTGGTTATGCTACTAACTATATCACTGAATTCAGGAAACTTATGACCAAGGTCTCTGGGTGGGGTGATAAAGCCTTTTTCTTTCATTTTAGACAGGGTCTCCCAGCCAGATCACTGGACCAACTAGCTGGTTATGATGGACCTCAAGAAACCTTGCAAGACCTAATGGATATTGTTCTTAAGTATGACACTTGTTAACATGAAAGGACCCGGGAGAAGTCCTTCACTCTCCCTCAGACCTCAAGACCTGGACCCAGTCTTCCAAATCCTCAGAAATCTCAACAGACCAGCCAACCAGGTAGGTTTAAGGGGAAGACCAAGCCAACCCCTACTAATTCTACTCCAACCTATGTCCCTAATCCAAACGTAGGAGAGGATGGACACCTCAAGGCTGAAGAAAAAGCTAGACGAGAAAGAGAGGGTTTGTGTAACTACTGTGGAGGAACTCACAAAATTAGCCTCTGCAGGAAAAGTCCAGATTTTCAACCTGGCCAGAAACCCAACCCTATGAAGCCAAAAAAGGGAAAAGACTAGGTGATGGGAATGTGGTACTCCTTGACCATCACCATCCTAATATTCAAGTACAAACTTTGGAAAGAAAAGACGCTAACCCTCCTTCCAAAGATTTACGTTTTGTTTGCTTGACCAATAACCAGGCTTACAGTTTACTTGTTGACTCTGGAGCAACTAAATCTGTTATGTCAAAATCTATGTTTTTAAAGTTTTCTCTATCACTCAAACCCCTGACCACTCCTATTTTCCTATTTACCTTCAGTCCTTCTGACTCACCTTCCCAGGAAATCACCCATAGGGTTTCCTTCAAATTCTCTTTTCCCTCTTTTCCCAACTTAGAATGGGATTTCTTGGTTGTTGATACTCCACCCAAAGAAGACATTATTCTAGGTATTGACTTCCTCCATTTCTGGAACCCAGAGGTAAATTGGCAACTAGGATTGATCACCCCAAGAAACCAACCAACTTTGGATCATTCCTCTTCCGTTGAACTCTCCTTGGCCACTACTTCCTTTCCGCCAGTGAACCTGCAGGTCACTGCTCCTGTCCCCTTTTCAGAATCTATGCACTCACAACACTTCCCTTTGAGTTCAACAACTACTTCTGTGAACAGGATATTCTTTGGAAATTCTCTGAAATTCTTGGAGGATATGGAGAATGATCTATACGTTCAAGTTTTGCGTATGATTATTTCCACTTCTGACTCTGACCCAAAGCAGGCTACTGCAGAAGGTTTGGATGAAGATGAGGAAACTGATGAAATTGAAACTGTGATGGAGAGAGTTCCTGATGCTTATCATACCTTTTTAGATGTTTTTTCCAAGGTCAAAGCTGATAAACTCCCTCCTCATTGCGCTTACGACCATCATATTGAACTGGAAGGCCCTATGCCTCCATTTTGGCCTATCTACTCCCTTAGTCACCATGAGAAGGAGGCCCTACAAGCCTATATAGCGGAAAATATAGAGAAAGGTTTCATTTGCCCCAGCACTTCCAGCACTGGAGCACCTGTCCTCTTTGTAAGAAAGAAGGATGGTGGGTTGCAATTGTGTGTTGACTATTGCAAACTCAACGCTGTGACTCAAAAGAACCGGTATCCCATTCCTCCCATTACTCACTTATTAACAGTCTTTTCTGGTTCTACCATTTTTTTCCAAAATTGACCTCAGGGGTGCTTATAATCTCCTTTGAATTAAGGAAGGGGATGAACATCTTACAGCATTCAGAACTCAGTTTGGGAGTTTTGAATATTTGGTAATGCCTTTTGGACTCACCAATGCTCCTGCCTCTTTTCAATGTCTTGTTAATGACATTTTTTCAGACCTTCTGACCATCTGTGTGGTGGTATACCTTGATGACATTCTTATTTTTTCCAAAAACTTAACAGAACATACAGCTCATGTGTGTGAAGTCTTGAACAGACTTTGGAAGAACAACTTATATGCAAAAGCTTCTAAGTGTTAATTTCATGCCTCCTCAGTGGACTATCTAGGATATTTCATTTCCAGAAGTGGCATTGAAATGGACAACTCCAAGGTCCAGAAGATCTTGGACTGGCCACCACCAATGAACAAAAAGGCCTTGCAACAGTTTTTGGGTTTTTCTAATTTTTATTGCAGGTTTATCATTAACTATTCCAGAAAGGTGCACCTCCTCACTGCTCTAACTGGAGCAGACCCCATCTTTCCTTTATCCCCAGGGGCTCTGCAGCAGTTTGAGGACCTCAAGGTAGCCTTTACTAAAGCTCCTATACTCAGACATTTTGATTTTTCCTTACAAACCTTTTTGGAGACTGATGCCAGTGACTATGCCCTAGGGGCTGTCCTCACCCAAGTCTCTCTTGATGGATCTAAACACCCAACTGTTTTTGACAGCAGGAAATTGGGTAGTGCTGAACTGAACTATGAGATCCACAATAAGGAACTCCTGGCCATTGTATGGGCCATCAAGATCTGGAGAGCTTACCTCCTCAGTCTTTCTTCTCCCTTTGAAGTTCTCACTGATCACTTATCTCTTAAATATTTCATGACCTCCAAAGTCTTGATTTGTTGCCAAGCCCGTTGGGCTGAGTTTCTGTCTGAATTTGAATTCACTATAGTCTATAGAACCGGAAAGCAATCAATAGTGCCTGATGTCTTGTCACGTTGAGACAACGTTTATCCCAAAGGGGGGATGCCCTATGCAGAAAAGAATCCAGCAAATGTCAAACAACTCTTGAAACAGACTGACTTTGAACCTTCTAGAATTTCCTTTATCTCTGCAAAACAGGTTGACAAACAATTGGAAACCTTAATTCAGTCCCAGATCTCCAAAAAATCAACCCAGCAGATTATTCAGAAACTACATAAAAAGGAACAAGTAAAGAGTTACCTTATAGACCCAGACACTGGACTCCTTATTTTCCAAAACAGAATAGCAATCCCCAAGGAGGATGAACAACTCCAACTTGAAATACTTCAACAAAGACATGACTCTCCCCTCTCTGGCCACCCTGGACAAGACAAAACAGCTGATCTAGTCAAAGGAGATTTCCATTGGGAAAATATGAATTCCTTTATCAAAGATTATGTTTCTTCTTGTTACCTTTTCAGAAGAAACAAAGCCAGTCACCACAAAAAGTTTGGACTCCTCCAACCCTTACCAATTCCAGATTCTCCCTGGGCTTCACTCTCTATGTACTTCATCTCACAACTACCACTATCCAATGGGTTTGACTCAATCCTTGTGGTGGTTGATCGTTTTTCAAAAATGTCACTCTTTATTAAAACCAGAACTGATATCTCCTCTGTGGAGTTGGCTAACCTACTAATTTCTCATTTTTTTACTAAACATGGCCTCCCAACTGACATTGTCAGTGACAGAGGATCTTTATTTGTTTCTTCCTTTTGGAAAATTGTATGTGAAAAATTACAGATAACAAGAAATCTTTCCACAGCTTATCACCCTGAAACAGACGGACAGACGGAACGAGTAAATCAGATCCTAGAACAATTTCTTAGGATGTATGTCAGTTATCACCAAGACGACTGGGATACCTGGATCCCCCTTGCTGAATTTGCTTACAATAATTCCACTCACACTTCTACTAAGCAATCTCCTTTTTTCACCATCTATGGACAACATCCCAACTTTGACAGTCTCCATGTAGTAGATGATCAACCTGCCAGCCACTACATAACCCAGATTCACCAGAATCAAAAGTTATTGGGTATTGAAATAGAAAAGGCAATTAAAACCTACAAAAGATATGCTGACCTAAAAAGAAGTGACTTTCCTGCCTCATTTGCTGTTGGAAACAAAGTTTGGCTCTCTTCTAAAAATATCAAAACTAATTGTCAAACTCATAAATCCCAGAGCGTTGGTTAGGTCCCTTTTTGATTATAGAACAGATTGGGAAAAGTTCATTCAAGCTTCAACTTCCTCAACAATGGTCCACCATTCACCCTGTATTCCACTCCTCCTTACTCAAGCCATATCAGGACAACTCATTATCCTCTAGGCACCAACCACCAACTGAGCCAGTCAAAATTGATGGTGAAGAAGAATGGGAAGTGTCTCAGATATTGGATTCCAAACTTAAGAGGGGGAAATTATTTTACTTAGTTGAATGGAAAGGCTTCCAGAATGACAAGGAACGCACTACTTGGGAACCTCACTCTAATCTTACCAACTGCCCTACTTTACTTCAAGACTTCCATACACTTTATACCTCAAAACCAAAGTAATCCTTAAAATAAAAACAATACAAACCTTACTCTCCTTTTCAATATATATATATATATATATATATATATATATAAATAAAATGATAAAAAAAAAATTAAGATTCTTTCTCCTTTTTCCCTTTCTTCAACCTTAGCAAAAAAAAAAGAAAAGATCAATTACCCCCCTCTAAGAAAATATAAATAAAAAATAAAATAAAATAAAATAATAATAAAATGAAACAAATTTTATATAAACAACTTTTTAGATAGCTTCACACATCAATTCTTCCAACTCTTTTACTCTAGACATCCAAGTATTTACTAATTTTAACTTGGCAACTTGATAAGAATTTGGCCCCCTTATAGTAGTCCCTACTTCAAAAGTATGCCCAGCTAAAGCCAAAATATCAGCTAGTCTTTTCTTTATCTCTAAAACTTTTTTCTTTCTAGCTTCTAAAAAACATACTTCTATTTTCTTATCTCACTACCCCAACCCTTCTTTAAACCTTCCTGAATATTTGAATTTAAAGTTCTAGAATTCCTACTATAAATCTCCAAAGAATGATTAACTTGATCTTCATTTAAAACAGAATCTTCTCTGAATCTTCTTCCTTCCATCATCTCCAATAACCTTTCCCCACTTTCCAATTCCTCCAACCAGACCTCAGTTTCACCTCTTCTTTCAATTCCTTTCCTTCTATTCCTTCTGTCTTCCACCACCTTCATCTTTAACTCCAAATCCTTCATCTTGTTCCTCAAATCTTCTAACTCCAAAGAGTCATCTGATCTGCCCCCTTCTTCAACGATGATCTCTCTTCCTTTTCCTTTAAAAATCTCTTTGGTGGTTCCTCTATCTTCCTCCATATCACTTAATTCCATCTCCAAACTCCCTTGGGCGTCTTCATCATCATCCCCGCTTTGACAATCCGCTTCGGCGCTTCGACGGTTTGCTTCAACACTTTGACGGTGGGCTATGACGCTTCAATGGTGGGCTTTGACGGTGAGCTTTGACGCTTTGACGTTCGACGCTTCGACGGTGAGCTTTGACGCTTTGACGTTTGACGCTTCGACGGTGAGCTTTGACGCTTCAACGTTCAACGCTTCAACAGTGAGCTTTGACGCTTCGACTATTTGCTTCAACGCTTCAACGACTTGCTTTGACGGTTCAACAAACCCCTTTGACGCTTCAACAAATCCCTTTGACGCTTTGACCAACCCCTTCAACGGGTTTGACGGATTCCAAAATGCCTTTTTTTGTACCCTTTTTGGGGGGACCTTGACCACCTCCTTGTCCGAATCTACGTGAGGGGTTCCCCATTGTATAAATGCCTCACCGCACTCCTCCTGCGGAAGCCTCAACGTACCATCTATGGCCAAATTACCTGTTTGACGCAGTGCCTCCCTCTTTTCTTGCTTTTTCTTCAATCTCTCCTGCATCAAACGGACCATTGCAAACCTTTATCAGCACTCCAGCACCTCCAATACTAAATCCAGAAGCACTTACCTAAAGATTCATCAAGTCTGGATGAGTAACCCAAGGTCATGGCATCATCATCTGGAGCCTCTTTTACTTCAAAAGGTTGACTCTTCTCCAGGACCCATAAGGTTGGCCCCAGGGACTTTCTGCCTTGCTTATCCATATCACACATTCTTCCATACTTCCTAAAACTCTCACATTTGGCAGAATTGTGCTTGATACTGGTGGTGCAGATTCTTCCAAGCTTGACGCACCTATCACAACTTGGGTAGTATTGCTGGACTGGATGATAATTGTTGGTCTTCTCCATTGGATAAGTTGGTGTAGGTGATCTGGTGTAAGGAGATAAATGTGGTGATGGGGTGGATGGTGGTGATGGTTGTGGGTAAGGGGAAGGAAAACTCAAGTTAGACAGGGCTGAAGGACAACCTGGATGGCCTCTTCAACCTCTCCTTTTATGGTCATCAGGAGATGCCCTCTTCTTCACCAGGGGGTACTGTTATACTGACACCAAACTCAGTCTAACCTCAGTCTTACCCTCAGGCCTGATCTACTTTCTTAGGAACTTCAACCTCAGGGCTCAGGAGACTTACATCAATATGTCTCCAGTAACTATATACCTCAGGATCTTCATGCAGTACATATCTACATATAGTCTAACCTCATACTATACACAGATAGACTCCATAGGCTTGCACATACTCAATCTCCCAGGCTCTACTCTACCTCTCTGTCTAACCCATACCTCTTTGGGTTACCTCTCTGTCTAACCCATACCTCTTTGGGTTATCTCTCTGTCTAACCCATACCTCCTCTGTGCGGTTTATCCTTTGGGAATCTTTATGTACATCCTCCTGAAGATTGTATTACATACTCCCTCTACTTAGTACATAGTGTCATGACTCCCATGTACACTGTACATCCTTCAACTGTACTCTCCCAACTTAGACAGCTCAGACCTGGAACCTTGTCCCAATGTAGAAGCAGCCTAACCTAATGTAGTAGCATCCCTGATCAGCCCTCTCTGTTACTTAGACTGTTCCCATGACATCATGTGTGTAGTCTGAGCCCCAATCACTTGTACCTCTGTTGTAGTTCCAACCTCTTGTCTATTTAATAAGCCTCCTCTTTCCTCTTCCTGATGCTTCCCCCATAAAATCAGTTTACTACTTCTTACTAGGAGATCTTTCCCAGCAAGTGTCATTCAGCACCATTCAACCCAATCCTCCTCTAATCCTGTTAGCCTCCTTCAGTAACCTTGCCCCCAATCCTACTGTGGGTAGAGACCCCTCTGTGCCAAGCCCTGCTTGCATGTCAGCAGCCCTTGTGACACTAAGATTGATTCAATAAGATTAATTCATATTTCATTTAAAAATTCACATAATTTTTCACGCTCCAGAGTTAAGGGTTAATTTTTCCTTGCTTTTTGATATACCCTTCTCATCAGTACCATCTACCTCAGTCTTGAGCATGACAAACATTAATGCACACCGTCAATAGTGCAATCCTCTTACTATCTCCGGCTTGTGCAATAACCTTCCAATCTTGGCTACTCAGTCTATTCCTGGACACCTTGAATTTGGTCAACCATCCATTCAGACATTTCTCCATCTTGCCTTGGGTATCTCAGCCCTCAGACTTCCATTATTGGTTATGCTAATCTTTTAGCTTGCAAAATCATCAAAACACATCAATTTTATAGTTCCATCTTTGGACTAGCACCCTTCCCTGCATTTTCACCTCTGTTACTACTTTTGTTCATTCAAAGTGTCATCTCATGTCATTCCTTCATGCATTGCATTTACTAGGGTACATATCTGCACAGTCCTCTTTTCTTGCACCCATTCTATGACTCCAGAGATGTTGCATTGTTCAATTTCATCTTTCCATTCAATTCCTGTCATCCATTGCATCACACTCTCTAGCTGTAGAAGACTTTCCATCAGGTTGTATCTAGTCACTTGGGATTACCTTATAAGGACTCACTCCTTGCCTGCAGATTGCTTACTCAGTTAGTTGATTTCATAAGTTCTACGCTTTTCTAAGCAAAGACTATCACATTGGGCCTTTCCTTAGTTTCACTTCTACGGAAAAAACACCATCCCTCTTTCTACTTGCCGTTAATCATACCTTGCAGTTATCACCTTGCTAACTTGCACTTTTCCTTGCACTTATCTTTCTCCCTTGTTCTCAAGATTGCCTAAAGATCTCCTCCAGTACGTGGGGCGGTTTTGTGACAGTAAATAAACTAAATCAACTCATCTATTATAGACCTCCAATCTATCTTAGATTTCATTTTTTACAATGTCATGTACTTGCTTGACCGGAAATGCTTCCCTAACCCCTTACAATGATGATAGAAACAGGGTAGGGAGATCCAGTTTTTCTTGGGCCATAAAACCCTTAGATCCCATTCCCTTTTCTAAATCCCCTTCAGTTGAACCACTCAATGACCCCTTAGCCAAAAGATGCATGTTCAAAGCTCTGGAAGATCCCCTTGAGCAACTCAAAGATTCTGACCAATCCGTCAATGAAACCTTGCCTTGTGGTAGGAAAAGGCCTGGCCAAAATGCTCCCAAGTTGGAAGCTCAGGAGGTTATCTCTATGTTGGTGATAGCTCTCAACCAACATAACTTGCGGCCTAGTGCAAGCACTCTGGGCATGAAGCAGCCTGACCTCTTCAATGGGGAGCATCCACATAAGCTCTGCTCCTATCTACAGTTGTCCAAAATCATCTTCTCCAATGATCCCAACAACCTCCCTTCCAACTGTCAAAAAGTCATGTATGCATCTTCCTTCCTAGGAGGTAAAGCCTTGCAATGGTTTGAACCATACCTCAAATTATTAGATAATACTAGCCCCACCTGTATACTGAACAACTGGAACAAATTCAAGCAACAACTGTTCACCTTGTTTGGAAACCCCAATGAAGTTCACAACACCAAGTACAAATTAAATAGCTTGGTGATGAAGGAAAATAGTAGGGCTTCTATCTACATCTCTCAATTCCAAACACTGCAGTCCTGCATCCAGTGGAATGAAGAGGCACTCCTCTTCCATTTCCAAAAGGGTCAAAGGCAAGCTTGATTGAGCAGCTTGTAGTTGGGGGACATAAGACAACCTCCCTTCAGCAGCTAATTGACCGGGTGATTGAGCTTGATAATGGCTATCACAACAAGAACTTCTTGCAACAAAACAATCACAGACAGTTCACCTTTCCCCCAAAGGCGGACAACTATTTGAAAAAACAACAGAAGAATCCAAGGCAAAGCAAATTGACCTCAAATTAAAACTCCAATCCAAAAGGGAAGACTGCCACCAAAACTCCAAAGTTCTTGGACACAGAAACCAGAATTCTGAAGAACAAGGAACGGTTAAGGAGGAAAAAAGGCAGGGTTGTGTATGTATTGTGGAGGTAGCCATGATTTCAATAGTTTTGCAAAGCATCTAGCGTGTGAAGCCGCTAAGCTTTCAAAAATAGCTGGTAGTTTTTCTGATACTTGCAAGGAAAACTACCCATTATCAAAACAGCAAGTCAATCTTTTCACTTGCAAGTCACTGGGTGCTCCAAGTTTGAGATTTTTACTTTTCAATTGCAAAAACACTCCTTACCAAGTTTTACTCAATTCCGGTGCTCATTATTCTTTTATAAGTGCAGAATTTTCCACCTCTAAAAATCTTACGTGTTCCAAGGCAGACAAATTCCCCATCTATCTAGTAACTAGTTCTATCTAGTAACTAGTGAAAACAAACCATCTCATTGGGTTACCCATATGGCAAAATGGACATTTGCATTTTCCAATTTCCCCAGCTTTGAATGGGATTTATTTTTCTTGGATATCCCTGGAATGGACAATACCATTCTGGGCCATGAATTCCTAGTCTACTGGAATCCAGATGTGAATTGGAAAGAAGGATTAATTAAACTTTGCACCTTGCACCCCCAAAAAACTAAACCTTCCATCAACCAGGAATTAAACAGCCTACCTGACACTGTCATTGAGTTGGATGACACCTTTCTGTCAGGAGATTTGCAATATGCTGACTTCCATTCCCAAGTTCCCTCTTCAGATTGGGGTGTTATTGCTTATTTTTCTGACTTAACTCTTCCTTTTTTCTTCAAAGAGAAACAGGGGCCTACCAAAAGGTGTATTTTGAGCTCCTTAATCCTCTCGCATTGTACAAATACTTTGAACCCTATGTTAGAATACAATGATGAGATTAAAGATTTAAAAATCATTTGGGATTCTTTACCTAAGGTTTATCATGACTTTGCTGACATCTTTTCAGTTTTTAAAGCTGATAAACTTCTGAGATCCTGTTCATATGATCACAAAATTGAACTTACTGGCCCACCTCCGGCCCCCGGTCAATTCTACTCTCTCTTGAAGCAAGAATCAACCGCGCTTCAAGAATACATTGTGAAAAATGTATTGAAAGTATTTCTTTGACCAAGCAATTCAAACACCAGCTTGCCTGTCCTATTTTTTCCAAAGAAAGACAGAAGAATTTTCCTTTGTGTCAACTATAGGAAACTGAACCAGGTAACCCAGAAGAATTCCTATCAAGTACTGCCTATGCCGCACGTCCTCACTCTCTTCCATGGAGCTGCTTATTTCTCAAAGTTAGACCTTTGAGGTGCCTATAACTTGATTTGCATTGAAAAGATTCATGAGTACTTGACCGCAATGAAAAACTGTTTTGGAAGCTATGAGGATACTTTCATGCCTTTTGGCCTCTGTAACGCTCCTTCCACTTTTCAACATTTTTTTAATGATGTTTTTACCAACCTTGTAGAGAAATACCTCATGTTATATCTTGATGATATACCTGTCTACTTGAAAAATCTTGAGGAGCATGTCACCCATGTGCAAGAGGTGCTGCAGCAACTTTGAAAGAATAACCTGTTTGTGAAAGCCTCTAAGTGCAAATTTCATACTCAATCCCTTAAATTTTTAGGTGTAATAGTTTTGCAGCAGGGACCAGCCATGGACCCAGCCAAGAGCCAATGCATATTGGACTGGCCCGCACCTTCTTCTGTTAAATACCTTCACGTTTTTCTTGGTTTCAGTAATTTTTACAGGAGGTTTATTGAGCACTATGCCAAGAAGACAGTGAATCTTACTAACCTTCTTTAAAAAGACACTCATTTTATTTTTACAGAACAAGCCGCTTTGGAGTTCAAGGCTCTGAAAAAAGCTTTTGAAACTGCTCCAATACTTGCTTAATTCAACAAGCTAGCTTGCACTATTGTGCAAACAGACACAAGCAACTATGCAATTGCAGGAGTAATCTTGCAGTTTTTCTCTTCTTCTAATCTCCTTCATCCCATTGCTTTTGAGTCTTGCAAGTTGCTTGCTGCAGATCTTAACTACAAGATTCATGACAAGAAACTTCTTGCAATTGTTTATTGCTTGAAAAAATGGATTTCATACCTTTTGAGCCTTGTTAAGCCTTTTGAGGTTTTTACTGATCATAATTCTCTTAAGTATTTTATGAGCTCAAAAGTCCTCACAGGCAGACAGGCGCAATGGTCTGAATACCTCTCCAAGTTCAGCTTTACAATCACATAACTCCCTGGGAAACAAGCGGTTGTCCCTGATGCTTTATCACATTGGGAAAATTTTTACCTGGGGGGGGGCACCTTTGCAGACAAAAATCCTGAAAACATTGTGGTGTTGTATTTATAACCTTGGATTGGGAGCTGCATTGTGGGCCGCGACCCGCCCAGGGAACGCAGACCAAGTGATGGAGCCGGCCCGACCAAGCTTGTGGGTGGCTAGTCCAGAAGGCAAGGGCGGGGCAATCAGGGGTTATACGCGCTGGGGAGGTTTGCGCGGGCATAAGCGTGGGCCAACTCAGGGATTGCGGGATTGGCGGACAAATAAACCCGGGGGGACTCCAAGTAGGGTGCCCCGGAGGTTTGCGCGGGCATAAGCGCAGGCCAACTCACGGATTGCAGGATCCGCAGACGCGGGCGGATGAATAAACCCAGGGGGCTCCAAGTAGGGCACGGCGGAGGGCTGCACCATGAGAAGGACAAACCGGACATACGTGATATCAAAGGGGAGGTTTTTGGACGGGGTGGGTGTTACGGGGTAGGGTTAGGGTGGAGCTAGGGTTCTGTACTTGGGGTCATATTTCATCTATCTGGTTTCTTGTGGTTGTACCTAGGTTAGGGTTGAGAGGGAGGACTCAAAAACACATCACTCTCAACTACGGGTTGGACATCAGATATCAGAACATACATATCATATCATATATCATCATCACCGGACCACCAGGGAATGGTATGGGAAGGATTGGAAGGTTTGAATTTATCTTGTCATCACTCTCTCTATTCTTAAAACTCATTGCATCCAATCTACTTACAGATGCTTAGACCAATAACTTCTGGAACTTGAGGAAAACTTTGGGGGGTATCACCTCTCTTGTTTCCACAATGTTAGGACACTTTTCTCCTCCAATTGATCTGCCCAACTCAGCTCAATCATCACCCAACTTTGAGAAAAATCTTCTGAACTTCAACCAGCCCAAATCAACAACCCCAAGTGTAACAAGCTTTTCAAGAATACAAATTCAACTTCAAGCAATTATGGACTAGAGGAAAATGGTTATTTAGTTTATAAAGATTTTGCAGTATTTCCCAATAATCCTTGCATTAAGTTAGATATCTTTGAGTCTTGGCATGATTCTACACTCTCTGGTCATTATGGTCAGGATAAAACTTGCAAATTGATTGCAAAAGACTTCTATTGGACTGGTTTGACCAGAGAAGTAAAAGAATATGTTAGCCCGTGCTATGATTGCAATTGTAAAAAGTCCTCAAATCACTGGAAGTATGGGATGCTTCAGCTACTTCCAATCCTTCCTATTCCTTGGCACTTGTTGTCTATAAATTTCATTCCTCAATAACCCCTTTCTAATTGTTATGATGCTATTCTAGTAGTAGTAGATTGCTTCTCAAAAATGGCTTTGTTTCTTTTCTCTACTGTAACTGCCTCTTCAGAAGAACTAGCTAACCTCTTCATAGAAAATGTCTTCCCAAAGCATGATCTCCCTGATAAAATAGTTAGTGATTGTGGATCATTGTTTATTTTGATATTTTGGGCCTCTCTCTGTCAAAATTTAAAAATCACTTGCAAGTTATAAATGGCTTACCACCCAGAAATGGATGGGCAAACCAAACAAGTAAATCAGACCCTTGAACATTATCTTCAAATTTAGGCCACCTATCAACAGGAAGATTGGTTACAATGGCTTTCACTTGCCAAATTTGCATACAAAAAATCCACTCACACCTCAACCAAGCAGTCAACCTTTCAAACTCTTTATGGAAGAAACCCAAATCTTGATTCTATTCATGTAGAACCTTCTCAACCCGCTACTGACTACCTTAATCTCATTTGATCTCTTCAATTACAACTCTGATCCAACCTTGAAGCAGCAAGCAAATGCTACAAGGAGCAAGCAGACCAACTTTGCACTTTGAGACAAGCCTTTGCAGTAGGAGACCAGGTTTGACTTGATGCTTGCAACATTTGCAGCACTCTTCCTACCAGGAAACTCTCTGAGAAGAAGCTTGGCCCGTTTAAAGTAGAATCAGTCATCTCCCCTAATGCGTTTAAACTTTCCTTACCTGACAAATGTAAAGGTATCCACCCGGTATTTCACATGTCTCTCCTACAACTGGCTCAAGTATTATACCCAGGCAAGGCTCATCCCCCTCCAGAACCTGTAAATGTTCAAGATCACTTAGAGTGGGAAGTAAGCCGTATTCTTGATTCCAGGGTACGCAAAGGGAAGCTTCAATACCTTGTCAAATGGACTGGCTTCCAGTCTGAAAAATATCACACCTTGTGGGAACCAGCCCATCACCTTTGCAATTCTCCCACCTTGGTGCAAGACTTCCAAACAAATTACCTGCATAAACCTTGTCAATTGTAAATCCCATTTAATTCTCATTTCATTCCATGTGTATTCCAATCCCATTACGTACCATTCCATCTATCACCAGGGCCAAATTGGGGTCTCTGGCTGACCAGTGACATGAAGTCACTTTTGTGGCCATTTTTGTCCCCCATAAGTATCAAAACTTTCCCCATGAATTCACAATGATTGATTCAATTTTTCACAATGCTGTACACAATATTTCTTGTGGGTTTCACCTTTTTGGAAAACAAAAGTCCAGAAGATTTCACTGCTGCTGAAAATGAGAATCACCTTGATTTAACCTTTTTGGAAATTGGAATTCATCTGTATTTCCCAAATCATGAACTTTTAATTCTGCCATTTCCACCAAGATAAAACAAGAACTATTTCTGGAAAAAATCAATTTTGTGAAACATGTTCATTTTTTTACAGGGAAATTGATTTGTAAAGGAAGTTTGTTTGTTGGAAAAATCAAAATGGTTATAAACCGTTTTCAGTTTTTGCAATTCTCAATTTTCACAGCTTGAAAATTATAATTTCACAAAGCTCCGCATCTCCTACAAGCATTTGGCATTTTTTCCAAGGCCAAGATTGCAGGCCATCAAGAGTCTATGTAACAGATGTGAGTATCCATACATGAAAACATAAATTCCCTCCCCATGCCAAATGAAATAGGTGCTGAATTTATCCCAACAAAAAAATATGTAAATGAACAGAGAAAAAAATAAAGCAAGTTATAGCAAAATCCAAAGGAATTTTCTGTTCAGAGATGAGTGTTACACTCTTCCCAGCATTCCACTAAAAATAAATGTAACAAAAAGTTTCCGCCAGTGTCACTATGAATTCACAAGGGAATCACTTCAAATCAGCTCACAGTTCACTTTCTTTTTGCTGGTGCACCTGGGGCACAGGCCCCACTTTACTTGTGGGTAAAAAAGTGCAATCACACATTGTCCAAGGATCCCATCTTCAAGCTAATCCTTGGAGTTAGCTAACCCATCTCAGAGCTGGCAACATGGGCTTTGTACCTGGTAAAAAACCCTTAATTTAGCACATGAATGCCATAGAACTCAAGCGATTTTGAATGACCCAGGAGTATTTTTCAATGAACAGATCTCCCTCATATAATTTCACAAGGGAAACACCTCAAATAAACTCACAGTTCACTCAAATATTTTCAAAGCTTTCATGGATAGGGTTTTACAGGAAAGCCTTTTGTTTCATTCTTCAAATATTTATTCCATGTAAAAAACATGGATATCTCTGCCAGGAAATGCAGAATTTGAATAGATATCTCCCTAAATGTCTCACATGGAGGGTTGAAACAAACCCAAGGTGGCACTTGTAAACAGTAATGGGAAGAAGAATCATACCGGGATAAAAAAAGACAGCCAGGCAGAGACTTCCAGAAGAAAAGAAAGGCAAATCTCCAATTCAGTTTAGAGCACCGACTCATTTCAACAAACTCCTCAACAACTGTCAAGGCATGTGGTGGTAAATCTTCCTTTCTAAGATAAATCTTATTCTTCCTCATTCTCCCATCCTAGATGGGTTTATTGTGTTCCATTTACTTCATATCAATCAATTTTCTGCATAAAAGGTGCTAATGTGTTTAAACCACAACAATCATTGATTTTAAATAGCTTTCTCTTTTCAGGGTTTATTTTATGCTTTCTCAATACTCACCTGAGGAGCTGCCTTAGTTGCATTTATTTTGCATTTGTTGTTTGATCCACATGTTTTATATAGTTGGATTTCTGCACTAAAATATGTATCATCCTGGTGGGGATATCTTTTTTGAGAAGATTCTCTTTACTCATAATCTCAAAAAAAAACCCCTTCTATTTCTGTCACTACAACCAATCCAATTTGAACCTATGTTCAAAGGCTAAAAGCTTGGATTTTCAGTCAAAGCCTTAAACAATCATTTGTACAAATTCAAAATGCCCCCCTGTAACATATTTATGCCATTTCCTGCCTGCATTAATTTTTGATTCAAGCCTATTTGACTTCAAATCAGATGTAGGAAGGAATGCCCATTGAGCATGGCGCGGCCACAGCCCAAAGAAACAATCACTATCAACAACAAAAGCCCACACATTGCACGGTTTCCTTAATGGACTCATTTGCACATGTGAACCAATGTCTCCAGCATTAAAAGGCCAATTAATATTGATCAGAGCAACTCCCCAACAATCTTTGTTTGACAATATCTTAGACTTACAAAGCAACATTTATTTGATACAAGAAACTTGTTTCTTATAAAAAGAGTGAAGTTACTTTATAGACTCATCATAGTGTGTATTTCATCCACATGAGAGGGTGGGCAGGGGAGGGACTACACTCTTATGTGGTTGTAGTTTGACCGTTGCCAGTGTAGTGATGTGCACTCCCATATAGTAGGCCAGGCATGAAAATTTGGGCTGACAGAACCCAAGTGTGGTCCAGGTGACTTGAGCCCCACCACCAAGGTTAAATTACACAACACCGGTATATGTAAATGATTAAAACACACTTCACTCAATGCTTTGAAAACCACACTCAATTTTGAACATACCTCACCAACTTTTGAACAATTCTCACTTGATTTGGAACACACCTCAACCTGCTACACCCTCACCCAAGTGGACTTCAACACTCCTCACCCTGCACACCCTCACCAAAGTGAATTTGAACAATTGTTACCCAATTTCTAACACAACGCACCATTCCAACCCTGACAAAAGTGAATTTGAAGAATTGTTACCCAATTTTCAACACGCCTCACCCTGCTAAACTCTCATCAAAGTGGATATAAACACTCCTGACCTAATTTTGAACACACCTCACCCTTCTACACTCCCACTGAAGTGGATTTCAACACTCCTCACTGTGCTACATTCTTACCAAAGTGTATTTCAACACGTCTCACCATGCTACAATGCATGCATCCAAACAGGAGGATTTTGGTGCAACCTGGATTAAAGCATGGAAGTTTCACAAAAATGTTGGTGTTTGGATGCATGCATCCAAACAGGAGGATTTTGGTGCAACTTGGATTAAAGCATGGAAGTTGCATGAAAATGTTAGTGTTTGGAAGCATGAATCCAAACAGGAGGATTTTGGTGCAACTTGGATTAAAGCATGGAAGTTGCATGGAAATGTTAGTGTTTGGATGCATGCATCCAAACAGGAGGATTTTGGTGCAACTTGGATTAAAGCATGGGAGTTGCATGAAAATTTTAGTGTTTGGATGCATGCATCCAAACAGGAGGATTTTGGTGCAACTTGGATTAAAGCATGGAAGTTGCATGAAAATGTTAGTGTTTGGATGCATGCATCCGAACAGGAGGATTTTGGCGCAACTTGGAGGTCTGACCACTGCTCACGCTGATGCTTTGCGTCTGAGTCCTTCCATCAGTCCCACATAAGCAAATACATAGAATCCACTTGGGATGGGTAAGACGAGTTCAAGTCATCCAAACCGTCTTCCTTTGATTCAGATAGGTGTCAAGGCCCGCTTATTGTCTCTCTTAGTTTAGGTACCGATGCTCCTCATGTTTGCTTTGTGATCCGTCATACGCTTCCAAAAAGTACTGAAGGTTATTATCAAGAATCAGGTCGTGCTGGACGTGATGGGCATGTTTTGGACTGTTTGCTCTTTTGGAAAACAAGTGATCTTATCCCACTCTCTGGAATGGTTGCCTCCAAGACTGATGGGATCACAAAACTTATAGGCCTTCATATTCTTTGACATCTTGGTCACAACCCAGTTTTTTGATGTGGTGTCTTGCCACCCCCTGCAGTTTACTCTATGGCCCAATACGCTGTCAAAGTGGAACGCTGTTGTAGTACCCTCTTTGCCGACTATTTCAACACCTCCCTCTCAACTTGCGACTCTGGCAATCCTCTACCTTTCTCTCCTGAGCCCTGTAAAAATTGTGACAATTGCAAACAAGATCCTTCTCAAATCCTATACGATGACTTTACAATACAATCTTGTCACATCTGCCACGTTGTTGGTTACATAACTAGAATGAATGGCCAAATAACAATGATCCAACTAGGGGAGTTGATGCGTGGCGTTGGGCCTTCAATCATTCAAATCATTCAAACCCGCCAAGTTGACCAAGATTTCAATGATTCGCCAACCCATCTAGCTCCCGAGGTAGTGGGACTAGACAAACTGAATCGCAATAAGATTGCACTCACTAAAGAGGTTGGCTGATCTTCTTAAAGAAAGCATGCTAAAAATGAAGAATGAGAACGCTTAACTGCCCAATACGTCATCATTTTTTTCTTCATTATTTCAATTGCCCTTGTTTTCATCCAAAGCAATTGGAAAACTTAATCCTTCACCTTATTTTGCAAGGTTACCTGGCGGAACAGTTTGTTGCTAGTACGTCAAATCAAGCCTTATTTTTCCTTGATTTTGGCAAGAGTTGTCTGAAGATTGAGAAATTGTGTCTACCACTCCCGCTTGACCAAAGCTGCTTACATGGTCAACAGCTATATCATGCTTGGAACCAAGTCTCGCAACTTGGAATGGTACCGTGACACTATCATGACCGTGTACAAGCCTTGGTCCTCCGAAAATCAGATTCCAAACCACGTCAAAATCATTATTCCTTTGGTATCTGCTCCAAAAAGCAAGCAAGCGTCCAATTCAAACTGAAAGACTAATTTCAAAGAACCCAAGAAACAAAAGACAACCTACAGTGTTCAACAGGGCAAAACAACCACCAAGATTGCCATAGCCCAAGCTTGTGGTCACTTGATCATATCTGATGATGATGATGATCATAATCACCATAATCACAATAGTAATAGTGACAAGGTGTGCAAAGATGAATCCTCTAAACCCGCTGAGGAATGAACTTATTTGAAAAATGGTCTTGCCTTCAATTGCAGATTGAAACAGGTGGGTAAGCGTCCGAGCAGCCATGAGGATCAAGGTAGAAGTGGTCAAAGACAAAAAGTTTTGTTGATCAAAATCAAATCCAAATGAAGACAATCAACAACTCCACTGGTAGTGAGGTGAAGAAACTTGAGGGTTGAAGGAAGGGATTTCTAAGTGTACGTACGTACGTACGGTGGCTAGATAAAAATAATGGGACCGATTGACCTTAAAACAGTCCATTTATTCTTGGGCTTCTGTTTCAAGGCTAAATTTGATTGTTCAAAAAAATAAATAATAAAAGGCATGTATTATTCATTTTCTGTTCTTGGGATTTAGATTGTTTGAACATCTGTACGTACTCTCTACTTAACAACACAATTGAAATTTTTGGAAAAAATATCAAATCAAGCATAAAACTCCAAAAAAAAATACGCTGGAGGAAAAAAAATTGAAAAAAATTGAAAAAATTGAAAAATCCAGTACCATCAATATTTTTTTGTTCTTGTTGATGAGGGTGTGAGTGAGAGAGTGAGGATTGCAAAGGGGAATGATGTTGAAGAAAAGAAAGATGAAGTCTCTTGAAGAGATTCTTTTTTTTTAAAAAAAAATGGGATTAAAAACCATTGGTTTGATGTTGATGTTGATGGTGGCTTGGTAAGAAGATGGTGATGAGAATTTTGAAAGTGATAGGTTGGGAGTTGTGGAAACTGCTACAAAAAAAAACACACACATTGATTGATTGAAGGACTTTAAGCATCTGATATGTTTGTATTCTGAGGTTGAATTGGAGTTCAGGTCCATTGACATCATTCTAAAATCAATTCTGATCCTTGCACTTTTGACCCTCCTCCTCTGATGTGGTTTGACCATCACCCTTGATCTTCTGAATCAATAGATTTCTCAAAAGAAGACTATATATATCAAAAATGAGAACCCATAAATCAATAATAATAATAATAATCACTTACCATGTTTGTTTAATTGTTTAATTTTTTTTTTTTTGAATCAATTGAGTAGTCAGACATTGAGATCAAAAAAAAAAAAAAAAAAAAAAAAAAAAAAAAAAAAAAAAAAAAAAAAAAAAACACCAAGTTTGTGGTAATGTGGAAAGTGAGAGCATGCAAGAATTTCACAACTTTGTGCAGAGGCAGTCCTGAACATCCCATTCCAACCTTGGGAAGTTCCCTTCAAAACCGTGTAGATAGCACTAGAAAGTATCCTGTAATGAGTTTTGGAAGATCTAAAGAGATCATTGATGCACAAGAGAGAAAGACAATCGAGATAGGTTTCAAAACCCGGGAGGCTAAGACCCCAAATTGGTCACAAGCCTGATCCTAATTTGACTGATGATTGAAGAACCCTCCCAGTTTTTGAGCAAGCGGGAGGATGGGAGTCATGGATGAAGGGGAAACAATCAAAGAGTGGAAGAACATTGAGTAGGAGCCGGATTGGGTGACTCTCTTGAGGTCAAGTCAAGCAACCACATGTCATCAAGATCGTGAAGATCACTCAAGGCGTCTAACTCTCTCTCCAGCTTCACCTTGACACCCTCAATCAACTTCAGCATCAACCTTGAGGCAATCCTCTTCTTCATCCCATCAATTTGAATTAGGATCAATACTTTCTGGACAAGACCAATGGGCCATGGCAAGATGCCCGGGGGAAAAAATGAAAAAAAACAAAGCTGAGTGACTCGACAACAAGGATGACGCTCCTATTGCTGATACAATTCAACCTTGATTCTGGGTTTAGGATACACCTTCTATTGTTTATCTTTGCAGATTTCCCTCCTTGGTTTGACTTTTCTTTCTTTTTTTTTCTTGGACAGTGGAACGTAGATGGTTTTACCCGGCTGGGGGAGTAGGGTCCAATTGGGAAGGATAAACTAATATTGATTTGGAGCTGATTTTTCAGTAATGCAACCAGATGTGAAACACAGCTGAAAGACTGGAAAAACACCAATGAAATTTGTACTATAGAAGTGGTAGTTTTACATAAAAGTGATATGAAATAAACTGTAAAATAATTTTTTTTTATGAATACTGGAATTAATCAGAATGAAGCTGTCATTGCATTGTGGAAAATATTGATCACTGAAATTGTAGCTGGGATATCAAAATATACAATATTTAATTGGAAATTTTTATTCCATAAGGAATTTCAAGTGAGTCCCGGTTGAATCAATGTGAACATTCAAGTGAATTCAGGTTTTTTCCTTGGGGAATTACAAGTGACACTCATTTTCCACCATGGTGAATACAATGTGAATCATATTTTCTTTTTGATGTAAACTGAGGTGAACTCAAGAATACTCATTGGTGAAGAGAATTTTCCCATAAAGGGATTCAATTGGCCAGAAAATGGGACTGGATGGTGACATGAAGTCACTGGCAAGCCAGAGACCCCATTTTGGCCCTGGTGTATTCACTCCTCAATTCTTCAATCCTCTTTCTACCATCCTTTCACATTCCTGTTCTTATCTCTTTCCTTACATATCTCACCACATCCTTTGAAAATAATTTTTTATTTCATTTCCTTCTATTTCAAAAAGTCATTCTCTTATTAATTAAAACAGTAAAAAAAATATGTATAACAAATAAAAATTTAAATAAAAGTCATAAAACTTGTTACAAATTTATTTTTACCTCTTCTTCCACATTTTCCCAATTCTTTTTTAATTCCGCCACTATCTCCTTAAACTATTCAAAATCCTCATCTCTTATTAGGCTAGACATCCTTTGCATCAAGCGCACTTTTGCTACCAAGGCCTCCTCAAAGACCTCTTTGCAATTCACAATAAAAGTCCTCTTTGGCCTGGAATTCCATTTGTCTTTGTTGATCAGAACCTCATGAGGCCTCTTCTGCCAAAATCTTGACAAACATTTGACAATATTGCCAGTCAACCGCCTTGCACCAGTTTTGATTGGGACCACAACCCACACCTCAGACACCTCTTCTTGGCCCTCCATTCCATTCCCTTCCGTTCCATCTCTTCCATTTCCTTCCATCCCATATCCCCTGTTTCAAATTTCCTCTCCTTCCATCCTATTCATTTCAGTTCCTCCTGCTTGTGTTTCCTCCATTTCCTGCTATTCTCCCACTTTTACTTCCCCCGCAACTTGCTCTTCACCATGCAGCTTGGTCCCTTGGTTCATCTCAAACTCCTTTGGCGGTCCAAAGTAAGGTGGAGGTGGTGGTGGCCTATTAGTAGTATAGCGTCAAAAACGTGGTAACACTAGAACAAATTCATTTCATTAACATCCCCTCATCATATTAGTGATCATTCAATTTCTCACCTGCTGTTTGCACCCCAAAGAACTCTATCTCTGGCACTGGAAGGATATGATAATTAACCCAAGGATCCATCCTACAACTTTTAATTTTGCAATGTGGCACCTCAGATACCTCCATCAACCGTTTGATATTTATAGTGAATGAACAAGCCACCTTTTGGAGTCAACATGGCTTGCATTTTTGAACCCCATGAGAAGCAGTACTGGGAACACAACACTCATTTCATAAAAATCAGTTGTTGCAACGGCAAGAAGATGGTGACATGATATTCATAATTAAAATTTATTAAATAGTGTACTATTGGGTAACAATATATAAGGGACCTTCTTTGAGGAAAGTATTAAACTTGGATTCAATGGGAATTCATCAAAATGCTTCCAGGAGCTTGCAGCTTTATACCTGGGCAACTTTTACACTCCAGAGTTAAGGGTTATTTTTTCCTCACTTTTTGATATACCCTTCTCATCAGTACCATCTACCTCAGTCTTAAGCATGACAAACAGTAATGCACACTGTCAATAGTGCAATCTGCTTACTATCTCTGGCTTGTGAAATAATCTTCCAATCTTGGAGACTCAGTCTATACCTGCAACACCTTGCAGTTGGTCAACCATTCATTTGGACATTGCTCCATCTCTCCTTGGTTATCTCAGCCCTCAGACTTCCATTCTTGGTTATGCTTCTCTTTTAGCTTGCACAATCATCAAACCACATCAATTGTATAGTTCCATCTTTTCACTAATGCCCTTCCCTGTATTTTTGTTGGAATTCTATTCTTGTGATATGTGTTGCCTAATACTTGAGTGCAATCATTCTTCAAGCTTTATATTATTTTTCCTATCATAACCTCTTGAGTGTTTAAGTTCAGTGTGTTCTTTATTCTATACTGGCTTGTTATAGATCTAGTGACATCTTTATCTTAAATCTAAGTGGGTATCTCTCATCTTGCTCATGAGTATTCTTGTCTAGTAACCTCTTCATATTGTGCTAGGTAGTCACAGTTCTAGTGGGTTCTTTATCTTTAATCCTTGATGCTATTCCCTGTCTCAATCCAGCCTGAAGTGGTCTTCCAAGTTGTTTGGACTTTAGTGGTTTGGTATTGAATATCTTCTATTCAATGTTGTCCCTTCCTTTCTACCACTTGTCAGCCTTGCTGTACTTAGTCTATTTATAGTGCTGCCTGAACAAGTGAAATTCATCATCCATTCTTACTTACCTTGAACCTGAGTGCCCCTTGTCTGACTCCTAGATCCGCTCCTCTTAGCAATATAAGACCTCATCCTCATCCTTCTAAGACTTTCAACCGGAGCATCAAACCCAAACTTCAACAATTTTCACCTCTGTTACTACTTTTGTTAATTTGCAGTGTCATCTCATGTCATTCCTTCATGCATTTTTTACTATGGTACATACTTGCATGGTCCTCTTGTCTTGCACCCATGCTATGACTCCAGATATTTTGCATTGTTCAATTTCATCTTCCCATTCCATTCCTGTCATCCATTTCATCACACTCTCTAGCTGTAGAAGACTTTCCATCAGGTTTTATCTAGTCACTCTGGATTACCTTATAAGGAATCACTCCTTGCCTGCGGATTGCTTACTCAGTTAGTTGATTTCATAAGTTCTATGCTTTGCTAAGCAAAGACTATCACATTGGGACTTGCCTTAGTTTTATCTCTACGGAACAAGTCCATCCCTATTGCTACTTGCCATCAATCATATCTTGCAGTTAGCACCTTGCTACCTTGCACTTGTCCTTGCACTTAGCTTTCTCCCTTTTGCTCACAATTGCCTAAAGATCCCCTCCAGTACCTGGGGTGGTTTTGTGATACAAATCAGGGGGCTCAAAACCCCCAATTGGTGGTTTTGAGCCCCCTGTGTTGTGTCATAGACATGTAGATAGTGTTTTGCATGCATTGGGATAGATTTGGGATGGAATGCGCCCCAGCTCTTCTTCTTTGGACAACATTTGGGCCCAGCTAAGCCACTCTTGGCCAGGCACGGAACTATTCATTCTGCAATTTGGGGGCTTGCATTGACACCCTCTTTCTGTCTGTTGTTTTCTTTGGACAAACATTAATGCTTATTTTTCCCTTCAATGCTTACTTCATTGTTGAAAATCTTTCTCTTTCTACACTTTTCTTTGGCTCAATTGCTATTGGTCCTTTAATGTCTTACTCATCCCCTGGGAAAAGCTTATCTACCTCCTCTAAATCCATGGTATGTTGGCTTTTTCATTAATATCCCTCCCCCTTCCCCTCCCATTGCCTCATATCTTCATTAAATTTGGAAATATATCACCAATCTCTTTCCTATTCCTATCTGTAGGTTGATCATGACCATTAAAATTGATTGATTAGGCCATTCCACTGGAACCCATACCAAAATTCTGCAAAGGATGAGGCATTCCAAGCGCTGTGGTGACCAATTTGGTCCACCTCCAGAAAAGGTTGCAAAAATTTAAAAATTCAAAATAAAAATTGCCGGGCTACTCTTCCTCTTTTGTTCCTCCAAACTCCTCCTGTCCTAGTGGTCCAGGAAGCCCCCCCCCAGCGCGTCCAAATTCCCAGATTCTTGTTTCAAATCCTCCTTGTTGGGCTTGGCACACAAATTCTTTTTTGTCTGAGCACTTGGAGATGGTCATTTCCCCCTCATTCAAACCCTCCACCAATAGCCACTCATCTCCCAAGCAGTATTGCTGTTGGCCATCCTCAAGATCCCACCATCCAATCCTCCTACCCTCCCATTGGTGCTCATCACCCACCGTTGTTGGAGCTGCCGCAAGTCACCACCAAACATCCCATTGCCTTTGGATTGCTCACCTGACCGGCCAGCAAGTGCTTGCTTGTGGCTGTTGGCGCTGTTGCCCACCCCACCCTTTTTATCCTTTGCCTGAAAACTGAAAGCTGTCACTTGCAGCTGTTGGGACTCTTACTCATCAGCCATCACTCTTGTACAAGGCTGGGCAGCTCTTGGCTGTCACTTGCAACTGCCATTGCTCATGGTCCGCAACCGCTGTTGCCACTGTGCATCTGACTGCCCGTTGTCATCCTTGATGCGGTCTGGTCTCCTTGTTTTTCCCATCATTGTTTCTTTCTTCTCACATTTCAGGTGCTTCCTGTTGCCAAAATTGTTATTAATCACCATTTGTTAAAAAAAAAAATTCCGCTCTCATTTTTAGTATCTCTTGTAAGTAGTCTACAGGGCTCTTGTCCATAAAAGGAGGGGCTCTCACCTGCCTTTTTTTTCCCCATGAATAAGCATCACAATATCTACCTATCATCCACCCATTTACTTTTGGAATCAATAAATCCATGGGGTCCATCCCTTTATCCGTACGTCTCATCATCCTCATCCTGGGTATATCTTTTGATTGCCCCTTGATCCCTTGAGCCTCCATACTCAATCCTTTGATCCATCCACTGTGAACTGATCCTTATCACCAACCAATGGCCTTGCTGGTTGAAGAAGAATCCATGGGGTTGAATTCTTGAGTGTGTTAAGCCACTCTGTTGATGCCTTTCTCTGACCACTTTGGTCCTGATCATTCATTTGATTGTCCTTCCGGAACCAGTCACATTTGGCTGAGAGGTTTCTTTAAGTTTGAAACCTGGATTTTTAAACCTCCCTTTATTCCCTTAAAATTGAATTCTGCCACACTATTCTTGAGTCCCTTGAGAAGTGTTGGTTCATTCTTGTTCAAATTTTTTGCTTCTTTGCTTCTAGAGCATCATAGGAAAAATTTCTTTGTTTTTTACAGCCACCCACAGTTATCTGGTACCCTTCAAGTGCTTAATTGGGGAGAGTTGGGCAGGTTCATTGAGAACCTGGAGGTTGGTTGAGATTGAGTTGATCTTTCCTAATCTTCTGCTGAAAACCAGAGTTATTAGCTTGTGGGTTTTTTTACTTAAAACTGCCTTTTTCTATTGAACTCTGAACAATCTTTAAACTCATTTTTTCAAGTCTTTTCCCGCACCATCTTTCCTTGGATAGTGTTGTCTTCCATTGCCACTGAATACTTCCAAACTAATCCCTTCCATTGATTCCCCATTCATAAGGTTCTGGATCTTGATTCCAGTTAAATTCAAATATTTTTTTAACTCTTAGGAGGGCAGCCTAAACAGCACCTTTCCCCTCCACAGAACTGCCTCTGGCTCAGCACCATTTGGAGTCTTAAATTTGGTCCCCTGGGCTGGGATCAAACCAGAAACCTTGGGATTTACAGTCCCAATCATTCTTGGAATCAACTACAAAAATAAAATTACTTTTTTTTTCTGTTTCTCTTTTTTTTATTTTTTTCTCAGATCTTTCCATGGAGGAAACTTATCTCAAAAGTAAGTCTTCCCAATTGTGCACCACTTGGGCAATATTCTTGTTTTTTTTTTTGAAACCCTACTCTTTCCACACTTGTGTGCCACTTTGGAAATCTGCTCTTTGGATCTTCTAGGAACTCTGTTATCCAAAATGGCATCCTCAGGTACTCCCACCACCTCTGTTTTACCCAGGATGGTCAATATTAATCCTCAGAACTAGAACTTAGGTTTCAATGGGGTAAATGTTGAACAGTTCTTGGACTCCTACAAGATGGCTGATGAAGTGGATGGGGAAAGTGAATACAATATGGCGTACCAGTTATGATTCTTTATCTCCTTGGATGAAGTCATGGAAGTGATTGAGCCTTTTGAATGATTCAAAAACCATAACTGGATGCTCCTAAGGGAAGGAATGTTAGAATATTGGGGGAAAACAGATGTAGCCCAATTTACTTTGCAGGACCTGGACAATCTTGTAGCCCAGTGGATCTTCAATGGTTGTTTCTCTTCAGCCTCTGACTATCAGTCTTTCAGAAAGTCATGGGACCCAATCCAAAATTATCTTATCTAAAACAACCACATTGATACAGTGTAGAAAGTTTGAGTGCAGTTTTTCCAGTCTTTTTTGGTAGCAGTGCAGGAAAGAATTAGGGATGGATTGGTCAAGTCTGGATCAATGATCACCACCAGGGATAATTGATTCAAGCTCCCTGATTTCCTTGTCCTTAGGGGTACTGTGGATGAAGTTATGAAAGGTCAAACTACTTTAACTTTTGAGAAGCCTAGAACCACTGAACCAGTCCATGCTCCTTCTTTCAAAGAGTCAAACAATATCATGATTAAGATGGAGGCAGATTGCAGGCCTAAAGCGGATCCTCAGTTCACCCAAGAACCTACTACCATGGACAAAATTACCAAGATACTTCAAGATTTTGAGAGCAAAATTGATCAAAAGATTTCCTCTCTTACTACTCCTAAACCCTCCACTTCTGTCCCTAAATCTACTCTGGTCTGCTACTACTGTCATAGGGAAGGTCATGGAACCTGCAAATGCCTTGAACTACAGAAGTACAAGGAGGTAACGTTTGTGGAGCAGAAGGGAAACAATTTCTTTCTTCCTAATGGTTCTCTAATCCCTTTTGATTCATCTTGTCCTATTTTTCATGTGGTGGCCTCTTATGAGCCACCACCTCCTATGAAGCCATCCTTTGCTTCTTTCAATTTTTGATCCTCCTGTGGTACTCTTCAACATTGGTACCCTCCAGCTATCTCCTCCTCCTCACTTTCTGGGTCCTATTGATCTGATCCAGCTACAAAAAGGTATGAGGAAACTAAACCTCATAAAGCTCCTTCTTTGCCAACTTCAAGTCTTCAAAAACCGGTTAAACATTGATCCTCACCTGAGCCTCCTTCCTCTGATGTAGAAGACATGGTGGTGGAAAAGGAGCCACTTATGGAAAAGTTTCCAGATCACTCTGATCCTCCTCCTTCATTTAAATAACCTCAACCTTCTGATCCCATCCTATTTCCTGCATCACCTGATCATCCTCCCTCCACCCAGCCCAAAGTTTGGTTTGAGAGGGGAATCTCAAAGGATCACCCCAATGCTGTGGAAGGGGTATCAAAGAAAATTTCTGATCTTGAAATTCCTGATCTATCTGTGGCTGAACTCCTATCATTCTCCCCATCTTTTGCTGAAGGAATGAAGAAACAGGTCTCTTGTCAACGTGTGGAGATTGGTCCTGAAGAATTAAAGGTCTCCTCTGGCACTTTGATGGAGGACTCTGGTGGAACAAGTCCTTCCTCAGATTCCAACATTTACTACTGTCCTCTTGGTTTTCTTCCTTGTTATCTTGGTGATTCATCTAAAACTGTTTCTCCTCTTGTGGATTCTGGATCTCAGCTCAACTTAATTTTGGATGCTATGGCCCGTAGGCTCAAACTCAGTCCTAGTGTCAGCTTCAATTCTGCGGTTTATGGGATAAGGAATCAATCTTGTGAATTGGTTGGTATTTCTGAATATTTCCCATTCAGAATTGGTCAAAATATTTTTGGAACCTGTCATTTTTGGATCACTTGTTTGGAAGGTCCTATGATCTTGGGTCAACCTTTCTTGATGTATTTTGGTGCTACCCTGATGTTTTCTGATTAAGTTGGGGAGATAATTCTCCTCCCTGATGCTGATGGTAGAAATATTGAAGTTCCTCTCTGTTCCTTGGATTCTTGTTGCTGGGAAAGGGATTTCCCTTGTCATCCTCCTAAATCATATTTAAAGGTAAAGTAGAAGGATTCTTCTAATTCCTCTCATTTTTTATGGGAATAGTTGATCCTACTAATAGCTTTAGTTCTTCTCAGCCTCAGACTTCAACAAAAGGATCAACTCTCATCCCTCAGGCTTATTTTTCTTTTTTCTCATCATTCTCTCCTAATCTAGAAAGTATCAAAAATGAAAAACATGTTAAAATAGAAAATTCCAAAAATATCTCTTCTCTCTCTGGATCTGCTGTGTCTTCTTTTCCTTGTACTCTTAGGACCAATCAATCTCCTCTCAGTTCTGGTTTGAATCTCTGCAATGAGTATAAACTAGGTCCTGATCTTGATTCTATTCTTGGTAATTTGGTATGGAGTAACATGGGCGCCAGTGGAGGCATTTTGGGGTAGAAGTAAGTCCTCCCAGTTATGCACCACCAGGGCAATCTTCCACAATTTTTTTACAAACTCTACCTTGTGCCACACATGTGAGCAAAGTATTATCTCCTGGTTCTCCCTTTATGGAAAAGGAACCTTTTGAGGATATTGCAGAAAATTTGACATGGAAAATGTTGGAACTTGGTCTCATTTTTTGTAATCAAGTCTCACTGGTTAACTCTTGGGGGAAACAAGAACTTCTCTCTTTCCCTACCAAGTATAAACCAGTTTCAAAAAATGTCAAACAAGTCAACCAGCCTATTCCTCTGAACCTCAATCCTCCTCTTATGCCTCCTCCCTTATCTTGTGATCCTTTTGATGGTCTATCTCAATCTCTTACTGGTTCCTTTGTGCCCAATGGTTGTGCCACTGAAGAATTTCTGAAGATGTTCAACTTTGGTCCAGATGGATGGCTTCTTCCTGATGAGTTAAATTTGATCAAAAATTTCTTATCTTTAAGGGAAAAATCTATTTCTTTCTGCAAAGAAGAGAGGGTTCTCTTGAAAGAATCCTATGGTCTCCCCTATATCATCCCTGTAGTTGAACATGATCCTTGGAAAAAGAAAAAGATCCCAATTCCTGCTGCTAAAGTCAACAAATTTATCAAGTTGGTCGCAAACAAGTTTGTACTGTTCTGTTTGAAAAGTCAACCTCTAGTTACTCCAGAACTGTTTTCTGTGTCCTCAAGAGTAATGGTAAACTTAGAATAGTTCATTAGCTCCAACCTCTTAATAAAGTTACTATGAAAGACTCTGGTATCCCTCCTGCTACTGAAGAACTTGTTGAATCTTTCTCTGGGAGAACTTGCTATGGTCTAGGAGACATTATGGGCGCCTATTACAAACAATCCTTACATCCTATCTCTTGTCCTCTCACCAATTTTGATACTCCTCTTGGTTGATTCAAGCTTACTTGTTTGCCCCAAGGTGCCACCAACTTGTTTGCAGTCTTTCAGGCTCAGATTATGTGGATCCTCAAGCACAAAATCCCTGATCATGCTGGTATCTTTATTGAAAATGGTGGAATTAAAGGTCCAGTTTCTGACTATGATAATGAGATCTTACCTTGGCACTCAGGAATTTGTTGCTTTATCTGAGAATATGCTACTACTTTGGAAAGGATTCTGTTTCAAATCAAGGAGTCTGGTCTTACTGTCTCTGGATCCAAATTGGCTGCTTGTGTCCCTGCTCTGGAAATTTTTGGTCATGTGGTCTACAAGGAATGAAGAAGGATGGCACCAGCCAAAGTCAACAAGATCATCTCTTGGCCCACTCCAATCAATCCTACTGAAGTTAGAGGTTTTCTAGGTGTTTTAACTCATGTTATAATCTTTATCCCATCTTTATCCAAAATCTGTTCACCCTTGCGTCCTCTAAACAGGAAAGAAACTGAATTGATTTGGACCCAAGAGTGTGAACATTCTTTTCAGTTGCTCAAGATGATTGTAGGTAAGGACATAGTTTTGAAGAAGATCTCTTATGGACCTGGAGCTGGCAAGATCAAGCTGGCTTTGGATTCTAGTTATCAATCTTTTGGGGCCTTCTTTACTGAAGAAGATGAAAATGGGTGGGATCATCCTGCTCTTCATGAATCTTTTTTATTTTCAGATGTAGAATCCAGATGCTCTCAGCCCAAACTGGAACTCTTTGGTGTGGCTCAAATAATGAAGAAACTCCAGACCATCCTCTGGGGTCAACATCTTGAATTACAAGTCAACGCTCAATCCATCATTGAAATGATCAATGCTTCCAGCCTTCCCAATGCACCTATGACTTGTTGGGTGGCCTTTATCCAGCTTTTCTATTTTGATATTGCTCACAGGCCTGGAAAGTCTTTCAACATGCCTGATGGTTTATCTTGGAATCCTATTGGAGATGAAAAATACAATGTTGGAGTTGATTTTGATAAAGAAGAACCTTCAATCCATCATGTCTTCTCCCTCTCCTCTCAATATTATTCTGGCTTTCAACAAGGGTTCTGGCTTTAACTAGAGCAGTACCTTTTAAATCTCCAAAAACCTCCTGATCTCTCTGCTAAAGAATTTTGATCTCTCAAAAGGAATTCCTCTAATTTCTTTGTAAAAGGCTCTAGGCTTATGAAAATAGGAAATCCTTGTGCTCTTATTGTTGTTACCATCCTTTCCAAACAAGATTCTATCCTTGAAAGTCTATATGAAGGTCTTGGTCATTGTTGGGAAACCAAAACTTATTTACAATTATCCCAAAGATTCTGGTAGCCATCTCTGAATAAATCTGTATCTCAATGGTACAAGAGTTGTGAAGTTTGTCAGAAGCGTGATCTTAGGCACCCAGCTGAAATTTTTTATCCTACTTGGGAGTCCACTTTCTTTGGAAGGATTGCCATGGATGTGGTTCATATTAAGGCAGGTGGTGCTAAGTACCTCATTGTGGCTAGAGGTGGATTTTCTGGATGGTTAGAAGCAAAATTTTTTAAGAATCTTAGCTCTGAATAAGTGGCTACTTTCCTTTATGATACTTGGAAAATGTGTTATGGCTTGAATTGATCTTAATCTACTGATGGAGGCTCTGAATTTGGTGGGAAAATTCCTGAAATGATCTGATCTCTCCCTGGAAAACATAGAGTCACTACTCCTTGTTATCCAGAAGGCAAAGGCATGGTGGAACAAGGCCATTCTCCTTTGAAGGCTGCACTTTTCAAACTTTCTGGTGAAAGTGGCAAGAATTGTCACAAATTGCTTCCTCTTTTTCTCTTCTCTGATTTTATCTCAACCAAACATACTACTGGCTACTTACCTTATGAAATCATCTTTGGTCAAAGAGCAGTTCTTCCTTAAGATCTGGAGATGGAATATTTCTTGGGTATCTCTAGGGAAGAGTTGTCCTCAACTACTGATCTATTAGTTTCTAGATCCAAGAAACTGGAGCCAAGTGAAGATGTGTGTGATTAAAGGTATCAGAAGATGGTTGAATCAAGAGTAAAATTGGTTCAGTATTGGGAAGATAAGCACTTAAATCAAATCAGGGATCCCTTAAATCTTGGTGACCTAGTTTTTGCTTCTAATCAATGTTTGGAAACCAAGTGGGGAAAGCTTTTTTTAAACCGCTGGAATGGTCCTTATTGTGTTGTTTGTCAAGTTAGAGGTGTATCTTATGTTTTGGAGGAGCTGAATGGTACTCAGTTGGCCAGAGGGTTCTCTGCTAAAGGAAAATTACTCTATGATTAATTTTTAGATCTATTGGAAGCTCTATATCTTCTTAAAAAATATCAGCATTTTTCATGTCCTTAGCCTCTAGCCATAGATCACTATCCGCCAACTTATTCCTGAACCCCACTAGATTAAATCTTACATCTTTTCCATCTTTTCTAATGACTTTATGTTGTAGTATCTTATGTGGCATATCTTCACTAGCATTTTATATTGGTGGTATCACAACTTTAGGAAAATTTCTATGAGGCAAGGACTTAATTGGATAAATGAATTTTTGAAAAAGACTAATTTGAAAGGTAGGATGTCTTCTGTCAAATTTTTTTGTTAAAATAACCTCCACCACATTCTTACCATGAAGCTCTTTTATCACAAATGTACAAAAAAGAGCATCTTTTAATTTTCTATGTCCTGAAATATTACTAAATTAAAAGTAGAAATTAAAACCATGTCTCCTAACTTGAAATCATAATCCCTTTGGCTCTTGTCCCATCTAATCTTATTATACTCTACTGCATCTTTAATGCACTTAATAGCATATGCTTCAGCTTTATTCATCATTTCCCTGAAGAAGTCAGGTGAAGGGTGTAGCATTATATTCTTACTTAGCAACATGTCTTTAGGCATGTGAGGTACCCAACATCTCTCTAATTCAAAAAAGGGAAATATTAGTGGTAGAATGCTTACTGGAATTTTAGGCAAACTCTAAAGCTGGCAAAAGAGATACCCAGTTATGAGTATATCCATCACTGTCTTTAAACTCAATTCCATAAGCACAATATCTCCTTATCATGTCTTCCAATTTTTGTACCATCCTTTCTGCCAGACCATCAGTCTGCAGATGATAAGCTGTTGAAAAACATAGCTTTGTGCCAACCAAATTGAAAAGATTTTTCCAAATTCAGATCTGAATTTTGGGTCCCTGTCACTGATAATATTCCTTGGACATCCCACATCACTGACAGTACTGTTCCAAAATAACATAGCAATTTTCATTTCAGAGCTATCTTTATACCATGGTAAGAATATAACCCTCTTAGATAATCTGTCGACCACTACTAGTACACAGTTGAAATTATCTTTACCTCCAGGAGGCAATCCAGATACAAAATCCATGTTAAAAGTGTGCCCTCTTTCTTTTGGTTCTTCTATGGTTTGTAATAGACCATACCTTTTACCTGTAGACTTATTTGCTTTTTGAAATCTTTTGCAGGATTCACAATATGAACCAACACTGTTTCTCCAGTTAGGTCACCATGCCAGTATCTTAACCCTTTCAATAGTTCTATCTCTTGAAAGGTGTCCTGAACAAACATTTTCATGACACTCACTCAAGACCAATTGTATATGATCATCATGTACTAACACTACTGAGCAGCAATGAGCAGATTTGTGATATATTAACCCCTCCAAAAGGACAAATTGACCTTCCATATAACCCTTCTTCCAATCTGCATCTAGTACTTTGACAAGATTCTGTAAACTAGACTTAGACCTTAATATTTCAAGAAGTAGAGATGTATTTTTGTTTTTGGTGTATGAATCAAATACTGAGTCCCAGAAGCTTTCAGCTAAATTTGTGACTGAAACCCCCATAATAGGTAGTGTGTCCACATCATACTTTGGGTCATAGGCAGGATTATTTATATAATTAGGTAAGGCCCATCTGGACAATCCTTCTGGATTCTTATGTATCAGTCCCTCTCTTTGTACTATTGTCATGCACCCTCTCCATTGCTGAATAGCTATCTGCCACCTTAACATATGCCTGTTAGTTTTCTTTAGATTCAGAAGTGACTTGAGTGCATTAAAATAAGTGATAACCTCAAATTGACAACCATCCAAATAATAATATAATTTCTCCAAAGCCCAAACTAAGCATAAACATTCTAGTTTGGAGGCACCATATCTTTCTCACTATCTTTTAGTTTTCTAGATATAACACATATAGGCCCTTAAACTGGTTTGTCATTAACAATTTGGACTTGGTGTAACGCTTCCCCTAAACCCTCCATACATGCGTCCACATACAATTTAAATGGTTTTTTAGTGTCTGGGTGAAAAAGAAAAGGTGCAGTGGTTAGAAAATTTTTTAATAATTCATAAGCCTCAATTCTCTCTGTAGTCATTTCAAATGCAACATTGGGACTACAGAATTCATACAGACTAGAAGCCATCATACCAAAATCTTTAATGTTCAGCCTGTAGTACCCTGAAAAGCATAAAGAACTCTGCATCTCTTTAACACTGTTAGGAGTAGGTTTTAACAAAACTGATACTACTCTTGTCTGATCTATTCCTGAGGAAAGTCCATTCACAATATGTCCCAGGGCCTTCAATTCATTGAAAACAAATGAAAATTTACTCAATGAGATCTTCATGTTAATTTTAATAAACTCCTTCAAAATAATTGATAACCTACCCATATGTTCTTACTATGTCTCAGAAAATATGATAATGTTGTCTATATAGATTATAAACCAATTCTGCATCAATTATTTTTGAAATTCAGAATCCATCATTCTTTGGAAATGAGATGGTGCATTCTTTATACCAAATGGCATTTTCAGATATTCAAATACACCTAAATTAAAGACTATTCTCAAAAACTTTCTGCTGTCTGTATGCACAACATTCTGGTGAAAACCTTTCAACACGTCCATACAAGTGATAAACCTTTCTTGGTGCAGTTCACTTAGGGATTCAACAATCTTGGCCATAGGATACCTATCTGGTGTATTATAAGAGTTGAGGGCTCTAAAGTCACCGACCATCCTGGATTTCCCATTATGCCAGGCTATTATTGCTGGTGTGGCAATGTCAACCTCTTCATTAGCTCCTACTTTTTTGATAACTCCTAGTCTCAGAAATGTGGTTATATGCGCCTTAAGTTCTTCTCTACTACTTGGGCTAGCTGGAAATGGATGTTTCCTCAAGGCAGGTGGATAAGGCCTATCTATATTTAAAGTTATTTTAACATCATTAACTACTACAGATCCAAAAGGCTCATCAGCAGTAGAAAATTCTCCTCTATGTTCAAACAATGTGTGTAGCAGATTGCTTTTCTTTTGATCACTCATTAATGAATCAATATTAGATTCATTACTAACTTCTTTATTAAAATCTCCCTCACTAAGGTAATCCACCAAATTAAGGTTTTCCTGACCAAAACAGAAATGAACACTCTCACCAACAGTAAAGTAAGAAGATTCTTTACTGTGGGAAAAATTAAAGCAATACTCTTTCATGTAGTCACTCCCTATTATGAAATAGTCTATGGAAGTATTATCAATTACTAAAAATCTAATAATGAATACAAATGAACCAAAGAATAGCTTGGCTTTGATTATTCCTAGTGAAACTAATGACCCAGAGCAACTATGTAATTTCACATCAGGTGCAGTCACCAAAAACTTCCTCCAATTTGTGAAGAATTTATCCAAATAATTCTTACTTACTATTGACCTACATGCTACACTTTCCAATAGGACCTTACAAGGCTTATCACAAAACTTCATAGTGACTAGTTCATTAGTTTCCTTAATGGAGTTTATACACCCTATGATGGGTTCCTCCTCTTCTCCTACGGAACTTTTTGACTCAGATTCTTCCATATAATTATTACCTTTATCAGCACTTTCATAATTGACATTGTTAATTTTAATTTTTTTTTTGGGGGGCTTGTTCTGGAGGTATTTCTTACCTTACCACAAGTATAGCATAATATATCTGTTTTGGAGAAAGGATTCTTGACAAAAGTTTTTTCCTTTTCTGTCTTGAAAAAATTGTTGTCTTTGGTTTGGTAACTCTTCTTCCTTCCTAGTGACTTATCCTCTACTATATCTTCTAATCTGTGGACCAAGTTTGAACAATCTCCATCTGCTTTCATACTTGTTTTAACTGCAAAAGAGATTTCACAATCCATTAGTGAGAGTAGCTTAAAGTTGATGCTATCTTGATCCAATAAAGGGTCAAAAGCTCTAAGTCTCTTCTTTGGTTTTGTCACCCAATTAGCAGGAATGGTAACGCCAGCTATAAATCTATCATTATTAAAGTAATTCATAGGCTTTCTTTTCCAATTTGGTGTATTTATTCTGTCTCTATACCAGTCTGAAGCTATGAGTTTAAACAAAATACTTAACCTGCTAGTGATCAGGGTATCAGGCAAGTTAGTATTTTCTTGCAGTGTATCAATCCAAGATATAAATTCTGTATGATCATATTCTCCTTCACCTGTGAAATCAGGCCACTCATTAATATTGGGAAGATCCTGCAGAATTTGTTTAAATACTTCATTATCCTGCACTGGCTGTTTATGATATGATAAACTGCCTTTTTTTTCTTCAATTCTCTCCCTAGTGTTATCTTGCCTAGTGTTACCTTGAAAATGTGGTGCAATGTGTCTCACTTGCTTGTCACCATCCAGTTTGTTGGAGATATTCAGCATGCTCTTCTCAAGTTTGTCATTCAATTGAGTTATATTATTACTAAGTTGATCAATCAAGTTTTTAGAGTTGGATCTCTGCAGTGACATTTCTTCCTCCATCAAAGAAAATCTATGATTGACCTTATTCTCCAACAGCTGAATTGAGGTGCTCAATTTTATAACATCTGATGTTAAAGAGTTCATTCCTTCCTTGATGTCATCAGTGGATGACTTATTGATTTTGAAATTTTCACTTATTTCAACTATCATTGCTTCAAATTTATTGAAATCTTTTTTATGCACCTTAGTTAATTCTAATTCAATGGTTTTGTTTGTCGCATCTTCTAGTTCTTTCATTGAAGCAGCCAGGACAGATTTAAAAATTATACTACCAGACATGATACAATCATATTAATGAATTATTGAAGCAAAGCCCTCTATAAAATACTTTTTGGCATGTACTACTGCTTTTTTAATGTGGATAGTCTCAATAAAAACAATATCACAAAACTTTTCTAACATTATTTCAGAATCTAGAGATAGCACTACTTTTTCATTCTCTTGGCTCTTTCTTCTTGCAAGAATTGGAAACCTCCTTGGAGAGATCTGGCCATCCTCATCATCTCTCCGTAAATGGAGTTCCTGTGATCTCTCCTCTTTCTCCTCCCCATGCTTCTCTCTTGTTGGGGTTGGGACAGAGTCTCTAAGGGAACCTGGGAGGTGGATGCTTGGGCTGATTGGTTCATTGGAACCAATCTTTTTACCTTTGGTTTGGGGACTATTGGTTTCTTGATTTTTTTTGGATCCCAATTGTCTGTCTCTTTCAATACTTGATCCCTCCCTATGATTTTTATCAAGGCTCTTTATGTGGCCAGTGCCTGTGTAAGGTATGTGGCTTGATTCTGCACATTGTATTCTGCCACTGCCTCCAGGTAATTCATTTTGTTCTGGCTGTGAGAGGTCAACAGATTGGCTACTCCTGGCGGAGGGCTGTCTTGTCTGACGCTTGAAGTCTCCTGGGGACGCAAGCTCAGTGCCTTTGCTCCTGGTATTCATAGTAAGTATTTTGAAAAAAATTAATAATTTGTTATTTTTATTTTTATTTATTCACTTCTGAATTAGTCTAACAAGTTAAAAGGCTTTACTTGCGTTGAGATGCTGTTATGAGAGAGGGTTCACTAACTATGGGTTATAATCTCCATCAATGGAGTTCTTGCTCTGTTGGTTGGGTTGGAAACACTGAAGTCTGTGCTGCCTTGATTGCTCCTTTGTAGGGAGCTAGGCTCTGAGATGAAACTACGTGCTCTGCCTTGATTTTCAGGCAGAAAGGAATCTATCAATAACTTTTTGGACACTATTTAAAGGCAGCCATGAGTTTATTGGCTGATGATCTGTGATATACAGCTTATATTACTCACTTGTTGAGCTTGGGCCTGATTGTTTTGTCCTAGGAACTAATGGATTGTTGGTTTTTTTTTCTTTTTTAAAAAAAAACTTGTTTGGACTATTGCTTTGGACTCTTCTTCAACAGAAGGGTGCGGTTCTGGGCTTGTTATGCTTTAATTGATTGAACCTTGACTTTTTGAGCTTATAATCTCTTTGTTGAGATTGCCTATCAATCAAGCTTTATTGATTGTCTCCCAACTTTATGCTCTGCTTTTCCAGGTTCTTTCCATCTATAATGAATAGTTGGGCTCAATTGTTAATTTTGGGACTTTGAAATTGCTGAATATTTGGAACTTTGGAAATATAATATCCCACTATACTTTTTTCAAGAATTTTTTTTTTAAAAAAAAAAACTCAGTCTATTTTGTTTTTATTAATTCTTATTATTTTTTTTCTTTTCTTTTCTTTTTTTTTTTTACCAAATTGATTAAGCTAAACCTAATTAAGGTTTATTTATCAATATTTTTGAGTTCTTTGGATTTATCACTCACCCAATATAACTGTTTTGTACCTTTACAGAATTGTCAGAGTTCAAAAAATCAGTTTTTTCAAAAAAAAAATTCTATTTGTTTTTTCAAAAATGTAACTAGTCAGTAAGATAACTGATAAAACTACTCTAAATATACTTACTTTAACTAAACATAAATTATTCTAAGGGTCTAAAATTTGATGAGGCCCCCAATTTTCAGAGTTATAACCTCTATTGCACCCAAGGGCTGTGGTTATACCTGCAAATTAAGACAAAAGTTGAATTAAATCAGCTTTAATGACTTAAATAAATTTAGAAATAGCTTAAACCTTAAAAACTTGAATAATACTCATGTATTCTGAGTAAAATAGCAATCCTTAAAAATCTTTTTAAAAGTTAAGGTGCCCAGCTTCAATCAACAAAGCTCAAAGGAGATTAGCTTACACCTGGAAGTTTACATCCTTTATAGTAGCCAGAGAGGGCTAAAACTCCAAAAAGGACCTTGGACTCAAAGTTGGTGTTGGTTTTTGGATTTTTTGGTTGATTTGATATTAAATTAAAAGGCCCCAGTCAATCTTCTTCTTGATATTAACTTTAATGGGATTGTTAACTTCTACAATATCTAATACAACACAACAATGAGGAAAAGGTCTATCAGGGGCAAGAACCTCTTGTTTAATGTTAACAGGAGTCCTCAGGGGACTCAGGGGATCATCAGGGGAGTACAAAACTTTCATTTATTTCTTCTCCAGTGGCGCAGAGCCCCATGTAATCTTCCCCAATGATTAACATTAAAAACACACTCATTGGGGCGTATTTTCAATGTAAGGTTGTAACTTGTTTATCCAGAAGCTTGAAAGGAAAGGTAAGTTACCCCAACAACTTATTCTCCTTCCTGAGGACGCTCTCAAGGCCTCATAATCAGTATATTTCCTTAAATAACTCTAAATAGATCCATCTAGGCATGTGTTAAAAGGTTTAAAACCATAATAGCAGATGTAAATTAATTTACATAAGTATGTACACTCTGGGTAATTAATCCTACAGAGTTCATATACATTGGGTGATTTTAATGGTCTCTGTATGTAAGCTTTTCCAGAATGTTTGGGTTCCTGAAAGTTATCTACAGGCTTGAAGGAGAGTAAATAGAAAGTTAATAATAATTTACCCATATATGGGTCATGGTAGATGGAAATTATTAAAGAATATTATTTCCACAGAGGGAAATCTTTATGGAAATTCATTGTTCATGCAATTGGAAGCATCCAGAGGATCATAAACCAGAAAGAAGTTATAATATATTCCATGAATTTTAATATAAATTATCAAGGTTCTATGTGATGATTTCTTTTGCCAAAAACATACTATAAAAATATAATTATATAATGTTTTATAAAGGTATAAAATAATTGAAACTATTGATACAGTAACTCAATGGGGGCTTGAGCACACAACCTGAGTGCTCTGAAGGAAGACAACAGATAAATTGCTCAACCATATATACTAAGTAGACATATGAGGTGTGCAGACAATTGAACATCTGTATATGGCTCTTGGCTGACAGTGGGCATGATGGACAACTTAGCCTAAGTTTTCCACCGTGCCAAAAGTTTCTTGCAGAAAGATTCAACCCCTTGCAACTCCCCCTGCCAGTAGAGGATGCGGGAAAGGGAAAAACTCCTGGAAAAACGGATGAATTAAGCTAAGTTGTCCATTGTGCCAACAGGGAGAGGGGTGAAAAAAAAATCAAAAAAATCAGAAAATCACAAAAATTTTTATTTTTTTTTTAAAAAAAAAAATTAAAACAAAAATAAAACAAAAATCAAAAGAACCAAAAGAACCAAAAATTGAAAAGAAAATTGAAAAAATTGAAAAAAGGGAAAAAAAATGAAAAAATCAAAAAGCAAAAAGCAAAAAGCAAAAAGCAAAAGGAAAAAAAATAAAAACATAAAAGACTGCAACTGATTTCAAATGAAAATGAACCCATTTTATGTTTAATTAATGCAATCATCATGGAAAAATTCACAAAATTAACATTTAAAGGCAAAAAATGACTAATAAAAAAACAATTCAATCAAGCAATGAATGATTCAACTGAAAATTCATGAAATTATCAAAAGTTTCAACAAAAACATGTATTCAAAAAAATCAAAAAACATGGTATTTTCAAAGCATATTGGTTTCCCTTTTGAACATTCAATTGATGAAAATATTAATAATCCAAAAAATTTGACTGCAACCACTAAAATTTTATTAAATCTAAGGCTGCTTTTGGCAACTGCACACATGTATCTGTGTGTGTTTTTGGGGGCAGACGTGGCCTAAAACAAAAGTTTCCCCAAAACATGTACACCCTTGTTTGCAAGTGTAGTGGGCAATGGTGAAGGGCGCCAAGGGGGTAAGATACAGGGTTGACCCTGTATGTCCAGCCCCACCAGAAATGGGTCCCGCAAGATACAGTGTATATGGCAATGTACACATACACAAACACCTTGCCAAACCACCCTGTATGTCATGTCTGCAACATACAGGGTTTATATATTTTTTGGCGCAGGGGCATGAGATACACCCCAGTTGCCAAACAGAGCCTAATACATAATCAAACTAAAAAAAATTTTCTTGATGGTATAATCAAATTTTTTCATTACATAGAATTGAAATTCCCCAAAATCACATATCTTCTTTATTCCATGCATGCACTAGAACTACTTGGAATCATCAAGAAAGGGCAAAAACGCATTTTATCATGTTCCTACTCAATTTAGAAACAGATTTTTATCAAATTCCAAACCAAACCAAAACAGGTTCCAGGTGATGCACCTGCCAGCAGGTGCAGCCTTTTTTTCATGGTGATATGTAAAAGAAACCCTTGAACAGGGTTTCATCCAGGAATCCTCCTCCCCTGCAGCAGCACCCATTTTTTTTGTGAAAACATCTTGAAAAGCAGACTTTCCCTGTGTTGATTATTGCAGCTCAAATCATATGAATATCTGCAATTCTTATCCAATTCCTATCATAACTCATTTTTTAATTAATTTCTTTTGTTACAAGTTTCTTTCAAAAACTAATTTGAAATTCACCTTCAAGCTCTTGAGGATTGCTCTGGGGGAGAAGTGGAAGATGGATTTTCAAATTCCCTGGGGTTTGTATGATTATTGTTTTATGCCGTGTGGTCTAGCAAATTCCCTGGCCATTTTTCACAATTTATCCAACATTTTTTGAGAAAAATTCTAGACATCTCCTGCTTTGTGTACATTAATGATATCCTTATCTTTTTGGCCACCAGAAATGAGAATTTGCTTGATATCCGTGCAGTCTTGGATAGATATCAGTCTCATTCTTTAACTGCCTTGTTGAAAAAATGTTTCTTCTTTCAGTCTCAAGTCCATTTATTGGGGTTTGTCATTTTCCAGGAGGGACTGTCAATAGATCCTTCAAAGCTGTCAAATATTGTGGATTGGCCTGTTCTTCAGAATCTTTGGGAACTTTGCTGTTTCTTAGGATTTGGAAAATTCTATTGACAATTCATCCACAAATATTCCTCCATTGCTAAACCCCTTACCAACCTAACATGCAAGGATTCCTTTACTCATGATTCCATGGACCCCAAACATTTGGCTTGGTCCTTTTTGCTTTTGAAGGATGAATTCTGACGGGCACCTCTCCTTTGCCACTTTGACTTCAGTCTTCCCCACATGTTGCAAGTTGACCTTTTGGGCTTTGAAATAGCATCAATATTAAGCAAACCAGACCAACAGGTGAAGCTTCACCCAGTTTGCTTCTAATTGAGAAAGCTCTTTGACCGTGCAAGGGTTTGGCCTATATATGATTTGGAACTCTTGGCAATTGTGTCTGCCCTTGAGGAATGGCGGGCTTGGCTGACTGGCTTCCCCACACCAATCAAAGTCCTTACGGACCACTCTAATCTTTTCTATTTTTGTTCTTTTAAAAATCTTTCCCCTAAACAGGCACATTGGTATTCATTTTTGGATGGCTTTGAATTTTTTATTTCTCATGTTTCAGGAAAATCAAATCCAGCTGATGGGCCTAGTTGTTGTCCAGATTCTGAACCAGGTTCCCTTTCCCCACCTGATTCCCATTCTGCTAAGATCTTTCCTTCTCCAGAGTCTAATTATATGGACATACCTCCCCCCTTTCTTGCTCATGATCTGTTTTTTCAACCTCCTAGGAACAATCTCTTGGAATTCTTTTCAGGATGCTATTCTTCTTTATCTTCTGACACGCTTGATGTTTTGACTTTCTTCAATGGCACATACTGGCATTGGGATTGGGTTTTTGTGCCAAAGGAATGCTGCCTTTGCATTTTACAACTCCTTCACAATGCTCCCACTGCTGTCCATCCTGGGATTGCGCGTAATCTCTCCCTTATCACTTGCTTGTTTTCTTGGCCTGGGTTTTGCCGGCCAGTGATGAACCATGTCCCCTTGTGTGACTCTTGTCAACAAGTTAAGGCAAGAAGTTTTTCTCTCAATGGGAAGCTAACCCAATTGCCTATTCCTCCCCAACCTTGGCACATGATTGGTATTGGTTTTATAACTAAAGCTCCAGTGTCAGGGGGGTTTGACTCCATTATGGTGGTCACCATCTATAATCCAAGGCTTCGCACTTTATGCCTTGTAAGGAAGCCCAGTCAGCTTCTGACCTGGAGCAAATTTTTGATAACCCGTTTTTTTGTTTCAATGGTATCCCCAACAAGATCATTTCTGATTGTGGTTCAGTGTTTGTTAGCAAATTCTGGAAAGATTTCATGACTTCTCTGAAGATTAAGTCTGGGTTCTCCACTGCCTACCATCCTCAGACTGATGGGCAGAGTGACATAATAAACCCAAACTTGGAGGACTATTTGCGCCGCTATGCGCCTTATCATCAGAATTATTGGCATAACTGGCTTGATGTGGCCAAATTTACCATGAAGAATTTGGGTGCTTCTTCCACCAAAGTCTCCCCTTTCTTTTTCTTAGATGGATATCATCCATGGTCAAGCATCATTTTAGAAAGCTCAAGTATTAAGGATTTAGACAATCATATTTTAACTTTACAAGAAACCCAAGAGGGCGCTATAGAATGTCTGACTCAAGCTAGGGCTAAACAAGCCTTTTACTATGACAAACAACAAAAAGAAGTAGAGGATTACCTCAAAGGAGAATAGGTTCTAATTCAAAGAAAATTCATTCAATCTAGGAGGATTAACTCCAAACTATACTACCAATTTATTGGTCCTTTCAAGGTAATAGAAATGGTAGGTATGAATGCAGTACAATTGGACATAAAGGATGATTATCCAAAATTACACCCAGTTTTTAATGTCTCTCTAGTTCAACGCTATAAAAACCCCAGCAAATTCCGCAAAGGACAAGCTCACCAGAATATGAAGGAATTCTATAAGGACAACCCTTGGGTTGTAAACTGGGAAAGACTCAGGGCAATCTTAGATGCTAGGCTACAAAGCGGCTGCCGCAAGTTTTTACTTTGATGGACAAGTTCAACTTCAGGTGATGACACTTGGGCCAAAAAAAACAACATATCCCTTCTTGATTCAACTCCATCCTAGAGAAGTTTCAATCCTATCTTGACACTCAATGCAAAGGAAAAAGGAGGAGGAAGAAATTACGGTAATAGTTGATCATGCTTTGTAACTAATTTGAGCGGAATTAAATCTAATTCCGATTTAGGAAGACTGTGACCAGAAATTAATGAAGCAAGGACATTAATATTCCCCGTTAGAAATCAACAGACATCATCCTTTCTCCTTTTGTACCTCTCCTTAGATCTCAGGCCTTTCAGTTGTGTCATTCTTATTTGCTAGTTGACCTGAACTTGTATAAATACCCCTCTCTAATCACAATTCAAAGAATCCTTTCCTCATGGTGATATCCTTGTCATTAGTTTTATCAATCCAAGTTTCCTTTCTTACATCCAAAGGAATGCACATTGCATTACGCACCCAACCAAGAATAAAATAGACCTAGTTGGGTTATCCGAACTCTAGGCGCTGTTAACTTTCAGAACTACATAATCTCTCATCAAACTGTTTTACAAAGCCTTCTCACACATACAATACTGCTGGAATCCAAGCCCTTCAACAAGAGAACCCAATTGAGTTATATTACGTAATTAGTTAGACAGAAAAATTCCCTTCAAGTTAAGGAGCTGTACGACACTGCACAGCCCGAGACCTCGCACACGTATTTTCTGTCTCTTCGCAGCACTTTTAGTGCTTTATATTCCACATTGGACAAAATCAAATTACTAAAAAGGACAATATTATCTATGGAAATGTCAAAAAATGAGCCATTCAACTCGATGACAATCAGTCTACATAGAATCACGCCAATTTGTGAGCTTGCAATGCACGCCAGATGACAGCAAGCTGGGTTTTGTTGGCACCTGACGGTCCCATGTACTTGGCTGCGGTACTGTCACCCACAGGTTGACAGTGACCCAGAGCAGGATACTTATACCTGCTCCGAGTTGTTGGAGCTTACACAGCAGTATCACAAAGGGATCACACTCAACCATAACCTTACCTATAAATACCAAGTTACTTAACAACCTGAGCTTGTATATGCAATGAATATATCATACAAACTTCCTACAGGTTATGAGCCCCTTTTCTTGTTAGAAAGTCAATTTTTTTTTTTTTTACCCCTTACGAATAGTACTTCTCATTCTCTCAGCCGACGATCCTCCCTTGTGAGCCAACCGGGAGTGAACTCTGTGAATACCGCAGACTACACAGCAGCCTTGCGACCTGCTGATATCCCAGTGCTTTGCAACCACTGGGGGTAGCCCGTGTAGGATCGGAGCTTTTGCTGTCTAGAAGGCTCACACTACGTCGGCTTCTCAACCTTCTCAACAATATCAAATCCTCCTCACCAACTTCCCACCGAATTCTTTTTCTTTCCTTTCTTCTTCACTGCTGTGTCCCTTTTCCCTCCCTTTTCGCCAACTCACTCTCCGTCCAAATCCTTGATCTCCACCCACCCCATCTACCCTATTTTCCTCTACCCTTGTTCTCCTTTTTTTTTCTTCTTCCCCATCCTCTCTACCGCCCCCGACCACTCCCTGCCACACAACATGTCCAACAAAAACCCCCATACTTCTGACAGACCTATTGCGGCGGTACCACAATGACCGCAATCACAATTGACTTCCAACCCCCATCTGCTCCGGAACATTGCATAATACACTAATGGCAAGGCACTACTCGCGCCAGCACCACAGGATGAAGCCCGGGCAAATGAGCCTATCACCCCGCCCCACCTGCTGCCGACCAGATCTGATCTCAAAGAGGCACGGTTGCGGCTTGAAGGCAACAACTTGTGCTGCAAAGTGATCCTCAGCGCCACAAGTAGGATACAACCCGACTCCATGCTTGATGCCGACGGAGCAAATGTCAGCCAATGGATGAAGGATTTGAAAGAACTCGGCAGCGAGCACCTCTCCGACCCCGACTTTTTCTTCAAGCCGTGCAACAACTCCATCCTGGAGCGAATCAGCCGTGCAATCATCCTAGCAACCCTACACACCAACATGAGACATGAATTCCAGGACCATCCGTCCAGCTCCCAGATCTACAAGGCAGTGAGATTGAAGTTCAACAATGTCAGCCGGGCCGGACAAATGAACGTCTGGCAACGCCTACTGTCCTTCAAACTGGACAAATCGAGGTTGACGGTGGGGGCGGCGGCAAAGTTACAAGGATGATTCTGGGAGTGTTCAAAGATGCACGTTACCTTGGATCGAGAGTCCTTTCTTGGTTTCATCGTACAGAACAACCTTCCGCCAAACTCGCGCCTGCGTGATGAGGTGGACAGGCGGATCAAACACCTACTACTAGAAGATAACAAGCGCCAAATCACCTTGACAACCGTCCTCTTCGTAATTGAGTCGTGTCAGCAACAACTCCGCCATGAAGAGCAGGACGCGAGGAGTTCAACCACACCGACTTTCAATTCAGCAAACGTGGACGGCATTGAGAGTGACAGCAACCATTTTCCCAACATCAGCTACCCGATCGAGGCTTATCTTGAACAAGTCCTGGAGGAGCAGTGGGATCGGGCGATGGCGTTCTTTGCAAAGAGGGCAGCAAAGTGCTGGAACTGTGGGTTGGAAGGACATACCAGACGGAACTGCAAACGGGGACCACAGAGCGATGGCAGAGCGCCCCAACATGTGTACAGTACTCCATTTCCTGCCTACCAGCCCAGCCCACAAAATCCCCAATCCTCTATCTACCCAATTTTTGGGGCAGTCTACCCGCCCGTGCATTTGGGGGCCCCGCCGGTGACCTCTCCACAGCCTTTCCCACAAGCGGCGGCCCCGCAACCGGCACAACCACTTCCGGGACCTGGACTAAGCCAGGCAGATTACTACCGACCAGGGCCCCGGGCCAACAACCCCTGATCTGGAGGACAGAACCCTTTGGCCAGCACCCAAATGATTGAACTCGGTTCTTTGCCCAATGATTTATTGGAGTTGTTGTTCAACTTGCTGGGGGTGCAACCAGACGTAAGTACTCTGCCCATTATAGATACTGGTGCATCACACAGTCTGACTGGTTGCCGCTCCATCCTGCATAATTTCCGCCGCCTACTTTTCCCAATTCCACTGACGGTAGCCACCAAAGGGGGACAAAGCCACGTAACAGGCTACGGCTCTTTGCGTTTTCGGCGCAGCAACGGCACCACAATTTCCCTGAACGGGGTACTGTTCAGCGAGGCAGCGCATGCCACCCTGATATCCTTGGCGAGCATCAGGAGGGATGGCGGGATGTTTGCATATGATGTGGCGCAAGATTGTTTTGAATTATATGCCCCTGACTCTTCGCGTCTCTTCTCTTGTCCTTTTGATGTTAAGAACCGCCAGTGGTATATCCCCATACCTGCAATTGAATGTTTTGACCCTTCCCATGTCTCCTCCCCCTGTGATGTGAGAACCGCGCGCACTACTGACACACCGCGCGCGGGTGTAACGGCGTCCTCCGTTACCACCAAGGATTTCTCTAACATATTCGTGGCGCCAGTAGGCGACCAGGCGCACTATAAGTGGGATGAGAATGAGCTGACAAAGGATGAGAAATGCCTGCTTTTCTGGCACAGGGTTTTTGGACACGCCGGCCTGAGACTAATTTGGCGGATGATCAACGCTAAGCTTGGTTTTGGATTACCTGAAGAACTACCCAAAGGCATTATCCACTGCCCAGTTTGCGCGGTTAGCAAGAGTACAAGCCTGAACCCGCTGGGTACCACACACCGACATCCTGCCAAGTTAGAGGTCCTGGCAGTCAACCTAGTCGGCCCGTTTGATACCCCCACGTACCAGAACGGGCGTTTCCTTCTCACAATGCATGATGCTGGAACAGGGTACTCTTTTGTGAAGGTACTCAAGAAGAAATCCGATGCGGCCAAGGTGTGTCATGCAAAGATCCCTTGAGCTATCTGACAACCCAGAGCGACCGCAATCCCGCCACGCCGCGCACGCGCGGGCAACACCACACAATCCTCCCTTCTGTCCATCGACCCGACCTAGATGCTACAAGTCACCACCCTAACGTCCCAGATCTCCGGAGCCTCTCGAACCCCCGACTTCCTTACTCCTCTCAGTTCTCCCTCTCTGTCCTCACTCTATCCCCACTATCAGTCTCACCAGCCTAAAACTGTATCTCAAAGTCACAACAACTAGCCTAGACCCAACGCGAAGTTACAACCCATCCTTGGCCACCGTCACAGAAACCAGGAGGAGCCAATACGAGCATCAGTGGAGCCTGATCTGCGAGTATAACCAACCTCCTGTCTGTGACTTGTCAAGCCAAGCAGACTCGTAACTCACGAGATTCAGGTAAAGATACTCAACTCAAGCCGTTATAGTCTCATACCCTGTTGTTCTCAATCTCTATACTTACGAAAGACATGTCTCCGTCATCCATGACTGCCTTCCAATTGTTATAGTCTATACTACTACAGAGGTTACTTATGTGGATTGAAATAAAGAGTCTTGCCAATCTAAGATCACATGGTAGCAAGAGTCAACTCTTAATCCTAGTAACCTCTGAGTAGATATTCCAAATCATCCCCGTCTAGATACCTCACCGCTATGGCCAAAGGACACCCGGTTCTCATCCCTCACTCCGACGACTCAGACAAGGATTACTCCACAAAGTCGAAGATAATCAAGCTCAATCGTCACAACTGGCACAATTGGAAAAGCGCCTTCGAGGACATCATCATTGGCAAAGGACACAAGGAGATTCTGAACAGCGAGTGGGTCAAGAACAATCAGGAGTCAAAAACGTACAGACGGAAGAACGCACTAGCCCTAAGCTTATTACAGAACTCTGTCGAACGTGATCTACTGTTGTGCATCAAGCTAAGCAAGTCCAACTTCAGCAAAGCGTATCAACTGCTGGCGGCGGAATGTGGTGAAAACTCACTTATTGTCATAGGCGACACCCTAATTCGGCTTGTCAACCTGACCTACGAACCAGGAAAAAGCTTACAAGACCACACCTCTGCGTTTAAGGACGCTTACCTCAACTTGACAGAAAGGATCAAAAGTCAGTCCGGTGAGACACAAGCAATGAACGTCTCCTCAGCTATTGCGGCCATTTTCTTCATTAAGAGCTTGAGGATGGACAATCTCATCTCAAGAATCACGTCCGCCCTATACAACCTTCGTCCCTTCACGCTTGAGACGGTATCGACCAGAGTCCTACTTGAGGACTCTCGACGAGAGTCTAACTCAAGTGACACCAGCTACTTCGCGTCTAACATTCGCCCTCGAACCGTACCACCAGCACAACAATCCGCCATCAGACAAACGGCTAAGCCCTCCTCATCCACGACCGCATCTCGCCCCGCTCAATTCAGACCACGCTCGGCAGCTCCAACCCGTAAGAACCATCAAACATCCTCTCATCCTCCCTCCTTGGCGGCTCAGATCAAACAACTGGATTGGGAACTCAAGCAGCTCCGCACCGCTCACTCCATCAATGTTGCCAAAGAGGATAACGATGACTCAGGATCCAAATCCCACAACAACAAGACCCACCTAGTCGCTGATCAATCGACCAACCCGGAGGACTGTGGATTCCTGGTATACAAGGACACATTGTACAGCACCTCTGAAATCAAGCCCGCTACCTGCGAACTCGTATACAACTCGGGGGCCTCAAGGTCAACCGTGTGCAACCTGTCACTCTTGCAAGACCCGACTCCAACCTCCAAGCAACTAAGCACATACGGTGGTAACATAGGAGTCACCCACGTCGGCAAGCTGAACATTGGTGGCACAGTCATCTACCCAGTCTTCTACGCTCCCGACGGTCCCCGGAACCTTATCTCCGCTAGCCAGCTGGAGGATCACGGCTTGAAGGTCGTTCACAAACATCGAACGGTTCTAATAAAGCTATCCGACCGCATAATATACAGATTTCCTAGGATCGGCAACCTGTATATCTCAAATCACAAGCTCCTATCCGACATCAATATGGTGAAAGTTTCAGCCGCCAACGTTGACTGGCACATTACCCTAGGTCACCCGTTGGACATCTACCTAAAGAACTTCCTAAAAATCCACAATCTCCAAACTCCAACTCCATTTCCGTCGTCAGCTTGCTGCAATGTGTGCACTGAGTGCAAAATAAAGCGACGACCACACTCCAACCCCCTTCCTACCTCATCCAAGCCCTTTGCTCGCCTACACCTTGACATCCTTCAGATCACTCCTCCCTGCAAGCAATCCGCATCATACGTATTGACTATCATAGACGACTTCTCTCGATTCAACAGGATCTATATCCTCAAAAACAAATCTGATGCGGAAGACAAAATCGTAAGTTACATACATGAAATAAAAAACCAACTCAACGTGGTGCCAGCCTTTCTGCACTGCAATTGAGGGGGATAATTCGGATCAGCTAAGCTGCGCGACTTCTTGTCGTCTCAGGGAATTGTCTTGGAACAGGGCCCTGCCAACTCACCTCAAACCAATGGCCTCGCCAAGAGGTTCAATCAGACGATCCTCACAAAGATCAGGTGTCTCCTGGCCCAGTGCAAAGTCCCTATCAACTATTGGGATGAGGCCGCCCGTTACAGTTCGATGCTCATCAACCTACTCCCGTCAAAGGCGTTGAATTGGATGTCTCCGGTTAGCACGCTGCTTGGTGTCAACGCCACGATAGAACCTGTGCGCGATGTGCTGACTCTCATACCCTTTGGTCTCAAGGTGCATGTGCACACAGCTCCCACGTCAAAGATCGAGGTGAGGTCCAAGCCGATGCTCTTCCTTGGCTATGAACCGTACTCGGACGCGGGAAGGTTCCTTGACTCACACAAGTGACGTGTGGTTGTAAACAGGGATTTCTCTCCTACAAGGTTAATATTCCCATACGACTCCGAACGCGCACTGAAGAAAACTCCAACAGCACTCCCAACAGATGTGCCTGTCAGGTCATCGCCGTCAGGACCGAATAGTGAAGCCGTCTTGGTGGACTTACCCGTCTCTCACTCTCGGAATGAACGTAGCTGTCCTACATTCAGTCCGACCCCCACCACGAATGTCCCAACCATATCATGCTTGCAAGCTCCCAATACCCACGTAGCAGAACCTTCACCTCCCAATGCAGAAGCTCCTGTCAACGCCTCCAAAACATCAGTCCAAGCGGTTAAGGCGCCCCCAAAGGGGTACACATACGTGCCCTACTACCACAAGGCGCCCAAGGATGTATCATCCGACATTTATGTCACAGCAATCATGACCGGATCGAGGCACTCTTGCGCACGGAACGAGGAGGAGGATGACGTGGAAGAGGCGCTCATCAGCAAGGTGGTGTTGGTGGAAAAAGCAATGTCTGACCTCAGCGAACGCAAGAAATGGATCGAGTCGATGACGGCGGAAAATGACTCACTCCTGATGCACGAGACTGGCACCCTTGTACCACGGCCCAACAATGACAAAGTGATTGGCGGAATGTGGCGGTTGGTGAGAAAAAAGAACGAATTCGGAGAAGTGACCAGGCGAAAGTCAAGATGGGTATGCTTTGGCAATCATCAAGAGTACCCACGCCACTACCTCGACACGTACTCGTCGGTGGGGCGGAGAAAATCCCTTAGAGCACTGCTCTCGTCGGCTGTCCAACACGACTGGCACGTTGCACAATTTGATGTCGAGACCGCCTTCTTGTACGGAGAGATCAATGCAGTTATTCACGTGGCCCAGGTCGCGGGATTTGAGGTACCAGGTAAGGAGGACTGGGTTTGGAGGTTGAACAAGTCCCTATACGGTACAAAACAAGCGCCAAGGTGCTGGAGATCACACCTGACCAAAACATTGGCCTTGCTAGGGCTAAAGGCGTTGGTGGGCGACGAGTCAATTTTTGTCAACAAGCGACAAACCATACGACTACACATCCATGTGGACGACGGCTTGATTGTGGGTAGTGACAAGAATGAAATCGACCGGTTCCTGAAACTTCTGGGGGGGCACTACAAAATTAAGTCTCAGGAACGTCCATCTCAACACCTGGGATATACACTCAAATGGAATCGCAACGGGTCACTCAAACTTCATCAGCAGGACTTCACAGAGAAAGCGCTCAGGGATTTTGGCTTTGAACACCTCAACGCGGTCAAGGCCCCTGCCCCTATGAACATACATGAGGTGGTCAGCCAGGAATCCCCCGACTTCGACGTAAAAACCATGCAGAAGGCTCTGGGTACGTTAATACACCTAGCCATCCACACAAGGCCCAACATACAATTCACGGTGAACCTGCTATCTCAGTTCGCAAATAAACCTACACAAGCTCACTGGAAGATGATCAAGCACCTGTTCAGATACCTTCAAGGGACAAAGTTGATAGGACTCCTGTTCACCAAGTCCAACGATCCAGCGGACCAACTATGCGGGTGGGCAGACGCTGATTACGGATGCTCCATGACCACTCAAAAGTCAACCTCCCGCTACGTGATAACGCTGTACGGCAATCCCATCAGCTGGACGACTAAGAAACAAACGGTCATGGCCCAGTCTACCACGGAAGCCAAGTTTATTGCAATAAATCTATGCGCCAAAAAAATAAGGTGGATCTCGACGCTTGTCCTTGGTCTTGGGATTTCAATCTCTAAACCAAAGATAAAGAACGATAATCAGGGTGCTAATTTCATCAGTCGTGAGGCGCAACTCAACCCCAACTCACGACACATTGAAATACAATTCCAATATGTACAGGACTTGATCTCAAAATGCCTGCTATCGGTCGAGCACATCCCATCCGACAAAATGATAGCGGACATACTAACCAAACCCCTAGGTTACGTGAAGGTAATACAAGCCAGATCCCAACTACATCTCACCTCTACGGAATCTAGGAGGAGTGTCATGCAAAGATCCCTTGAGCTATCTGACAACCCAGAGCGACCGCAATCCCGCCACGCCGCGCACGCGCGGGCAACACCACACAATCCTCCCTTCTGTCCATTGACCCGACCTAGATGCTACAAGTCACCACCCTAACGTCCCAGATCTCCGGAGCCTCTCGAACCCCCAACTTCCTTACTCCTCTCAGTTCTCCCTCTCTGTCCTCACTCTATCCCCACTATCAGTCTCACCAGCCTAAAACTGTATCTCAAACTCACAACAACTAGCCTAGACCCAACGCAAAGTTACAACCCATCCTTGGCCACCGTCACAGAAACCAGGAGGAGCCAATACGAGCATCAGTGGAGCCTGATCTGCGAGTATAACCAACCTCCTGTCTGTGACTTGTCAAGCCAAGCAGACTTGTAACTCACGAGATTCAGGTAAAGATACTCAACTCAAGCCGTTATAGTCTCATACCCCGTTGTTCTCAATCTCTATACTTACGAAAGACATGTCTCCGTCATCCATGACTGCCTTCCAATTGTTATAGTCTATACTACTACAGAGGTTACTTATGTGGATTGAAATAAAGAGTCTCGCCAATCTAAGATCACCAGGTGATCATCGATAAGACCGGCAAACTAGAGTTAGCCACCAGTCACCGGGTAAAGATTTTGCGCAGCGACAACGGCGGGGAGTTTGCGAACAAAGCCCTGGCCCTCTTCTTGGCCGACAAGGGAATTCAGGCGGAGCGCTCCCTCCCTTATCACCATTACCAGAACGGCCTAGTCAAACGGTTCAATCAAACGGTCGGCAACATGGCCAGGACTGTACTCAATGATAGTAAGCTGCTGCGCTCATTTTGGGGTTTTGCCTTCACTTGGGCGACCTATACCCTCAATCGCATACCGAACAAAGCCAGCGGGTCCGTTACACCACACCAACTGCTATTCAACCAGCCACCGCAACTTGATCGACTTAAGATCTTTGGAGGCGTTGTGTACGTCCACGTTCCTACCGAGAAACGCTGCAAACTGGACGACAGGGCGATCGAGTGCCGAGTTGTAGTGTACCTGGAGGAATCCAAGGGATGGCTTTTCTGGGTACCAGAGACAAACAAGTTCATCAAATCTGCAATGGCACGTTTTGTGGACAAAATCCCCAAATTACTCGATCCCAGACACCGGCCGCCCAAGTCTGACCTGCTGAGTGTGACGGTCAACGGGCTGATTTTAGGCGATTTTGGAAAGGAACGGATCTTCACGTTGCAAGAGAGTCTGATTGATCATATCCTCGCCACTTGCGCGGCCCATAACATCACGGTACCAGTCAACTTCAAACAGGCCATGAAGGCGGAAGATTGGCTGAAGTGGAAGGAAGCCATTGAGCGGGAGCTGAAAGCTCTAGACAAGATGGGAGTCTGGGAGGCGCTGCCCCTGCCAGAGAGGAAAACGGCTTTGGACTGCCGATGGGTTTTTGCCATAAAACAGGCGTTTGGCGGCAAGGAAGCGATTTACAAGGCTTGATGCGTGGCAAAAGGCTTCACGCAGACCAAAGGCAACATCTTTGAGGAGACCTTTGCCCCGACGGAAACTTTCATTTCCCTGCGGCTCCTTTTGACGATAGCGGCGAAGAACAACTGGCCAGTCTACTCTTTTGACTTTGTAACTGCCTATTTGAACTCAGCGATCGACAAAGAGGTGTGGGTGAACGCCCCGCCCGGCATGGTTATACCCCCTGGGTACGCTTTACAATTGAAGAAGTCCCTGTATGGAACGCGCCAGGCGGCGCGCTGTTGGTGGCACAATCTGCGTCGGGTCCTGTTGGACCTTGGCTACACCCCCTCCAAATACGACTTGTCCCTATACGTCTTGAGGAACAAGGACAAGTCTGGCGTGATATGGGTCCATGTCGACAACGGGGTAATCACTGGCTCGTTGACCGACACGCTAGCTAGGCTGGAAAGTGGCCTGAAGGACCGCCTAAAGATCAAGTGGAGCAACGATATAACATCCATTGTAGGTGTTGAAGTCTCCAGAAATGCGGCCGGTTTCCAACTAAAGCAACCCAAGCTCATCAAACACGTCCTGGACCAGTTCTGGTGTGGAGGGCCGACGGTATCCACCCCGCTGCCGGCAAACTTCAATGCGGTCACATCAACCACGGATGCCGTCAACCCTGGTAAGTATTTGCAAATTGTGGGGTCCTTGAGCTACCTGGCGGTTGGGACCAGACCAGATCTGAGTTTTGCTGTGAATTATCTGGCGTGTTTCTCATCCAACCCTGATGAGTCGCATTGGAAGGGGATACGGTACGTACTGAGTTACCTAGCTGGCACTGCGGAGCTGACACTGAATCTTTACCCACAGGGCCCGGCGGAAAAATTACGGTGCTATTGCGACGCGTCATGGGGAGGTGAGCTGGCACGGTCATCTTATGGGGTCTTTATCTCCTACATGGGGTGCCCAATACTCTGGGTGGCCCGGAGACAAGCCATGGTTGCTGCCTCCACGTGTCACGCTGAGTACATGGCCCTGGGTGTAGGCACCAGGAACGTACTCTGGGTGATCAACCTCCTGGAAGATTGCCTCGGGGTGAGGTTAGTGGGCAACCTCTTGTGCGACAACGAGTCAGCCATTAGGGTGGCTACCGACGATTTGTCGAACAAACGCACGCGCCACACTGATCGTGATTTCTTCATCACAAATGACGCTCTTTACAAAGGTGAGACTAAGATTACATGGGTGGGGAGCAGAGAACAAGTTGCGGACATTTTCACTAAGGCACTGGGCAAAGACCTCTTTGCAAAATTGAGACTGAGCGTGATGTGTGTTACCGGGAGTGCATGCGAATGTGTACGGTTGAGGGGGGGGGGGGGGGATGTTGGAGCTTACACAGCAGTATCACAAAGGGATCACACTCAACCATAACCTTACCTATAAATACCGAGTTACTTAACGACCTGAGCTTGTATATGCAATGAATATATCATACAAACTTCCTACACCAGTCCCCTAGCTATGATACCACACCGATGTCCCATACCGTGTCCCAACAGGTTTTTACTGGGTTATGAGAATCACGTTTTTTTGAGTCAAGTGTCGCGCATGCACTGCTCCGAATATGCACATGTCGGGGAGTGCAAGCAGGTTATCCCTTAATTATCATTTCGGTGGGCTGACAAAGGCTGTGTGGACTGAAGAATCCTATGTGGCAGGCACAAGGGGGCACTGTCTGCCAGAGGGGGCACACTGCCTCCTGGTGGGCAGGTATTTTGCTGACGCTGTCAGTCTTTTCTCTGGTGCCTGTTCTTCGAGAATGACGTGAGTCGATCCGGAAGTTTTCCGCCTACAGACTTGCGGCGATCCGTGTAAAAAATCAAATAAATAAAAAGAATAAGAAAACGTGGGCATAAAAAATCAAGTAAATAAAAAGAATAAAACAACGTGGGCAACGATTAAAACGGTTGTCCCATCACCAGTCAGAACCCTTCTTAAACACCAGTCTTCGCTTCACTTCGGGGACAGAACCATGTCAGTACCTCTATAGATACAAAATTCCAGACGTAAATTACCTCGATCAAGATGGCTTCATTCCTATCAACGATATTTCTCGCTGTGACACATACGCTCAGCGTTTCTGCTCTACCAGCTCTTCCGAATCCCAACCCCAGTCCATCCCCTCAACCTCAGCCCCACTATTGTACAGGCCTTGGGTACGAGTCGGACCCCGTCTGCCGGCAACCTCAACCCCACTATTGTACTGGCCTTGGTTACGAGTCGGACCCCTCCTGCCGGGGAGGATTTTCTCCGAGCCCGATACCCAACCCCAGTCCATTCCCCCAACCTCAACCCCACTACTGTACTGGCCTTGGCTATGAGTCGGATCCCTCCTGTTGGGGAGGATTTTCTCCGAGCCCGATCCCGAGCCCGAACCCAATTCCATACCCCCAACCTCAACCCCCCTATTGTACCGGCCTTGGCTATGAGTCGGATCCCTCCTGCAGGGGAGGATTTTCACCGAGCCCGATACCCAACCCAATCCCATTCCCCCAACCTCAACCCCACTACTGTACTGGCCTTGGCTATGAGTCGGATCCCTCCTGTTGGGGAGGATTTTCTCCGAGCCCGATCCCGAACCCGAATCCAATTCCATACCCCCAACCTCAACCCCACTACTGTACTGGCCTTGGCTACGAGTCGGATCCCTCCTGCCGGGGAGGATATTCCCCCAACCCAAACCCTTAATAAATTGCCGTAATACTTCTCGAGCAACAGCCCATGAAAAAACGGCTTGCTGGACACACCTACTCACCAACGATCATGCCACGTTACATGTGTGGTTAACTCATCGGCTCTACGAAAGTTCTGCTTTTCTATTGAGGCTGTTTCATGTGTTTCTTTCAGTTTTGCTAGTGGACGCATGGGTGACTTATACAAAATCGCATCCAACATTGTTTCCGATTCTCAGCTTCCCAGCTCCCCTTTACGCTTATAGCATTAGAAGAGTAAAATAGAAAACTCGGAAATTCCCATGCTTCATCACTCAGTCACAATAGAGAGTATATACATGGTTTAGAGTTTGTATGGACATCATAAATGGGTTGCAATCTATGATACTCTTTGCTAGGTTTTTTCACTTGAATCCATTTTCTACAATGTTCCAAGGCCTCCATGAAGCCTTGCATCCTCCCCAAAGACCTCTGAAACAGAAATTAAAATAAGCAGGAAGAAGCAAATGGGGGAACACAAGTAACAACTTGAGGTTGACAATTATGTCAAGTGAGGTAAAGAGCTTGAGCTGGCAGGTTTCACTGGTGGTGATTGTTGGGATGCAATCTTGCCTAACGGCTTAGAGGTGCTAACCTAGTAGATCTTGAATGCATATTTTCTAGTTGTGTTAACATATAGAAAGACAAGAAAAAATGTGCTTGATTTTTACAAAAGATATTTTGTCCTCCATCACCTTGATTGCCATCTTTTTATGATTGTAAGTTGAAACCAGGACTGGTTGACATCAATGGGAAACAGCCCAGAGTGGAAAGACTAAAAAATGTGGAGCTTCTCTAAGCCAAATCCTCACACCAACCATGCATGCATAATTTCCAAACTTTTTCTATGAAAGAGTTAAATCTCAAAATGAAATTAATGTGCTAAAGATAAAGATGTAAAATATGAATTTATTGAAATTGGGTAAAAGTTTCAGTATTCAGCAAACCAGACTGATCACCCAAAATGTGTTGTTGTTGGTACACAGATTAATGAGAGGATCAAAAATGAAACACAAACTAATTATTTCAATTGAACAATAATCTTTTGGAATCTGCTACTAATAATTAAAATTCTGGAAAACCTGAAACTAAAATATTAGCATTGATTTATGTGAAGAGTCCCCACCTGAGCCCATGAGGAATCTTATTCAATATTTGGGGAGGATTTCTATTAGCCATTCCAACCCCAGACAGCCATCACCAAGAAATTAATCAAAATAAGTGCCATAGGTAATATAGCTTTCATCAGAGGTATAAGCCAATCAATTTTATAATTTTCTGGGCCTCTAAAACTTAATTCCATTCTTTGGAATCATGGGAACAAACACCTACTTTGAAATGGAAATTCATTTTTTTCTATTATAAAAATTTTTCTGACCCTTATTTCAAACAGGGAGCTTTTATGAGGTCAAACAGATACTGGATTTTGAAGGGAAAGCCAATATAAAAATTGTAATTGAGGTATGTGAGATTGGGGGTGGGAATATTCTGGATGCCTTGGTGTGAGAATTCAAGGAGGAATCAAAAAAGCATGGTATGGAAAAAAAGGGTGAAACCCAAATGATTGCATTCAGGGTTCAAGGTAAAACCAAGATTTAATATACAACTAGGGATTTCCAAAAGGGGGCCTGGATCCAAGAAAGAAAACCCCTGGAGGGAAAGAGAACAATTTAAAAATGAAAGAAATTTTGTTTTTATGATGTGTTATTTTTTTATTTTTTTTAAGCAGAATAAGTTTCTTTTTTTTTAAAAAAAATAAAATAAAATAAATAAATAAAATAAAAACAAAAAAAAACCAAAAATAAATCAATTTATATTGAATTTTATCCTGAATAAAAGAAGGATTTTATTTGAATGAAGCTCCTTGAAAGCAGAACATAAAAAAAAAGAATCCATAAGGAAAAGTAAAAATTTGATGCAATATTGACCAGGGGCTGGTTCAAATGAATGTTCAAACAATGAAAATCCATAATTATGGAGAAAATATCAGTAAAATCTTTATCAAAAAATAATTAATATAAGTACTCTTAAATTGATTGAATTCAATCATGTTCTGATTTGGAAATTAATTAAAACACAATGAAAATTCAATAAAGCGTCAGTAAAGAATTAATAAAAAAAATTATCAAAAATTGATAAATCAAATTGGGAGCTTTTTCAAAGCTTCTTCAAACAGGATAAATAAATCATTGAAATTAATAGAACTTGAATTTGATACCCCCTCAAATCTTCTTTCATTAATAGTGAAAAACTATCAAAAGCATAATCACATTCCAAGATGAATCTACTGCAAAGCTGAATGGAAATCAAATGAAAAATTCACAAAAGTGTGAGGGAAGCTGCTCAAAAGAAGGAGACAATTGTGATAAAAATATTATTGGAAATCAAATCAAGTTTTCAAATGAAGTAAATCCAACTGAACTGAATAAGATTCACCAAAATGAATGATTTTTAGTATGAATTCAATTTCAAGTTGTATTATTGTTAATTTGGCTGGAGTGGATCTGAAGCAGCTTTGAATTTAGTTTATCATAGATATTTATTGTTTTATTTGATATCATATTCAAGGAAGATTAAGGTGAGCTTTTAATTGAACTGTGAGCCACCATTCATTATTGTTTTTTTAAATTGTTTTATTAATTTTTGTGAATTGTGAATGATTTTCTTTTCAATTATTTATAAAGAGATAGTATTCTTAAACTCCAAGGATGAAGACAGGAATCCAAGATAAACAGCAAGAGGTAAGGAAAAAACAGATCTTGAATCAGAAACAAACATATGAGGGTACTGAGCTGATTCAGGGGCAATAGTGAGGTTGTAGTTTAGGCTGAAAGGACATCAATGGCGGTTGAGGATTGGGAAGAAATACATGTCATGTTGAGGCAGCAATTATTGAAGAGAAGAAGAATGATCTCACAAGGCATAGGAAATAGAAGAGTCAATTTGAGAGCAGGAGACAGTAGCAATGAATAGATGAGAGGTAGAATATAAAACAGAGAAAAAAAGAAACAGAACAGAAGGAAAAAAGAAAAGGAAAGGAAAGAGGGAAGATCAACGTTGCAGGGGTGGCCAAGGTTTCTGGATGAGGTCAAGTTTGTTGAATGATTGGTTGAGGCTCAACCCATCCTTTATCCCTGGGTTATCCTCTGACTGAAAGGCAGCTTCCACCCAGAATTGAAGTGTTGGCAGTGGAGAGATGGTGAGTGACTGCACATACTGTAGGGAGTGCACCAGCAGATTACAACATATTATTATCCTTCAAATCCAAAGCAAAATTCATTAAGATAATTCCTTTGACTAATGTTGGAAATTAATCCCATTAATGAGCACTTGCTTTCTCTTCAACTAACCTTTCACCAACATGTCTATCCTCCTTGCTATGTTCACTCAGCCTCCTGGGTCAAAACTGGATCAGAGATTCAGCTTTTCTTCCTTCTCACTTACTCCATAGACAATTTACTCCCTTTCCATTACTTTTGCTGCCTTCAACTATCCACACTTGTCCATATCCTTGTTTTCCTGTTATTCCTATTTTATTCTTCTTCCCACTTTTTTCTTTTATTTTCTTTATCTATTTTTTTTTCTAAAAACTGATGCTTTTGTTCTTTTCAAACTCAACTCTTTAACTTCTGGGTTTTCCTCATATTTGATGAGAAAGATCAAAACAAAATCTCTACAACCTCAAAACCGCATTGAGCTAATCTCTTGTTTTTCTCCAGTCTTCTTGTCTTTGTCTTAATGTGAATTAGCCTTGCCTTTCCTGCTATAGTTACTATAATCAAATCAACTCTACTTCTTGTTTCTGATTTTTATCAATCTTAAAATATCAGCCTGTTTCTTTATCACAATTAAAAGTCAAATCCAAAAAAAAAGACAACCTATCCTTTGAAATTCACTTGAAACCAGACAGAGCAATGAATATATTTACCTTGAGAGGAGCTTTTAAGAAAGCCAACTTCATGTCAATCTGATGGTAAAGCAGATTTTTCTGATAATCATGAGAAAATGAGCAGTCAAAGAGATGTCTTGTAACCAGTGGGGGACAAAACACTCTCAAAGTTGACACCCTACCTTTGATTAAATCCCTGCGTGCAGAGTTTCACCTTTAATTTGATGATTTTTTTGTTGGCATTATTCTTGGTTTGAAATATGCAAACACACTTCATTGCATTGGAGTTGGGATTGGTGTCTTGCTCTTCCCACACATTGTAGGATTCCAGGTTGAGGATTTCTATTTCCATGGAAGCTATCCATTCAAGCCTAAACTTGTTGTTTAAGGCTTCATCTGGGTGACCGGGTCAGTGTATTTGGTGGCCAGATAGAGTTGGGAATGCTCAGGTCTAGGGTACATGACTATGTTATTGGTGCTGATTTCACTGGGACAAGGGATAGAGTTCCTGTCAGAGGCTGGAGATTGGTCTGTGGAGTTGCATAGGCTCAGAGGATCAGAGCTGGTAATCAGAGTAGCAGGCAAATTTTGAGAAAAATTGACAGAGTTGGAAGTGAGTTCTGATATACTTGGAAAGAGAGTTTGGGGCAAGCATTTTCTAAATTTGGTTTCATTGAATTGAGCGTTTGAAGTGATGTAGACCTCACCATTGATGGGATTGAGTACTTTGTAGGATGAAAATTGGTTTCTATAGCCCAAAAAATGCCTTTGAAGCCAGATATGCTCAGTTTGAAGTTGCAGTTGGTTTTGGGAATATGGAAAAGGACCCTGAAACCAAAGGGAAAAAGTATTTCATAATTAAATTTAGTTTTTAACCAAATTGAGTAAGGAATTTGTTTTTGGTTGAAAATCACTGGCAGAAGGTTGAGGAGATCTGTGGCTGTTTTGACGGCTTCAGCCAATTACAAAGGTGGAAGTTGGCTATAGTTGAACAAACATCTAGCCTTTTCAACAATGGATCTGTTTGAGAATTCTACCAAGCCATTTTGTTGAGTAGTATAAGGAGGTGAGAAATGATGAGTAATCCCTGGTTCTTGGCAGTAATTTTTGAATTCTGAGCTGGTGAACTCATCACTGTTGTCTGAGACTAAGGTGATCAATTTTTTGTTTAGAAATCTTTCAGAAGAAGACACACAATGTTTGAAGGCAGAGAGGGCCTGCCTTTTATTCTTTAGAAAAAAGACAGTCTTGAAGCATGAGTATTGATCCAAAATAGTCAAGAAGTATTTACATCCACTGACCAATTCAACTGAGACTGGACCTAAAAGGTCTATGTGTGCAATTTCCAACGGCTGGTTTGCCATTTGAAAGTGGCTATTGAAAGCAGTGGCAGTAATCTTGCATTTCTGGAACATGTTGCAGTTGGCGCTGGTCAAAACTGAGTCTGTAAAGAGGATTTTCTGGGTGGAAATTCCTGGATGGCCCAGATGATGGTGCCATATGAAGTTGGGCTGGTTGGGTGAGAGGTGGTGCATAAGTGGTTGAGTTGAGACCATTGAAAATCAAGTTCTGTATATCTCCAGGAGGTGGTTGACAGTTGAACCAAAAAGATGGATGTTGTCAATGGAGATTGAGACTTTGCTTTTGCCAAATCAAGAGATGTTTGATTTTTTGACCAGAAGTCTGTTCAGTGATGTCAGGCATCTGTTAAGATCTGGAATCAGTAGAAAATCCTTCAGGATGATTTCAGAACCTTCATGGTAGATCAGTTTGGCGGTTCTGATAGCAGTAGCTTGATGATCAGTAGAATTTGAGCCAGAACCAACAATGATGTTGATTGCTTTGGAAGTGATGAGACACTCAGGATTGTTCACAATATGATGGCTGGCCCCAGAGACCATGAAAGGGGGAAAGGCAGAAGCCATTTTGGAATCAGGGGGTTTTCCATATGATGATACAGTTGAGAATTTTCAAAGGCATTGATGGGTTTGACAGAGTCATCAGAAGCTGACACCTTTGACTCAATAGGTTGGGCATGATGAGCTTAGGGTATATGGGGCGCATTCTTGTCAGGTCTTAGATGAGGGTGAAGATTCCAGAAGCAGAACTTGGGGTGTTCTGCTAGAGGGTTGTGATGCCCTTTTGAGCAGGGATGCTTTGGAACTTTTTGGGCTTTGGCTTTCAGCAAAGCAGTGGACCCAGTTTTATCAGGGGGATTTTTTGCGGATGCAGCAGAGTTAGGAAGCGCTTGGACAGATTCCAGGTGGTTTACTTCATGCAGCTTGTTGAGGACTTGAGTGGGGCTTTGGACTAAGTATTCATTGAGGAGGATGCTGTTGACCAAGTGGTAGAAATTGGTGGTAAGTTTTGAAAGAATAGTGTAACTAAGGATGTCTTGGGGAACTTCAAGTGGGACCATGGCAAGTTTGTTCATGAGTTTCCTGCAGTAATGTAGGTAGGTGTGAAGATTGCCATCAAAGTTGTAATGGATGAAGTTTAACCAGATGGGACCTCTGTTGTTGGTTGACTGGATGTTTATTGATTGAGGATGGCTTGCCAGATGAGGGAAGTTTTTGATTGGTTCTCAGGGTTGATAAAAGCTTCAAAGGCTGTATCCCCTAGATTCTGGATGAGGAGATTGGAAGCTTTGTAGCTTTTCTTCCTTTGGGTAATTATAGCAGGGAGGACATGGGATTTGAATTTGGTTTTATCAATTTATTCAAGAAGTCCTTTTCTTTGGAGATGGCTCCTAATTTTCATTACCCAGGAGTCAAAATTGGTTTTGTTTAAGAGAGGTAGGTTCAGATGTTTTGGGCTAGGTTTGTTGTTGTCAGAAATGGTGAACCAGTTGGTGTCAAGCCTGGTGAAGTTAATGAGGCTTGGGAATGTAAACCTGCAAAATTAAGAGGCAACTAAAACCAGAATTCATTTCATCAGAAAGGAAGAAACAATAACCAAAGAAGAAAGGAAAAATGAAAATATAGTAACCTAAAACCAGGATTTGATGTGGGGAGGTAAAAAAATGAAGCGGTGGAAGACCCTTGGTAGAAGCAATGTAGTGAAGTAGAAAGCCCTGAAAATAAACCTGAATAACTCTGATTTGGATTTTGATTGGGAAGAAAATAAGAAATAAAATCAGATAGAAATGAGAATTACAGCATGAGGCTTACTTGACTTGAAGCACCCTCAATCCAGTGACAAAACCATTGTAATTGTGTGAGGAACAGGATAGAGGAGTCTGCAATTCAGAACTCAACTGAAGGAAACATCAAGATGACATGATATAAATGAAATGAGGAATAGAGAAACTGAGAGATAATGAAGGAGAGTAGGAATTCAAAAAAAAAATGGTTTTCCAAGATTTGAAATGCTTTTTCAAAAAGATTTTTCATAGTGGATAGAACCTGGGAGCTGGCCAATGATAAGACTTGAACTTGAATGAGACTATATGTTTGGATAATTCTAAAAGAATGAATCAAATTGGAGAAGTTTTGCAATTTGTATTGGGAGGGGAATCCAGAGGAAGATAAGTGCAAGGCATGAAAGAAGAAAACAGAAACACTGGACACTTATATGTTTCAGCCAGAAGGAAACCATGGTATGGAAATTTCATCCACATATGTATGGGAGCTGGGCCATAAAGGTGGTTCATTTTCCTTCTTGCTTCCTGAAAGGTTTCACCCCAGATATCACACAGTAATATTGTTTCCTTGAAGATTGAGTTTGAATCAACATCTTTCACCATTTCTTTCCTGACTTCAATCCAGTACTCTGAGCTCCCCCCCCAAAAATAATTGCACCTTCTCTAAAGCCACAGTTCCCATCCCCTATGACACCTTGAACATGTGAGATATGGGTAAGGCTGTTTTGGGGGAAATAAAATCCTTGTATTGGAACTAAAACAAAAAATAATGATTTTTAACAACAGTTAATATGGACTAACAATAAAAATCACTTCTTGAATTGATACTTGGTCAAATATTCTAGAAGAAGAATAGCATGATGTGCAGGAAACCTAGAGGAAAAAACCAAAAGAAATCAGACAAAATTAAAAAATGAGAAAATAACAAATGTACTCACTTTCTGTCAGCCTCCTGGATACCAAGACCCTTGCTATCATTTAGCTACCAGATGTGATAGAATAATCAATAAATATATTATTTAATAAATGCAGCAAAAATCCATAAAATATTTGGATAAAGCTTATTGCAAGGTTAATTGGTTTGGTTATGGTTTATTGCTATAAATCAATATAGATAAATTGATTATTAAATATTTTTATAGAGGGGCCACAATTATATTAGGGATATTTAACACCTCTCTTCAGGGAATTCAGTATGAAAACAGGTAGTCCTGGTTACTCTGGGCCCTTTAGTTTAAAGGATATCTTTCCCAAAGATAATATGTATATAAAATACACGGTGGAGTGGCAGGGCTTTGTAACCAAGCTGCCACGACAGAGAAAGGATAATAAAACTCACTGGTATATTATTAGATCCTTTGGGTATCTGTTTGGGACGTGCACTGATGGGTTAAACCTGTATACTGGGGTTTATAAGGTTGTTCAGCAGTTTGAATTGATAAAAAGAGGTTGAGGACGGATATTATTAATCAGACTAAGCCACAAATCACTTACTTATCTCTTATAAGTATTTGATTACCTTGGCATGGTGTCTGGATATAAATATAACTGGGTTTCTGGGTATCAATATCCTCTAAAGAGCTCCTTATTTATAGCTTTTGGAGTCCCAATATTGTCCTTCTGAGGGGTACAGGGGATCAAAGGGAGGGACAACAAGGCTAGCAGGGTAACCAGTGGTAGCCTGTCATGTGTTCTTTGTGCTGTAACACGGGTAGCATCTAATTCCACAGGGTATGGGAATTATTCTACTTTATAATTGATGTTTGGACGTGTGAATAACACTAATCTATCCTTTTTATTTATTATTTAATTAATTATCTTTAGTAAATGTTCCCAGTAAGTTAATAATTACTTTAATAGAAATCCCTACGGATATTCTGATTTCAGGTGAGTTCTCATCATGTATTAAATAATTGGAGTAAAGTCATTATATTGATTTTACTCCTTATTTTTGAAATTCAGTTGATTTACTAAAATAATTACTTAAGAATGTAAGTAATGGGTATTCATGTTATATTTTTACATCATAAGTTTTCTTAGTATGTCAAAAGAATGTTGATGTCTAGAAATTATCATAATAGTATATCAAAGTATTTTAATATATTTTTAGAAGTAGTCATTATCTTATTTTTGACATTTTTGGTACTTTGAATTATATTTAATCAAAAATACGTATAAAGTTCATTTAAGTATTTTTATATATTTTTATGTATTCTTAGACTATCTACTATCCATGGGAACATTTATTACATATTTAAAATCTTCCTGTGTAGGTTGTAGCATGTTTAGGCGGTACCTAGGTTTCCCAGGTCGCCTGTCACTTTGTCAACCCATAGTCCCGTGGCTGCATACTTTTCAGAGGTCCCGGGCTGCGTACATGGGTTTGAAAGAGTGACAGAGCTGTAGCTAAGCCGTGCGTGGGTGCATTGGCTGCGTGTGGGAATTGTGACAGAACACATTTCTGTCTACAACTCCTAGAATATACACATCACCTCAATTCTGACTGAATTTTAGGTGTGAAACCTTTACGTGACAATACATGTGAAATATTCAATTGGCCAAAAAGTTCAATAGTGGTGCCGTGGTATTTTGGTCTTTCTATCCTTAATTATTGAAAAATACAAGGAGTTGGATTTCAAGGATGGGGTCACTGAGTGCCCCACCTAATTTTGGGTGGAGAATCCATTTTTGCAATGATATTTATGGTTTTCCTACTCATTCTTAGGTTAATTTTATTATTATTATTTTTATGTTATTTCTGTTACTTTTGCAGCTTGCCCTGCAATAGTAGCAAGCTGACACTTTCTCACTGATTGTTAAGGCTGCTAATAAATTCCTCCCAGGAGGATGGTAAGGAGCATTGCCATCTTCATTGGATACCTTGTGTCTATTAATTCTTGCACCCACATTGTATTCAGGAGAAGCAACCTGCGTATTCACCCTGGTTCCGGAACTCTGATAAATGTTTGAATGAAACAATTAATGAAAAATAATATCCAAAAAATTAGCCAAAAATAGAAAAAAACAAAAGATCACCATCTTAATTACATCCAAATCTGGCAGCTCTTCATCTTCTAAATCTTCCCGTTCATCCAAATCTGGAACCTCATCATCTTCTGAATATTCCTCTTCAGTCATAAATTCACTCTATGTTAAAAAAATGACAAGGACTCATCAAAAAAAAAAAAAAAAACAACTCATTTCAGAAAAAATAAGTATAGTTATAAAATTACCTCTTCCTCTGATTCCGTCTTCTTTTTTAACCTCCCCTTCCCTTGGATGGCCTTCACATCCTTGATACCTGAACAAATAAGAAAAAATATAAAATATGAAAGTTGATACTTTTTTGTCCAAAAACTTGGTGAATGACCTTCAAATTTGCTATGAATTTCTTCTTTGACCTTCCTGTCCTCTTGGGTTCTTTGAAATATTTAAAAACAGATGGATCTCTTTTGCTTGAGGACTGAGAGATCTTCTTCAAATTAGTGGCTGCTCCTTTGGGACTTTGTCTAACTTTGGATATATGAGTGGAATTTGGCTCTTCAATCAGGGTAATTTGGTATCTGCCGCTGTAAAGATTCATGCTTTCACCCAGATAATATACCCATTTTTCAAGGGGAAACTTTCTGAATTCATCAAAAAGTTCAGTGAAATACAGATTTTCTTTACTGTCTTTGGTTTGAACTTCAATTGTTTCTGAATTTTCAGTGGATTGAGGGTTCACAGCTAAATGGAGAAAGGAAAATCAAAATCAATCAGGACATTATTCATTTGAGCTTCAATCCCCCCCCCAAAAAAAGAGAAAAAATTACTTAAATGGGATCTTTGACATGCCATTGAGGATGAAACTCATCAAGTTGGAAGATTTCACCCTTTCTGATGGCAAATTTGACTTTGTGAACACATGGTATAACCATGTAAGAAGATTAATGATCCACACAGTGAGGCAAACCAATGAGATTCTTGAATTGTTGCTGAGAGGATTCCATGGCTCTCTCACGTGTTTTGATGGTGATAGAACAGTAATTTTTTTGAACTACATTATAGAAAGAGCCAAAATAAAAATTGATGAATCTTCTAATTTAGGAGTGAGAACCTGTTATTCTTGATTTTATTGTGTTTCTAAAGTGAAATTATTTGTTTGCCAAATAGGAGAAAAATCTTCTTTTTAGAGAAATCCAGTTTTCAAGAAGGTATTCAGAAGTGGGAGGATTACAGACCAGAGAAAGGTTGGTGATGTTTTTGTGATAGCTTGATTCAGATTTTGAATAGAAAAACTGATGTCACTGTTTCTGCAATAGCTTCCATTCATCTTCAGATTTTAATTTATTCCTGAAATGAGTTTGAATATTCTTGAAAATGTGCCAGAAAAAGAGAAGATGATGAGAGGAAGGGAAAACTGATTCAATTGAACTAATAAGTGCTTGCTCATTTTCTGCCACAATCACAGTAAGTTCTTCATCTTCAAAGATTTCCTGAAGTTGAGTCAGGGCCCAATCATAGTTCTGTTTTTTATCTTGATATAAAAAACAGAAGGCAACTGAGAATCTTCTAGAAGAATTGTTTACCCCAAGAATACAAAGAAGGGGAATTCCAAATTTGTTGGTTTTATATGTACAGTCCATCATAATGAGAGTAGGGAAAAATTTGTAAGTTTCATGGAATCAGGGTGTGAAATGAATAATGAAGTAATTTGAACATCCAGACTGTTCATTTTTTAGTAAAAAGAAAAATTCCGGAGTTTCAGTATGAGTGCTTCCACAGGAGCTTTGCCATCAAGTGAATTTTTTTTATTTGGGATCTTTTGTTGTGAATTTTAGGGAGATTTGTATGGATAGGTGATGATAAGTTTTGTATAAGAGAGTTGATAATGTTTAAAGGGGGAACTCCAGATTTGGATAAATTTTCAACCACCTCATTTTGCTCCCCTTGGATTTTTCTGTGGATGGGATGAGTGGAACAATCAATGGAAGTTGGATGGTTTTGCTCTGGATATATAACATTCACAACCAAAAAACCCAATCTTTTTGAAAAATTCCCCAATACCCTGGAAGGACAATTGGTCTTTCTTGATTTTTTTAATTTGGAGGTATCTTTGCTGGGTTTATATTCCCCAGATTTATCACATTGGTAAGTGTAGACCTGATCCTTGCAATTTGATACTCTGGTAGATATGGCATATCAATGGGACTTTGCCCATGATTGGATAGCCTCAAACAGCTCTTCTTTTTAATTATATGATGGCTCAGGAGGAGGGGCCCAATGAGTGGAATCAATAGTTTGAGTATATGAAGAAGGAGCAATAGGAGTGGAATCACTAGTTTGATTATATGAAATAATGGAGGATGGACCTGGTGAAACAGTTGAAACAGTTATGAAAAGTGGGTTGATGGTTTCTTGAGCCATTGGAAAAAGAGATGTTCTTGTTTGGAAGTATCTGGAGTGTTGAGTTTTTTTGATGAGTGGTTGTTGGTGTGGTGTGGTTTGGTGTGGTGTGAGGAGGTGTGGTGTGGTTTGGTGTGGTTTGGTGTGGTTTGGTGTGGTTTGGTGTGGTTTGGTGTGGTTTGGTTTGGTGTGATGTGATGTGGTGTGGTGTGGTGAGGTGTGGTGTGGTGTGGTGAGGTGTGGTGAGGTGAGGTGAGGTGAGGTGAGGTGAGGTGAGTTGTTGTGAGGTGAGGTGTGGTGTGGTGTGGTGTGGTGTGGTGTGGTGTGGTGTGGTGTGGTGTGGTGTGGTGTGGTAGTGGTGGTGGTGGTGGGGGGGGGGTGATGGAAGGGTGAAACAGGTCAAGGGGGTGGTTTAGAAGATAATTGGAGCTCTCAAAGATGGTTTGTGGCCCAAGGAAAAAATTTCAGCCATATTGAATATATGCATGTGAAGGGCTCAAAGAAGAGTAAATTTTTTGAATTTTTTGGTTTTTTGATGGAATCTTTTAAGGTCAAAAATGACATCCAAAATTTCTGAAAATTTTTTTTGAAAAGCTCTTTAATAGTTCTTTGAAAATTATAAAAGCTTGAGACACCAAAATTAATTAGTCAAAATGGCAAACATAAGGATCCAAAAGTTGAATGAGAAAATTGAATTTTTCAAATGTTTTGCTTTTTTGAAGGAAATTTTGAAGCTAAAATAATACACCCAAAAAATCTGAGAGAAATATTTAAATTCTCTTTAAATTTTGGCTTGAATTTTTGATAGCTTTCATCACCAAAAAAAATGAAATAAAAAGGAAAATAAAAGGATTGAAATGTCCAAAGAGAAATTTGATTTTTTTGATTTTTTATATTTTTGGAAGGAATTTTCTAAGGTGAAAGAAGAAATCTAATAAATATGAATAAAATATTTGAAAGCTTCTTGAATTTTGGTTGAAATTTCTGGCATCTGAAATAACCAAAAAAAAATTCCAAATAGCCAAAATAAGGATCCAAAAACCCATGCAAACATTTGTTTTTATGGAATTTTTTTTTTTGATTGCATTTTCTGAAGGGGTTTGAATGCCTCCAAAATTACCAAAGATTTTGTTTAGGAGTTTAATAGCCCCTGATACAGGGCTTTTTAGTCAGAATTAAAACAAAATGAACTATCAAAAAATGTGTAAAATAAAGTATTTTTGTGTGAAATACCAGAGGGGCATGACCACCCAACAAAGTCAAAATTCCTGAAATAAATGGTTGTATGCGTGAGAAAAATAATTCCCTAAATAAATAAATGAATAAATCAACAAATAATTAATTAAATAAATGAATGAATGAATGAATGAATGAATGAATGAATGAATGAATGAATGGATGAATGAATGAATGAATGGATGAATGAATGAATGAATAAATTAATAAATAAAAATAAATAAATAAATAAATTACAAAATAGATAAATAAAGAAATAAATAAAAAATAAATACCTAAATTTTACTAAAAATATGGTTGATGATAAATTCAAAACCCATTTGAGTTGTGTACACAAATAAAATTGGCTGTGTGGGATGCTACAGGACTAAATTTAGTCGTGTGTCCCCTACACAACTTGATTGAGTTGTTTAGCCCTCACACAACGTTTTGTAGTCATGTGGAACCACACAAAACTACATTTGAGTTGTTTGGGATTGTACACAACTTTAATTTAGTTGTGTACAACCCAACACAAGCACAAAACGTTTTGGGTCAAAAAATGAAAAATAAATAAAAAAGAATGTCCAAAAAGAAATAAAAGAATAAAAAACTAAAATAAACCAATAAAATTTGGTGCAACCCAGGACTCACCTGGGTCTGGTCTTATGCTCACATGGGGGGGTGGGGTGTAACCGGCGGACATCCCCCCCCTCTTTCTGTCAATTCCCTGAAGGGGGTGGTCAAATCCCCCCACAAGGGCCCTGAAAGTTGATGCCCCCAGGGCATCACTAAGAATAGATGGGCTGGGGGGTGTTCAGATCACCCTCAGCTTGTTGCTCCTCCCCCTTGGTAAGGTGGAAGGGGGGCGCCCCTCAATGGTGGGAGGGTGGTCAGGTCTCCCCCACTGCCAGTTGACTTGTTGTGATTGGACTAGCCTCTTTGTGAATGGTTGGAGGGTGATTGAATCCCCCCCATTGCTGGTTACCTTGATGCAAACATCCAAGTCTTCTTTGCTGGCAGGTTGCAACCAGGGTTATTTGGAATGGTGTATGGGCCTCCACGGGTTGAATGGGCTGTGTAGGGCCCTACACAACTCCCACACTGACTGGGGGTTGTGAATTTATCATCAAACTAAAAATAAATAAATTATGAAAAATTGAGAAAAAAAAACAGAAAAATGATTCATTCAAGATCAATTTGTACTAATTTGTTATTTTTACTACCAGGAAAAAAAATCTTCAAACCAATTTCCAAGTTATTATGAATCAAATATTTCCATTTTTGTGATTCCTTGCTAGCAAAAGCCTTCAAAAGGGGATCTAATTGGGGAGCTAAAAGAATCAAAATAGTATCAAAAATTGGTTTAAAAGGCACCCCAAAAATCCTAAAAATCCCTAAATAATTTTTTTGGGCCCTTCACAAAACCCACTTAAATGCTGAAGGCTAAACATTTGGAAAATCTCATGGAAAAATAAAAAAAAAGAATTGAAAATAAGGTCCCATTGTTTAAATGAAAATCCCATTTTCTAGCAGGAAAGTGAAGTACTAAATTTTTGGAAAAATTCTAATTGAATGGCCTGCCATATTTGGAAACCTTTTTTTTGCTTCAGATTTCTCAAAATAATCAAATAAAAAGGATTAAAAATGTGAAAAGATTTGAGATGTGGAGCTTTTTTTTCAGTTTTTTGAGGGCAATTTTCGAGGCCATCAAAATGGCCAAAATGTTTCAGATTTATTCTACAGGGGTTTGAGATGCCTTCTTATTACCTAGTATTTTTTATTTATTTTTGACAACAACCCAAAACCGCGTTTTTTCCAGGTTTACTGCGTGCATTGGGGATGTTGGGGGACATTGTGGCAACGTCAAAACCGCATGATTTCCAGGTTTAAGGGCGTGAAAAACTCAAAGCTCTTTTTTTATTGATTAAAAAAAATATATTTACATTAAATCAGAAATATTAATCTATTTTCAAAGAAATCAATTTTTGATTTTCTCTTCATGATTATTTTGCTCAATGAATTCTTTTCTGAAATTTTTTAAAAAATTCAAACTTTACTTTTGAAATAGTTATATTTAGAATTAATTTCCTATTTTCAATTTTAGTATAAGTGATATACATACCATTCAAAATACCCATTCTTGTTTCAAGAAATCAATTTATGAAATTTTATATTTTTCTTTTCTTTTATTTTTTTCTTTCTTTTATTTTTCTTTCTTTCTTTTCTTTTCTATTTTTTTTAATTGATTAAGGTTATTGTTTAATATTTGAACATAGCTTAATTCAACCCATGATATAGATAGATTTTTTAATTTTCCTTTTTTTATGCATGGTACAGAGGTATTTACATTCCATTGTAAATCTTGATTCTTCTATGATGAAATATCCTTTTCATATTTTTTATAATTTTTTATGTAATGAATGATATATTTTGCTACATATTTCACAATCTTTGAATTTCAACCATGAAATAGGTATATTTAAATATTTCATATGTTTCTTATGTTTGCCACAAAGGTATTTATATTCCACTGGATTTATCTCACTTTCTGCCAGGAAATTGACATTCTCTCATTTTCATTATTTTTCTCATACTTCATAAGGTGTTTTACCAAATCTTTACTCAAATTTAAATTCCTTGCAAAGATTTGATATTTTTTTGATTATTAAATATTGAATTCAATCAATTGGTGCCCAAATTTTAATTTTCCAAAAGATTAAACCCCAGATGGAACCAACAAGGGGTCTGGAGGCCTTATATCAGCCCAACAGGGCCCCGATTGATGTTGAAAGGCCTTGAAGGGCCAATATGGAATAAAATAGAGTTTTCTACCACCTCAGGCACTCCTTGAAAGCTTGAAAAAGCTGCACGCCTTCATGGATTGGAAGGCACACCAATTGGCATTTATATAGTTGAAAAATCACTAAAATCATTCCAATGATGCCTTTTGGCATCATTTTGGCAAAATAATTTCTAGAATCACACCAATTTCAAAAATTTGCATGATTTTAGAAACTTATTTTGAATTATTTTAGGGAAATGATAAATTCACAACCCAAAATGACCTGTATGGATTATGTGGCACATTTCAAAACCCATTTAAGTTTTGTATAGCCTCCCACCACCTGCAAAGTTGTGAATGGCCATTCACAACTCATATGGGTTGTGAGCCTTTCCATACAACCCTTTGGAGTTTTTGACTGCCAGTCATGACTCTTTAACAACTGCAGGGTCTTGAGCAAAAAAAAATAAAAAATAAAGGGCAATGTTAAATTTGAAACCTTAAAAATTACATTTAAAACCTAAAAATGGTTGCGTGGCGCAATTTGCAACCCATTTTGGGTTGTGACAAGCCGCTCACAACCCATTTCTGGATTTTGAGCGGCTGTTCACCACCCATTTTTTTTTTTAAAAAAAAAAAGATTTTGAAAATAAAATAAATGAAAATAAATAAAAACAAATAAAATTAATAAAGGGCCCATAAATAAAAATACATAAATAAAAATAAACAAAAACAAAAACAAATATATAGGGCGTATCAGAGTTAAGCAAACCCATCATTTTTTAATGGCGGGTTTCAAACCAAATCTGCCATTTCAAACCCACCATTAAAAATCAAAAAAAACCCCTTATTTCACATCAGACATGTCAGAGTTACCTGGAAATTAGTGGGTTTTTTCAAGTAAATTATATAAAGGCTTCCATGGCCTTTCCACTTCATACCCCCCTGGTTTTCCACCTCCAACCTCCAAAAAATTCTACCTCCAACCTCATCAAAAAAAAATTGATTCATTGCTCTTCATCTCTTCATCAATATCCTCATTAATTCATCACTCTCATCACTGTATCACTTTCATCACATCCAGCCAACTCTAATTGCATCACTATCCTCATCACTTCATCACTCTCATCCATTTATGGCTTTCATCACATCAAGCTAACTCTCATTGCATCACTATCCTCATCACTTCATCACTCTCATCACTTTATTTCTTTCATCACATCCAGCTAACTCTCATCTCATCAATATCCTCATCACTTCATCAATCTCATCCCTTTATTGCTTTCATCACATCCAGCTAACTCTCATTGCATCACTATCATCATAACTTCATCACTCTCAACAATTTATTTCTTTCATCGCATCCTAACTCTCATGGATTTATCCCTCTTTTCAATTCATCACTCTCATCTCTTCCTATCCTCTTTGCTTCATCATTCTCATCCTATCATCACTTCCTCACTCTCACCACTTAAACGCTCTCATAGCCCTTCATCCCTTCATCCCTCTTGCTCTTTTTGAATGGCCCCTCAGAGATCCCCCCTGCAAGTCCCCTAAAAAATCCAATGGACCAAAGAAAACATCCCCCAGGAACTCAAAATCCAAAAATAATCCCCCATCAGCTTCCAAAGGCTCAAGTCAGCTCAAGAGAGCTGATCAAATTATCCAGGTAAACTGGCTCAAAATTCCGTCCAACTACAATGCTTGCTTTGGATCCAACAATGAAACACAAATTGGCTGACCTCCATCATCTAAGGTCAATTTTTATCTCCTGATGGCCAATGAACTCAAGAATAAAACAAAAGTTTGGCTGGATTTGTCATCAAAACAGATGAGGAATCTATTCAAGAATTATTGAGCCAAGTACAAAAATGCACACTCCATGAAAATCTCCTCCGGCTTTGGTATCACTGAATCCAAAAGAGCCAAGGGAATCAACTTGGTGGTTCATAAGTTGGACTCCATTTGTCCTTTTTATATTCAAATGGATGAAATCTGCGGAAAGAAGGCCAACATGACCCCTCTAGCTGCTTTTGATGCCCAACAATCTGATTCAGTTGATGCCAAGGACTTGGCTGGGGATGCTCAGCCTAGAAATGAGGAACTTGAAGAAAGATTTGCCTTTGAGTGGCCCCCATGCAATGCCAAGGAGGATATTCAAAAACAATCAGCTCCAATCACATCTACTTCCACATTGATTGATGATTCAAACCCAACCTTGGACCCCTCACTTACCTCTTTTTATTTTTCTCTTCCTGGGGTGAAAGGACTGGAGAACTTGGCCAATGAGGAGGATGTCATTCCCATATCACCATTGCCATCAGGATCTGCTCAAGTAAGGAACAAAGTTATTTTCTCTTCTGTCTGGTTAATCCTGACTGATTTAGATTGTAAAAAAAAAGGCTCATCCATTCCTGAATGGCCAAAAGCTCAAGCCAATGGGGCCTCCCACATCCTCTTCAAATGAGAGCAATGATGTTCCCACACAAACCTCCTCTTCAAAGGGAAAGCAAAAGGCCTTCAATTCAATAAAAATCAACACCAATAGCATTCAAAAGAGGAGAAACACTTCAAATTTTTCAGGCTTTGAGGAGATAATGGAGAAGGAAGATTCAAGTAAGCCCATTGACTTCTCCTTGCTTTGAAAATGAAGCTCACTAATATTCCCCTCTGAAAAACCATTAAATCAAAAATTGAATCTGAAAAACTTCAGTTTAAAAAGGAGAAGGGGGATTGTCAACTGACTATTGATATTCAAAAGCAGAAAGCCAAGAGTTTGGCTCATCAACAAAAATTGAATGCTGAGTGGAAGTTGAAACAAGCTGAGATAGAATTTAAAAAAGAGGAAAAGGAGAAGGATCAACAGCATGCACAACTGGAAATGGAGAGGGAAAAACTGGAAAAAGAAAAAAAGGATAAGTGGTCAATTGCTGCGGGATACATTGGTAGCAGTAGAAAGTTAGATGAATTAAATAAGATTACTCAAATGCTGGGCCTGTAAATATATTTGCTTTTATGAAAAACTTAAAAAGAAAAAAAAAATCATTTTTGATTACAACAGTGCTTAAGACTATTTGTAACCCCACCAATAAAAAACAATTTTCTTTTTATTCATATTTTTTTCCTAGAGTATATTTTTCCACTCATCAAGTCCCTGAAAGTGTTTTGAGTGGTTTTGTTGATTTGCATTGACATTGCCATTCTTGTATGAGTGGAACTCTCCACAGCAGGAAAAGTACAGTGCTTGTACTTATTGGCAGCCCAAATCATTTTGACTATACCTTTTTGCTTGAAACAAATTCCAAAGCCCAGGTCAGGAAAAACAAATTGGCCATCTGATACTTGATATTCATCTGTAGTTTCAATAATGTTTACCTCAGATTTCTTGGTTGGAACTGCAATTAAAAAGTAATAATCAAAGATTTCACCTTTGTCAATGTGAGGTGAGTTGTAAAAAGAGTTGGATGTGAAAGTGACATGCAGAGAGAAGTCAAAGGGAGTAGGCCAAGAACCAAATTCAAGTGATAACAAGGAAGGGATGCAGTTTTACTTCATTATTTTATGGTTTGATTCAAAGGGAATTCTGGCCAAATTGCAAAAAATTGGTCCTAAAATTTGAGAGACTTTGTCTGCCTTGAGATTGAGAAAAGCATACTCTTGGGGGGAAGATTGAATAGATGATTTCTTCAAACAGCGTCAAAATAAATCAAAGGGTTGCATCAATTTTTGCCATCCCATTACCCACATTTTTCCACCCCAAGATCTTGAGGGATCAACAATTTTCAATTTTTTTTTTGACTGGTGAAGGAAAGTTTTCACAAATTTGATGTGCTTCTTCTATTGGTCAGAAATTTTATCCAATGTGAAAAATTCAATTATTGCAACAAGACCCTTGTGATCAGAATTATGGAGAGCAATTAATTTTCAATGGCTGAACAAATGGAATTTCTTGATTGTCTTCTTGGCATGTTCAAACACAGCAGGTGAGGGTTTTTGATTGTTCTTTTTTTTTCAGAAGTGATTGTGGGATACAGATCCAAAGGTTTTCATTTCCATCCATACCATCCAAACTTTTTGTTGATGACCTCCTCTGCAAGTTCCAAAGAAATTTCTGATGCCGTCATTTGATCCCTCTTTTGCTTCAAAATAAACTTGGATCAGGAACTTTGTTGCAGGCTGCCCGCTCAGCATTTGGGTGGGCCAGGCTCAGCATTTGGTGCGGGTCAGGCTTGCAACCCACTCAGATGAAGTGGACCAAGTAATGGAGCCAACCCAACCAAGCTTGCGGGAGGCTAGTTTGGAAAGCAGGAGTGGGGAGATTGCGGGGTTATAAATGCTGGGGAGGTCCATGCAAGCATAGGCACAGAATGATCCGCGGATCACAAGATCTTCAGAAGCACGTGGGCAGATAAAAACAGGGGGCTCCAAGTAGGACGCGGCAGAGGGCCATGCCATGAGAAGGACCAACCAGACGTATGTAATGGCAGAAGGGTTTGGGGGTATGGGTTAAGGTTGGGCTAGGGTTCCAGATTTTAGGGGTCTTTCTTAATTTTGTTATTAGGCTTTCTGTTGCACTTGTACTTAGGTTAGGTTTGATAGGGAGGACTTAAAACCTCAATCTCAACTACAGGTTGTATCAGAATCATATCATCATATCTTACCAGGGAAGGATTAGGGAGGATTGAAGGACAGGAATAAACAACATCATTAACTTTACTCATCTTTTTCTTATAACTATCTCTTATTCTCAAAGCCCATAGGCACTCAACATCCTTACAGACGCTTGGACCAAAAACTTCCAAACTTGAGGAAAACTTAGGGAAGTATTTCTCTCTTGTTTCCACATCTGGGGGTCTGGCTGGGAAGTAAAATTTTGTCCCAGTCTCTTGAAGGTAGCTGGTACAATTTTACCAACAACTACTCCAGGATCAAACTTTCCACCATCATTCCCTCTACGGTTGGGACCAAGTGGACCAACCCCTCCTCCACCACCAACCGCTTTTTGGGGAAGTTTTTCTCCCCCTTGGTCAGATTCTTCAAAATTGGTCAAGGCTCCTCAACAGGTATGGCTTAGGCCGCGGGAATTCCTGCACCTCTGGTTTGAAACCACAGATATTGGGCTTTTTCTGGCAAGGTTTGAGGATATTGCTGATTCCGAGCATGCAAAAAGCAAGGACAAGGTCTGGACCGTTGTTCTATTCATCACAGACAAGAGTAAGCTTTGGGACATGGAGGATATGGCTGGCTATGGGGCTTAGGACTGGGCAAGGTTTCAGAACAAGATTAGGATGAGGTGGGGGAAATATGAGCCTCTCTTATGGGAGAGTGACTTTGAGCGGACAGCAGCGGAAGCAATTGCGCGCAGGGGAGTACAGACGCAAGGCAACTTGACCAAGTATATCTTGATGTTCAAATGCATCTATGGATACTTGGAGAAGAGCCAGGTGGTGGCGGGACAGACAGGGACAATGAAGCGGGTGTTTCTGGGTGGACTTGCGCCACAACTCTGGTCAAGGGTGCAGTGGTACTTGTTTGAGCACGGGTTAGTGAAGCTGTTGGTAGATGGGAGTGTCATGCTACTTCTGGACCAAGGGGTAATCCGCCAGGCAGTGGAAAGAAAGATCAACCTGGAGGAGCTGATTGAGGACATGGTCAGGTTGTTTGGGGAAGTCTTGAAGAAGCTGGAAGTTCACTCAGTCCGGGCTCCAACGCAGGCACCACCAGCAGGTTTGTAGATGGTCGTGCAGCCAGCGGCGCCCCAGAAGTCATTGGATTTTTCAGTAAGCAAGGTCATGAATATTCTATGGGACCTTTGGATTCTCCTTGGCTGGATGACAACTCAGCCGCGTGCAATGCCACCTCACATGGTTGAGGGCTTCCAACCCACAAGCGGGCCTTTGAGTGGATTTGCGGTTTGCATGTGCACCTATTGCAGGTATAAGGGTAATTGGAAGTCCAATTGCATGGAATTGACTAAGGAAATGGATGGGGGGCTGTTCTGCACGTCCAGGACAACTTACATATTCCCAATGGGCAAGCAGGTGGACTTGGGGGCCAGTCAGCCTCCTCCAATGCAGCAGGTTTGGGTGTGCATGAAATCTCCCGCAGAAACCGCCCGGGTATCACTTGGAATTATTACCGTGCCGGAAATGTGGCAAGTCCCGCATGTGGAAGCTGAAGTCAGGGTGTTGGTAGTGGACAAGCGTTTTTTGGGGAAAAGATGGACGTGGATGCCAAGGAGCGGCCATTGGTTCAGGACCCAAAAATTGTTGCGTAGGGTCAGGTAGGAAACGTGCCACCAAAGGGAAAAAGAAGGCCGGGGAGATTGTGAAAAGGGTGATGGGGAAAAAGATGCCAATACCTCTCACCCTGCAGAAATTGGCTGTGGTTTCTCCAGTTGTTTTTTACAAGATGGTCCAGGCGCTGAAGGAGTGCAGACATGGCCAGCTCCCCACAACAGTTCAGTGGTTGAACACGGCAGAGGAGGAAGGAGAATGCAAGATGTGCTGGTCCAAGTCAGTGTTGGTTCCACTTGCTTATGTTTCAATGAAAATTGCGGGCAGGAAGTTTTGGGAAATGGTGGACAGTGGGTCAATTGTTAACCTTCTTCCAGCAAGGCTGGTGGACAAGTTGGGGCTGGTTTGTAGGAAGTGTGCAATTTTGATTGAATTAAGTTTGAGAGAATAGAATAATCACATTGGAGGGAAAAGAAATAGTCTGGGGATCAACAAATCGTTCAATTGAGCAGTGAAGAGCGCAGGAAAGTGTTGAAATTTGTGCGCTCTTGAAACATGTCACCAATCTGTGAAATCCATATTCCTTCCCACCTCTTCAATCTATCCAACTCACTCCTCTTCCTCCTCTTCTCTTTTCCTTTTCCCATCAATATTTCATCCCTCAATCAACTCAACTTTACCTAACCTGACTGTCAGACAAAAAATTCTCCTCATCATCCTTCCCCTTCAATTCCTCAAGAGCTTCACTTCCATATAATCCCTCTTTTGATTGACCACACGCATCTTCTGGTTATTTGGTATGAAGTTAATTTTTTTTTGCTCTTCCGGTTGTTCACTTCTTCCTTTCTTTCCTTTAACTTTCTCATTTAATGAATTTGCCTTTTTTTGTTCTCCAGAGGAGATAACCTTAGATGTCATCCTAATCTTGTGTCTTTCTGGTCTAAATTACTACTTATACCTTATTGTCCCTGATCTTAAGACTGTCACATCATCTTGGTCTTATCTCTTAAGAAATTTTCCATTTCTTATCACAATTAACAGTCAAATTTAACAATTGGATCAAACTAATAGTCCTACCCCAACAAAAATGAACCAAGATGATTTCCAGTCAAACAATCCCCTTCTCCAAACAATCCTAAAAACAGCCATCAAATCCATTCCCATGCTCACCATGGAAAAATTTTTTCTGTGGAGAAATTGGGTCAAAAATATGCTAGAAATTCAAGGAACTGGTGCAAATATTTTCTCAGAAAACCTTCCTCTCTCCTTCAAAGATGAGATTTAAATTTGATCTATCCTCACCTCCAAACTTGATCCATCATTAAATGCTAATTTTATCACCTTTGAACACAAATAAAATGCAAAGCTCATCTGGAATGCCATGATTCAACACTTTGATTCATCAGAGTCCTCCAACAAATCTTGTGTCTTTGACAACCTTCAAGATATCAATTTCAATCTTAACAATATTCCAAACTTCATTACCTCGGCCAAGATCACCATCAGAAGGCTCCATGAAGTTGGTATTGTCCTACCCAGAGACATAATTGCCTATATGCTTCTTCACAAACTTCCCAATTCTCTCAAGGTTTTTAAGAAAAAGATCACTCATGCGGTGATAGAAATCACCACTGAATTGGTACTTGACCAACAACCTCAGAAACAAGGAAGAAAATAAGGTCACTCTTACAGCCCTTCAAACCCAAAGCAAAAGGATGCCTGTTCCCAAATTCACTGGAGGTAAACAAAACCCAAATTACTACCATTCTCCATCAAACTGTTGGGCGCTCCATCCCAAGCTTTGCAAAGAATACCTTAAAAGAAAGAACACAGACAATAAGGTTGTTGCTGTCAGTATTTTCTTCTCAAAAATCAACTCCCTTCACAAGACCAATATTGTTCTTGACTCTGGATCATCTTCTCACATGTTCTGTGATCCTAATGCATTTGAAAACATCAAATATAAAGAAATAGGCATTGTCAAAACCAGATCATCCAATGAAATCCTGGATATCACTGGAACTGGAACCATCAATATTGAAGGAAAGGAAGAATTTCTTGCTCTTAAAAATGCATTTCTTGTTCCCAATCTTTCTGCAAATCTCCTGTCTGTCAGATGCCTCCTATCAGATGGCTACAATGTCTCCTTTGAGAAGAACTCTTTCCAAATACTTACAGATAATCTTATTGTTCTAGAAGGGAGGTACCTGAACAACATTCCCATCATTCAACTCCCAAAACTAGAACTTGAAGGACATCTTTCCAATAGAGAGTAAATGCACAAAGCTCTTGGTCATGCCAGTTATAGTCAAATTTGTCAGCTTGCTACTATTCCATAGCAAGCTGCAAAAGTAACAGAAATAAAATAAAAACAATAATAATAAAATTAACCTAAGAAGGAGAAGGAAAACCATAAATATTATTGCACAAATGAATTCTCCACCCAAAATCAGGTAGGGTCACTCACTGACGCCACCCTTGAAATCCAACTCCTTATATTTTTAAATAATTCAGGAAAAGAAAGACCAAAATACCACGGCACCACTATTGAGCTTTTTGGAAAATTAAATATTCCACATCTAACGTCCTGTATATTTTTCACACCTGAAATTAAGTCAGAATTGAGATTTTGTGTATATTTTAGGAGTTACAGACGGGAATGTGTTCTGTCACAATTCCCGCACGCAGACGCAGCAGCCAATGCACCCAAGCATGGCTTAGCTATAGCTCTGTCACTCTGTCAAAGCTGTTTGCGCAGCCCCAGGCCTCTGAAAAGTATGCAGCCACGGGACTACGGGTTAACAAAGTGACAGGCAACCTGGGAAACCTAGGTACCGCCTAAACATGCTACAACCTACATGAGAACATTCTACATATGTAATAAATGTTCCCGTGGATAGCAGATAGTCTAAAAATACATAAAACTATATAAAACTACTCAAATAACCTTTATACATCTTTTTGATTAAATATAATTCAAAGTACCAAAAATGTCGAAAATAAGATAATGACTACTTCTAAAATTATATTAATATACTTTAATACACTATTATGAGAATTTCTACACATCAAAATTTTCGTGACATACTAAAAAAACTTATGATGTAAAAATATTACATGAATACCCATGACTTACATTTTTAAGTAATTATTTTAGTAAATCAACTGAATTTTGAAAATAAGGAGTAAAATAAATATCATGACTTTACTCCAATTATTTAATACATAATGAGAACTCACCTAAAATCAGAATATCCGTAGGAATGTATATTAAAAAAATTATTAACTTACTGGGAACATTTACTAAGGATAATTAATTAAATAATCAATAAAAAGGACAGATTAGTGTTATTCACACGTCCAAACATAAATTATAAAGTAGAATAATTCCCATACCCTGTGGAATGAGATGCTACCCATGTTACAGAACCAATAACACGTGACAGGCCACCACTGGTTACCCTGCTAGCCTTGGTCTCCATCCCTTTGCGCCCCTGTACCCCTCAGAAGGACAATATTGGGACTCCAAAAGCTATAAATAAAGAGATCTTTAGAGGATATTGATACCCAGAGACCCAGTTATATTTAAATTAAGACACCGTGCCAAGGTAATCAAATACTTATAAGTGATAAGTACGTGATTTATGGCTTTAGTCTGATTAATAATATCTGTCCTCAACCCTCTTTTATCAATTTAAACTGCTGAACAACCTTATAAACCCAGTATACAGGTTTAACCCATCAGTGCATGTCCCAAACAGGTACCCAAAGGATTTAATAATATACCAGTGAGTCTTATTATCCTTTCTCTGTTGTGGAAGCTTGGTTACAAAGCCCTGCCACACCACCGTGTATTTTATATACATATTTTTTTGGGGAAAAATATCCTTCAAACTAAAGGTCCCAAAGTAACCAGGCCTATGTGTTTTCAAAGTGAATTCAATGAAGAGAGGTGTTAAATATCCCCAATATAATTGTGGCCCCTCTATAAAAATATTTAATAATCAATTTATCTATATTGATTAGTAACAATAAACCACATCCAAACCAATTAACCTTGCAATAAGCTTTATCCAAATATTCTACAGATTTTTGCTGCATTTATTGAATAATATATTTATTATTTATTCTATCACCTCTGGTAGCTAAAGGATAGCAAGGGTCTTGGAATCCAGGAGGCTGACAGAATAAGATATAAAATCAATATTCCTATCAAACTAGACTCCAAATGTCAATCTTGTACCCTTGGAAAAATTACCAGAGGATCCTTCAGCAGTAAACACTCAGCCGCTGATCAACACTTTCAAGAACTCCATCTTGATCTGATGGGTCCTATTTATCCTCCATCTACTCAAGGTCACAGATAAATCCTTACTGTTGTTGATAGAAACACTAGGTACTGCGCTTTCATTCCCTTGATCTCCAAGATCACGTTCCCAATATTCTAAAAAGTACCATTGAGCTCAAAAGGAAATGCTTTGCCTACTTCCCCTCCATTATACACTCCAATAGAGGAACTGAATTTGTTAATAACAATCTCAAAATCTTCTGTGAGAACAATGCCATTAGAACAAGAAACTCAGATCCATACAGGCCCAAACAAAATGGGCTTTCCAAACACTTTAACAGAACCATCATGGAATTTCTTCAAACCCTTCTCATTGACTCTGGCATCAAAAGATCTCTCTGGCATGAATTCTTAAAGGCTTGAACCCTTATTCTTAACCAATCTCCCTCACATAAAAGCAAGAAATCAACCTTCAAAAACTTCAAAAATTGGAGTCTACCCTTGAACTTTTTCAAACCCCTAGGTGTCTACTCTGTGGTTCTCTCACTCCCTTCTTCTTCTATAACTAAACTTGATCCCAAAAGTATCTCAGGAATACTCATTGGCTACAATGACAAAATTCACTCCTATCAAATTCTCACTGAAGATAATCACATTATCTCCTCCAAACATGTCAAATTTCTTGATTTTCCTTCTCATATCAAATCCAAACAGGATGTTCCAGACTGTACTCCTACCCTTCCCAATATGGTCAAAGAACCCAATGCTCCCAAAGCTAACTGTGATCTTAATAGTGAACTTCTCCCAAGTTCCTCTGACTCTGTTTCTGCAGACTCAACTGATGATCCCTTTGTATCTTTCAATTACTCTCAAGACATAGAATTAGACCCACCTGCTCCCAAAAATATTCCTCCAGCACAAAATACACCCAAATAAAAACTGAGAGAAATGAAGAATGAAATGAATTAAATTCAAAAGCAGGACCAGCCGACTGCAAAATTAGAGGTCAGAGACATGAAATTTGAGAATGAACAACTTGAGAAGAGTGCAAATGTGAGATCTCACAACTAGACAGAAAATAAATAACAGATTGATGAAGGTCGAGGTAATTGGTGGATTGAGGATGAGATGTTTTATTGAGTGAGGGTAAGGGTTGAGGAATGGAAAAGAGCAAGGAGATAAAGAAGGAGATTAGATGAAAGAGTATGAGGTAGGATGTTGAATGAATGAGTTGGTGGAGTGAGGGCTGGCGGAATAAGAGGGATTGGAGAAGCGGGATTGGAGTGAATAAGAACAAAGATGAGGGGAGCAAGGAGTAGGAAGAATATTTGATGGCTTGAATGATGGCGAGGAGCCAAGGGTGAGGAGATTGAGCTGGAGAGAAAGAATTGGGAGGAGAGGTGAATGTGCTAAGCAATGATTGTAACAGAGCGGTCATGGGGTTCAGGAAGTGGACAATGAGAAGTAGTTGCAGGTGATTGTTGTCTTTTTCTGTTCTTATTCTGTAACTAACAAATTTAGTTACCTTTACTTCTAACTTGCTGTTTTCATTATCTCATTAACCCTGCCTCAGACCCCCTCTGGGGCTCTCTAGTTGTCCTTAACTTGCTACCCTAGGCCCCCTTTGGGGTTCTCCAGTTGTGCTTAAATACTGGTCCTCCCCTTGGACCATGAATGAAACTCATCTGATTAACAGTCAACAATACCGGAGTGCCCCTTCCTCCTCATCAGATCAGTTCCTCTTGACTATACAAGACATATCCTCTCTCTATTGGCTCTTTGTAGCCTCATTATTACTCCTCATTAGAATCCTCAATAGCCTACAACCATCCGTTCATCTCTCCATGGCATCATAGTTGTTCTTCAACTTTTCAGTGATTATGGAATTGGAGTAGCCGCACTGTGTCTAGCTCAAGGGAGTGCAGAGATCAGTTATTTCTACACACCACCGTGTCTAGAAGGGAGATCAAAGAAGCTTGGAGGTTAAATTTATCATGGATGGTTTTATAGCTGGTTTGGTAAGTGGATTGGCAAGCATCTCTCCGGATGTAATTTAGGTGGTCAACAGATTTCCTTCATTTTTCTTCTCTCATAGCCATTTGATGTGTATTTCAACATGTTTCAGCGCATTTTGATGGGAGTCCAGATTGACCAGGTTGTGGAGGGCTTTGTTATTGATGTAGGCGCAGTGAGTTAATTTCAGGTTGGGGTTCAGATTGAGAATGAGATTTTGGAGCCAGATTTTTTCTTGAGTAGCAAGAACTCAGAAATTGAGCTCTCCTTTGGTTGAGGACAGTGATATGGAGGACTGCAGCTTACTATGTCACGCAATGGGGCACCCATAAAGCATGATGATGAAGCCATTGTGACTTCTTCTTCTGATTGGGTTGTCTCCGCCATCAGAGTTGCTGTAGCTCTCAATGTTGTACTTGAAGTCTGAGGATGTTTGGCGCAGAGCAACTTTGCAGGTGGTGTTGACATATCTCCAGACGTGTTTGGCTTGCTCCCAGTGGGACATTCCTGGTTGATTGTTGAAGCGGGATAGGCTGGAGATGGCATAGGAAAGGTTGGGTCTAGTGAAACTGGCAATGAAGTTCAAGTAGCCTGTTGCTGAGCGGAAGTTGATGTTGAGTTGCAATAAAATGCTGTGATCTTCTTCCAAGGTGGGGAATAGTTTCACATTAGGAGTCATGGCAGTGGTGATGGGTTTGGATTTCCTAAGGCCCAACTCTTGGAGAGAGGTGGAAATATGTTTGGTTTGGTGAAGAAAATGATTGTTGCCATGTGTGATGATGTGATTTCCAAGGATTTTGGACAGTTTCCCTTCATGTGAGATGTTGAATTGGTCCTTGAGTTTGGACCTGAAAGTGTTGGATTTGCCTACAATCAGAAGATTGTTGACGTAGAAAAAAACATACAGAGATTTGGAGTGGTTGAAAAACATGCAGTGATCAGCAACAGACAACTTGAAGTTCTGGAAGTGGAGACATTGTTTCAGAGTGTCACACCAGCTTTTGGGAGCTTTTTTGAGAGCGTAAAGAGCTTTCTTTAGTATGAGGTATTGGAATTGGAATTCATATCCATTGGGTGTCTCAATGTAGGTTTCTTCCTCCAGAGGGGCGTGCAAGAAGGCAGATTTGATGTCCATCTGAATGGTCTTCAATTTATGATGAAAGGAGTAAACAAGGAGAGTGCGGAGAGTAGTTATGAGACCAGTGGGCGCATAGCTTTTGCCATAGTCAAGGAACTCCTGCTGTTTGAATCCCTGGACGCACAGTCAAGATTTTTAGATAATTCCATTTCTGCTGGGGTTGTCTTTGAGGCGATACACCCAGGTGGTGGAGAGAGCAGATTTACCAAGGGGCAAAGAGTAGCAGCCTTCCCATATGTCATGGCTTTCAATACTGTTTGTCTCCACTTTCATTGAGTCCAGCCAGTGAGGTTCATTGGGGGATTTTAGGACTTTGGAAAAGTTTCTAGGAACAACGCAAGCCAGGAAGCCATAGCAAATTGGGGTTCTGAGGTTGGACCTGTTGCGCAGGGTGAAAGGGGATGTATTGGTGAGTTTTTGCGCTATCTCTTCAACATTGGATTCAGAAGGGGTGTGATCAGATGAGTGAGATGAAGTGGACAGTGGATGGTTGTCTTGGATGAGTTTGGGCAAGTCAGAGGTAGAGGATTCAGGATTCTGATTAGATTGAGGATGTGAGGAGGAGGGATTTGTAAGGGTGGAAGAATTTAGAAGGTCAGTAAGCGTTTTGTTTAGAGATAGAAGAGGATCAAAGGGAGAGTTGGAGGGATGGGGAGAGGAGGAAGAGAATGGAGTTTTCTCAAACATTTTCACTTTTTTTGAATGGATGATGTCTCCAACTTCAGGACGGAAGACTCAATAAGAGTGCAAGTCTAAATCAAATCCTACCAAAATTTCCTCCAGCCCTTTTTCAGCCAACTTAGAGAGGCTCTGTTGTTGGTTGAGCAAAATATTTTTGGAGCCAAGGATTTTGATGAGGGACAGCTTGGGAGTCAAAGATTTCCAGAGTTAAAATGAAGAGGTTTTGTTGAGTTTGGAGGGAATGAGGTTTAGGATGAGGCAGCAGCTGGATATGATTTCATCCCACATGGAGAGAGGGATCTTCATGTTGAGCATCACGGTGCTTGCGGCTTCAATCAGAGTGCGGTTGGCGCACTCGGAAATGGGGTTATGTTGAGGCGTGTAGGGTTCAGAGTTGGAGTGGAGGATGCCATTTTTGGAGAAGAACAAGGCCAGTTGGTTGTTGAGGAATTCTCCACCATTATTGGAGCGGAATCTCTTCAGTTTTTTATTGAATTAGTTGGAGTGGAGTTGGATGAATTTTATTATTTTGTTGGTAGAATTGGATTTGAATTTGATGGGCAGGCAGGTTTTGAAGCGGGAGAAGTTATTGGTGAGAACCAGAAAGAATCTGCTTCCAGATTTAGACAGAGGAGAAATCAGGCCACAGAGATTGGCGTGAATTTTGTCAAATTTGGCATTGCTTTTGGGAAAGGTTCCTTTGAAGGGAGTTTTGTGGATTTTTCCTTGAGCACACAAGATGCACTCAAGATTGTCCCATTTCAGTTTTGGAAATTCTCTAGCAATTAGCTTGAGTGAGTCAGAGTGGGAGTGACCAAATCTCTTATGGAGGGTGGAAAAGGAAATGAAGGAGCAAGCAGTAGGAGTGATTGGATTGGTGGACTCCTGGATGAACATGAGATTGTCCTTGATGTAACCTTTGAAGATGGTCTTGGAGTTGAAGGTGATCACAAACTTATTGGCTGCTGTGAGTTGCAGGGAACAGCCTCCAAGAATGAGTTGACCCAGGGAAATCAGGTTCACGGCTATGTCAGGAAAAAGAAGGGAATTTTTGAGGTTGAGTTCTGAGTGGGAGGTGATAAGGGTTGCAGTGCCTTGTCCCAAAGCTGCTATTGAGGAGCCAAGTTTGCCAGTCTGGATGACAGTATTATCTTCCCTGGGGCTGTTGAAGAATTGAGGATGGTTGAACATGCATTGAGAGGTTCCAGAGTCAAGAATTATTTGATTTTGGTCAAGATGGTGTGAATGGGTCATGGAAAATGTGAAGGCAAGATGAGGGGATGCGGCGGGATTGGTGCTGGAAAGATTAGCTTTAGTGGAGGAAGAGGAGTTGGTCAAAGGATTGGGTCTCAGATGGGGAAATAACCAGAAACATTGCTTCTTGGGGTGGTTGGCTTGTGGGTTGTGCCAGTTTGCTTTGCATCTCAGGAGGTTTTGTTGCATGGTCATGGCGGAGGCTTGAGATCCTGAGGCAACTTTGTGTTTAACTTGGTTGAGATGTCTTAGGACCAAGTCTCCATCTATCTTTCTTTCTACCAGAGAGTGAGTTATTGTGGATTTCAGATGTTTGAACTGTGGAGGGAAGTTTTAAGGGAGGAGGTAGGCTACAATGTTGTTGTCCATCTTGATGCCAATTTTGGATATTTGCATCAGGCATAATTTGGCTTCAGTGATGAATTTCTCAATGTTTCTGGGGTTGAATTGCAGATTGAGGAAGTTGAAGAAGACCCTAGATCAATTAGAAGTCTGGGAGGAAGCAAAGAATTCATTTATTTAGTTCCAAAGATTGATGCTGTTGGAGAGATGGTGTTCTTTCACACAATTCACATAGGTCTTGTTATCCAGTTTGGCCAGAATATATCAGACAATCTTGAGGTTGACTTTGACCAGACATTTTTCAGGTTTGTTTGATGAGAGTCATTGAGTGATTCCTTTGAGGGAGAAGATAGTGAGGATTTTTGACCGCCATTGGGAGAAGTTGCTTTTGGTGAGGTTAGGGATGGAGTCTGTCAAGGTCTTCAGGATAGATGAGTTAGAATCTGCTGGTCCTGGGGTGTTCATTTTGCCGCCTGGTTGGTTGAGTTGGTGGGCACTTTGGCTTTTAACGGTGAAGAATGAAATGAATTAAATTCACAAGCAGGACCAGCAGGCTGCAAAGTAGAGGTCAGAGACATGACATTTGAGAATGAACAACTTGAGAAGAGTGCAAATGTGAGATCTCACAACTAGACAGAAAAGAAATAAAAGATTGATGAAGGTTGAGGTAATTGGCAGATTGAGGATGAGATGTTTTATCAAGTGAGGGTAAGGGTCAAGGAATGGAAAAGAGAAATGAAATGAAGAAGGAGATTGGATGAAAGAGGCCAAGGTAGGATGTTGAATGAAAAAGTTGGTGGAGTGAGGGCTGGTGGAATAAGAGGGATCAGAGAAGTGGGATTGGAGTGAATAAGAATGAAGATGAGGGGAGAAAGGAGTAGGAAGAATAGTTGATGGCTTGAATGATGGTGAGGAGTTGAGGGTGAGGAGATTGAGCCGGAGAGAAAGAATTGGGAGGAGAGGTGAATGTGCCAAGCAATGATTGTAACAGAGCAGTCATGGGGCTCAGGAAGTGGACAATGAGAAGTAGTCATGGGTGATCATGGAATTGGAGTAGCCGCACCTTGTCTAGCTTGAGGGAGTGCAGACATCAGTTATTTCTAAAAGAAAGAACAAACCAAATCAAACCAACCAAATACTCAAACCTCTGCAAATCAGATAATGAATACAAGGATGCAATTGATGCTGAATTTGACTCCATAAAAGAAAAGGAAGTGTGGGAAGATTACAACAAGATTCCAGACAGATACTTAGACACCACTCTTGTTCTCAAAACATAACCAGCCACCAACTCCTCCCCTGAAAGAAAGGAGGCTTGTCTCTGTATTAGAGGATTCCAACAGGAAGAAGGAATTGACTACTTCAAAACGTTTGCTCCCACTGGTAAATCTTCATTGCTGCTGGCTTTACTAAAACTAGCAGTAGATAAAAAGCTCCCCATCAGACAATTCAAAGTCAAAGCCGCCTTCCTATATGCACCTCTGTCCAAAGAAATATTGATTAAAACTCCTGTCAAATCCAAACGCAAGTCACCCTTCCTTAAACTGAAGAAATCCCTCTGTGGTCTCAAAAAAGCTCCTGCCAACTGGTATGAAATTCTTTTAAAATGGCTCAATTTCATTAAATTTTGTCTCTCTGAATCCAATCCCTGTCTTTTCATCAAAGAAGATTGATCCTTATTTCTGTTCTTCCATGTTGACAATCTAATAGTTTTTGGTGACATAGTCAATTTTGAAAATCAATTTCTTGAAAGATTTCCTGAATCATCAGCTCATTCCCCATATACTCTCCTTGGCATGATAGTCTCCATAAAGTCCAACTGCATCATTTTTAACCAAAATAAATTGATAGAAAAAGCATTGTTTCTTCTCAATCTTGATAAGTGAAAATCTGTGTTGACTCCTCTCTCTCCCAATGTTAAGCTTCTACCTGTCTCCCCTGAAGAAATCAAAGAATTTCAGAGACTGAACATTAATTACACATCATTCACAGGAATCCTCAATTTCCTTTCCTGCAGGACTAGACCAGAACTTGCTCCTGCTGTATCCAGAATTTTGCAATTCAATAACAATCCCCGCATCAATCACTAGACAGAATTTATTCATGTCTTCAAGTATCTCAAAGGATCAATTCATCTGGGATTCATCTTGAAACCAAACCCTCTAATCTCTGACCATTTCCAAAACTATAGCAATGCTACATGGGGGGATGAAATTGTCACAAGGAAATCAAGAAGCGGATACTTATGCTTCTGGCAAGGCTGTCTTTTGTCATGGTGCAGCAGCAGTCAGAAGAACATCTCTCTCTCTTCAACCAAAACTTAACTCTGTGCTCTCTCTGATGCATTCCAGGAAAATAAATGGATGGTTCATCTCATTGAAGAACTGTGGCATACTTCTCTAAAACTATCAAATTTCAATATTGACAATAAGGGCCTACTAGACAAGATCAAAAATTTTGGTCATAACTCAAAGACAAAAAAAATTGAAATCAAAGCCAAAAAAATCAGAGAGCTCTTCAAGGAAAATAGAGTCACAGTTACCCTAGTCAAATCCAGCAAGATGATAGCCAACAGTCTGACTAAAGCCTGAAAAAAGGTCTCTCTTCAATCACTGGTTGATCTTTTCTCAATTCTGCTTCATCCAAATGATGGGGGGTGTTGAAATTTGTGCGCTCTTGAAACATTTCACCCATCTGTGACATCCATCTTCCTTCCCGCCTCCTCAATCTCTCCAACTCACTCCTCTTCCTACTCTTCTCTTTTCCTTTTCTCATCAATATTTCATCCCTTGATCAACTCAACTTTACCTAACCTGACCGTCAGACCAAAAGTTCTCCTCATCATCCTTCCCCTTCAATTCCTCAAGAGCTTCACTTCCATATACTCCCTCTTGTGATTGACCATGCGCATCTTCTGGTTATTTGGTATTAAGTCAATTTTTTTTTTGCTCTTCCCATTGTTCACTTCTTCCTTTCTTTCCTTTAATTTTATCATTGACTGAATTTGCCTTTTTTTTTCTCCAGAGGAGATAACCTTAGAAGTAATCCTAATCTTGTGTCTTTCTGTTCTAACTTACTACTTATACCTTACTGTCCCTGATCTTAAGACTGTCACATCATCTTGGTATTATATCTTAAGAAATTTTCAATTTCTCATCAGAAAGTTTGAAAAAAAAGAGAAGGAACACGGCAGGAATAATTTGGAGGAAATCATATCAGAAAGTCAAAAATGTGAGCAAAAAGGAGCAAGGAGGATTGAGGCGGTTTGGTGGTTATAGAATTGGAAGATTTGTGATTTGTAGTATTGATTTTGACAAAAAAGCGGCAAGATGGTGACAAGACGTAAGATGATGATGACAAGTATTGAGTAGCAGAACAAGTAGAAAGAAAGAAAAAGAAATCAAACAGAAAAAGGAGAAAGAAGAAAAGAATAATTCAAGACTGAAAGAGTTGAACAGCCAATGATCAAAAAGATACCTGCGGATTGAACTGGCTTGAGCTGGAGACTGTATCTGGGAGTGGCGCGTGCGCTAGTGTGGTGTGGCCAGCATTGAGTAGATAGGAGAGCGCGGGAGGCGCGGGCTTGACTGATTTGTGGTGACGTGATGAGTTAAGCTGAGGATTTGACATGCAATAGGGCTTTGGTCATTGAATGACGGACAATTTTGGGTGAACAGGGTGGTGGAGGGTGCAAGGGTCTGGAAGCTGCTGTTGTTCCTTTTGGTGGAGTGCGGCAACGTGATCTTAGGGCAGCTGTTTATGTTTGGATTCTGGTCTTTAATGGCTTTCAACGGGGAGGAATGGACAGAGGCGCTGAATGTGGAAGATGCGTCTGGTGCCCAGTTTGAGACAACAATCTGAAATCATGGGAAGGGAAAGTGGGTGCGGGCAGCAGCAGCTGGCAAGGAGGAAAAATACAACAAGGGGCTGACCAAGAGGGTCACCCTGCAGAGGATTTTTCCTAGTCAACCCTGGGTTCTGCGCAGGACTGGCTCTGGTTTTGCGCGGATGGTCAACTAGGGAGGAGCAGGTGGAGGGGGGGGGCCCGTGGAGGGTGCGGGTGGCAGAAGTAAGTCCACTTCCTCAGTGTGTATTTCTGGAAGGTACTGTACTTCAAAAAACCTACAAAAGTGCTACACTTGTGAGCAAAGGCAACAGCTGTGGTTTGATTATTGGCAGGATTCAAAACAATGACAGTGGGTGCGTACAGATGGTCAGGTGCAATGCAGGACAGTACAAGCCTGTTGCCCGGAAAGTCCATCCCCCGAATGAGCCAATGCTTCAGGGATTGAATTGGCCTCTCCAGCCAATTGCCTGGTCCCGGGCTCCCTGGGAAAGTCCTTTGAAGAATTATGGGTGAGTAACACGGTTGGCGTGGATCATGGATGAACGGATCAAGGCACTTAATTTTGGATTTCGGGGTGGTTGAGTGTGGAGGAGAAGGTTTTGTTGGCCTTGGTGCTGGTACTACCCAAGAAGGCCCTTGCCTTTGGACCCAACAAGCGTGGATTGTTGAAGGGCAAGATTGGCAACCCCTACATGATTCCCATGGTTCCTCACAAGCCCTTGAAGATCAAGCTGATTCTGATCCCTTGGACCATTTGGGAACCCTTTTTGGAATTTGTTTGGGAGCACATGAGGACGGGGTTGTATGAGAAGTCCACTTTGAGCTACTCTAGCCCAATCTTTGCGGTGGTCAAGCAGGATGGCAAATTTCTCAGGATTGTCCACAATCTGTAGCATCTCAACTCCTTCACCATCCAGGACGCAGGATTGCCCCTGCGCGTGGACAAGTTCCTGGAATTAATGGCAGGGCGCATGTGTTATGGATTGGTTGATGTGATGGGCAGGTACAATCAGCACAAGATCCACTCTTACTCATGGCGGCTAACCACATTTGAGACAGGATTGTGAATGATGCATCTAACAGGGTTGCTGCAAGGCCCAACCAACTTGGTGGCAGTCTATCAGGCTCAGATGACTTGGATTCTGTGTGACAACTTTCCAGACGGCATATTGATTTTTATCAAAAACATGGGAATCAAGGGGCCAAGGATAGATTATGGAGGTGCGGTGTTGGAGGAGGCCCTGTGGATCCGTCGCTTCATCTGGGAGGACATGGAGACGTTGAAATGAATCCTGTTCCAGATTGAGGAGGCAGGTCTTATGGTGTTGGGGAGTAAGTTGGCCGTCTGTGTTCCAGTTCTGGAGGTTTTGGGGAATGTTGTGGCTTTTGAAGGTAGAAGGATTGCATCAAAGAAGTGGAACAAGGTCCTTGAGTGGCCAACCCCACGGAAGCTGTCACACATACTCGAGTGTCTGGGGCTATGCAGCTACATTTACACGTTTATTGAGCGGTTTTCAGAGGTTGCAAGCCCGCTATGGGTGCTGAAATGGAAGGGGGAAACGTGGGAATGAACGGTTGGATGTGATGCTGCTTTTGCAAAGCTGAAGGAGATTGTGGGATGCAAAATTGTCCTCTGGGACCCTGACTATCACCAGGGCCAAATTGAGGTCTCTGGCTGGCCAGTGACTCCATGTCACCATCCAGTCCTATTTCCTGACCCATTTACTCCCTTTAAAGGAAACTTCTATTTACCAATGAAGAATCTTGAATTCACCAAAGTTTAAATTGAAAAAAAAATAGAATTCACAAATTATTCACCATGGTGGAAAATGGATGTCACTGGTAATTCCTAAATGCAGAAACTGGAATTCCATTCAGGTTCCACATTGATGAAACTGAAACTCACTTGGCATTCACCTTGGAAGTAATGATGTATAAAAAATGCCAAATAAAAACATTGTGTACTGGAATACCCCAGCCATAAAACCGGTGATCAACAATTCTAACATATAGTGACAAGTGAATTCTGATGAATCTCAATATTGTTTGCAAATTTCAAAAAAATAAGCACACAGATGAAGTCTGATGAACCTAAAGATCTATGAAACCAGCTGTAATATTTCACCAATACGTTCAAATTTCTGTTTGTCAAACTTCAAAGGTATATTGTTTTTATTTCACCGGGGTATTTCCTGCCTCTCACTCACTTTTCAAATTTGGGTTTTGTGGCTGCCAACAAACAGATTGACACTGAACCTGGATTAGCACCTAAGGAGATGGGTGCTGATGGCTTGAGGGGCTTTGGAGGTGTGGTAGGCTTTTACTCATTGTAAAATCCTGATTGCTAGGCATTCAACCACTAGTTCACTAGCTGCAGCCAGTGAAAAAGATTTTGCTTTTCAGCAGCATCACAAATCATACATCAGAAACCTTTGCCAATGTAATCCTGAAAGATTTTGGTGCAAAATTTTTTTTAATTTTTAATTTTAATTTTAATTTTCTTTTCTTTATTTTATTTTCATTTTTATTTTCTTTATTTTATTTTTATTTTTATTTTTATTTTTATTTTTATTTTTATTTTTATTTTTATTTTTATTTTTATTTATATTTTTATCTTTATTTTAATTTGATTTATTTTATTTTATTTATTTTATTTTTATTTTATTTTATTTTTATTTTATTTTATTTTTATTTTTATTTTTATTTTTATTTTTATTTTTATTTTTATTTTATTTTATTTTTATTTTTATTTTTATTTTTATTTTTATTTTTATTTCTATTTTTATTTTTATTTTTATTTTTATTTTTATTTTTATTTTTATTTTTATTTTTATTTTTATTCTTATTCTTATTTTATTATTTTTATTATTTTTATTTTATTTTTCATTTATTTTTTTTTTATTTTATTTTGATTTATTTATTTTAATCATTTTTATTTCATTTATTTTGTTATTTTACTTTTCATTTCTTTCTAGTGGGATTAATCCAAAAATAAAACCCTGTTGCACCAAAATGCTTGTGTTTGGATGTATGCCTCCAAAAACTAGCATTTTGGTGCAAGGGTTTTTTATTGAAGCGAGTTTCAAAAACCTTGCACCAAAATGCAAGTTTTTTGATGCATACATCCAAACAAAAGCATTTTGGTGCAAAGCACCTTGCCTGTTGTGGAAATAAGAAGAGGACTTCTCCTTTAATGGTTCAAAAGTTTGGAAGTTATTGATCCCTTGCATCTGTAAACCCTGAGTGCGACTTTTCATCCTACAACTGAGAGATAGAGAGGTGGAGAATAAGACAGCTGGGTGTAAAAGAGGCTTCCAACCTGATTTGATGATCTGATGTCCTCCTCCTTCATCCAGATTGAGGGTGAGGTTTATGTAGCCTTCCCCTCAACCCCAACCTAATTAAAACCGCAAGTAAGCAAGAATAATGAAATACAACCCCTAAGTACAGAAACCTAGCCCAAACCCTATCCTTCCACCCCATCCCATGATCCATATCCCATATCCCTTACCCCATATCCCATCTGTATTTACCGCCTGCCATTACATCCGCCGGGTTTGTCCTTCTCATCACGTTGCCCTTGTTCTGCGCCCAACTTGGAGCCCCCCGTGCATTTCTACATCTGCCCAACAGGCCATTCCAGATATCAAAGGTACATCCGCGCAATCTGTCCAATCCATTCCAATCCTCCCCGCGTCTCCAGATGCCAGGCCAAATTCAAATGCTGCTGAGCCAGCAGCACGGCTTGCTGCGGCAAGGCTGCACCCATTGCTGAGCGCGCAGCACGCATCCCATTCCAACTTGCATCCATAAAAGACTGCCAAACCGTCCTTCCTCCCCCTCAGTAACAGGGGGAGGGGGGGAGACAGCCCCTGTGTGTGAGAGGGTGGTCAGGTCCCCCCCACAGCCAGTTGCTTCAATGCAACAGGAATTCTCTGCTTGTCCCCTCCCTTGCGGCAATGGAGGTGAGGAGATGGGGGAGAAATTATTGTTCCCCCCCAGGCCGGTTGCTTTGATGCAACTGGCCCCCTCCCTCATGGCAATCAAGGTGAGGGGATGGTGGGAGCAATCATTGCACCCCCCCACACCAGTTGCTTTGATGCAACTGGCCCCCTCTGCTTGTCCCCTCCCTTGTGGCAATTGAGGTGAGGGGATGGGGGGAGAAATCATTGCGCCCCCCCCCCATGCCGGTTGCTTTGATGCAACCAGCCCACTCCCTTGTGGCAATTGAGGTGAGGGGATGGGGGGAGCAATCATTGAACCCCCCCCCCCCCCACGCCGGTTGCTTTTGTGCAACCAGCCCACTCCCTTGCGGCAATTGAGGTGAGGGATTGGTGGGAGCAATGTGGTGGTCTTTTATAGACACAAGTTGGAATTGGCTGCGCGCTGCGCACTCAGCAGTAGCGGTGGGCTCAGCAGAGGCAGCGCGCTCAGAAATGGGTGCCTCTTTGCTGCAGCAGTAAGCCCTTCTATGGGCTCAGCAGCAATCAAATTGGGCTCAGCATCTGGAGACACGGGGCAGATTGGATTGGATTGGGAGGATTGCGCAGATTGCGCGTCTTGCAATGCGCGGATTGGATCACGCAGATTTACCTTGGATATCTGAAACGGCGTGTTGGGTGGATGCAGACATGTGTGGGGGGCTCTAAGTTGGGCGCGGCGCAAGGGCCGCGTCATGAGAAGGACAAACTGGGTGGACATAATGGCAGGTGGGCAATACAGATGGATATGGGGTATAGGATATGGATTATGGGATGGGGTTGGAAGGATAGAGTTGGGCTAGGGTTCTGTACTTAGGGGTTTTATTTCATTATTCTGGTTTGATTGCAGTTGTACCTAGGTTAGGTTTGAGGGGAAGGCTACTTAAACCGCATCCTAAACCAGGATTCAGGAGGAGGGAAAAAGGGGATCACAGGAGGTGGGAAAAGAATCTTTACTCTCTCATCTCTCTATCTCTAAGTCAAAGGGTGAATAGTTGCACTCAGGGTTTACAGACGCAAGGGATCAATAACTTTGAACTTGGAACCATTGAAGGAGAAGTCCTTGTCTGAATTCCACATCTGGGGGTCTGGCCGGGAATTAACCTTTTGTTCCTTGTCTCTCAAAACTAACAAGCGTGATGTCCCAGTACCACCCATCAACCGTTTTGGGGTCTTCTAACGTTACCCCTACTCCTCTTCCTCCTCCTATTTGGGCTTCTTGGAAGCAACCTCCATCAGGAGCGGGATACGGTGTCCCTTGCTCCAACAATGGCGCCAATCACAAGTACGTTCACATCAGTCTGCGGGAATATCCACACATTTGGTTCAACACTGAGGAAGTTGAGCTGTTCATTGCTCAATACAAAGGAATTCCCAACGCAGAAGGCGCAATGGGTTCAGATAAGGCTTGTCTTGTTGTCCTTTTCATTAAGGACAAAGAGAAGCTTTGGGATGTGGAAGAGATGGAAGGATAAAAGGAACTTGATGGGCCAAAACTGAAGATGGAAATCTTGGCACGGTTGGGAAGGCGCAAACCTCAGTTTCAGGAGAGCAACTTTGAGTGAGCCCGGCAGAAGCAAGAGCAAATGGTGGATTCCAGACCTGGGCACAATTGGGGGAGTATGTAGCAATTTCCAACCGGATCTATTGCTACCTGGAGAAGAACAAGGTGATATTGGGGCAGATCGGCGCAATGAAGAGGGAGTTTTTGGGAGGACTTGGTCCCCAACTCTGCAAGCGGGTGCAGAGGCACTTGTACAACAACAACTTGGTAAAGAGGTTGTTGGATGGGAGTATCACGCTTCTTCTGGAAATCCTTATCATCCGTTGGGCAGTGGAAAGTGAGTTGGACTTGGAGGAACTGATGGAGGACACGGCAAGGTCATTACTGACAGGGTCAAAGAGGTCCGCTTCCCACCCTCCCGCAGCGCCAACGCAGGCTCCAGTCATAGGCCCCTTGAAAACAGAACATGCTCCAGGGACACCACCAAAAAGCCCAGAGGTGAGCAAGATGATGGAATTGATGAAGGATTTATGGATCTTTGTTAGTCAAATTTTGTAAGCGCCGCACAATCTGCCTCCTAAAATTAGGGGACCGCTTCTGCTGTCAAATCCACCCGCGCTGTGGTTATGCAATTACTGCAGGGACAAGGGGCATTGGCAGTTGGGGTGCAATGACATGACAAGGGACCTCAATGTGGGATTGGTTCAACCAGTGGGCATGGGATTCATGTTCCCAATGGGCAAGCAGATCTCCACTGAACCTGGGAACCCAACCATCATGGAGCAAGTGCGCGTGCAAGGTCAGGAATTGGAGGTAACTGCTTGAGCTTTGCTTGGGATTGTCACTGGTCCAGGGTTATGGAAACCACCGCGCATGGAGGTGGAAGTAAGGTTACTAGCAATGGGGGTGCTGGTGGCAGTAGAAAGGATGGATGTGTATGGTAAAGAGCAGGTACTGCCGGTAGCTCCTAAGCCAGTCGTGCACCTTCTGGAAACGGATGGGTGGCCAGTGAATCCAGTAGGGAAGAAGAAGGTGGTGGAGATTGTGCACAGAGTGATGGGGAACAAAACAACTATTCCCTTGACCTTGAAGGAGTTGGTGGCGGTGTTGCCGGTGGTAGTGGATGAGATGGTTCAGGCACTGAAGGATTGCAGACACAATAGGATCCCTCCAATGGTGAAACGGGTGAACTTGGCTTGGGATGACGCCAAGCGCAAGCTGGAAGGGATAAAATTGGTTTCAAATCCCCTGGCTTACGTTCCAATGAAGATTTCTGGAAGGAAGGTATGGGTGCTGGTGGATAGAGGTTCTATGGTGAACCTCCTTCCATCCAGATTGGTTGATGAATTGGGATTGGTTGGGTGGAAATTCACAATGGGGCTTTTTGGGATTAATTGTGGGGCATCTTGCATGGATGGGGTTGTGGAGGAGGAAGGGGTTGAGGACGCAAGGGTCTGTAAAACACTTTATTTTCTATTGGTTTATTGCAGGAAGGCTAATTTAGGACAGCCATTCATGTTTGGATTCTGAGTTCAAATGATGTTTGATCCAGAGGCTGGGACAAAAGTGTTGATGGTGGAAGATTTGTCCGGCAGGTGATTCAAAAACACAATCTGCAATCAAGGGTTGGGGAAGTGTACGCGGGATTTGGAAAGAGAAGAAGAAGAGGACCCTGGCACAGAGTTGGTTTGCAAGGGTAGGCCAGAGGTTGATTTTGACTAGTTTGCCAAGGATACTGCATGGGGCAAGCTCCCACTTTGTGCAGGCAGTTTACCAGCAAGGAAAAAGTGGGAAGTAGGGAGGAAGCGCTGGATGCGCAAGTTCTGGAAGTAACTCCCCTTCCTCAGTATGCATCTCCGGGAGGTACTTTGCAAAAACACTATCATTGCGCCATGCTTGTGAGCAAAGACAAAAGCGGCGGTTTTGTTTTGAATAGGACCTATGGTAATGGATGCATGCGGTGTGGAATACAGAAGAGGAATTCACTTTTAATGGTTCCCAAGTTTGGAAGTTATTGATCCCTTGCATCTGTCAACCCTGAGTGCAACTGTTCACCCTTCAACTGAGAGATAGAGAATTGAGAGTAAACAATCCTTCCAAAACCTATGATGACCCAATGTCCTCCTCTGTGATCTCCCCTGCAGGTTGAGGGTGCGGTTTAAGTAACCTCCCCCTCAAACTTAACCAAAGTACAACTCAAAACAAGCAAGAATAATGAAATACAACCCCTAAGCACAGAAACCTAGCCCCAAACCTACCCTTTCTATCCCATATCCCATATCCATCTGTATTTCCCGCCTGCCATTACGTCCATCCGGTTTGTCCTTCTCATGACATGGCCCTTGCGCCACGCCCATCTTTGATCCCCCTGCGCATGTCTGCATCCTCCCAATGCATTTTTCCAGATATCCAAGATATATACGCACGATCCAATCTGCGTCTTGCAACACGCAATCCATCCAATCCAATCCAATCTATCCCCCGTCTCCAGATGCTCAGCCCGGTTTGACTGCTGCTGACCCAGCAGCGTGGCTTGCTGCGGCAAAGCTGCACCCATTGCTGAGCGCGCTACCCTTGCTGAGCCCGCCACTACTGCTGAGCGCGCAGCGCCCGGCAATTCCAACTTGTGTCTATAAAAGACCACCACATCCCCCCCAACTTGAGTTCTGTCCTCAGAGATTCACCACTATCTCACTTACCCCTGAATATACCATAGTCTTCCAACTCCCCTTTGCAACATTTCATCACACCACAGAAAAGGAAATACCCCATCCGCCCCTCTTTGCTAGACATGTCCTGCACATATTGCAGCTGGAACAACCTTGCTGGCCGTATACTTCTGGGCCGGCCCGCCTGTTTTTGGTGCCAATCCAGAAACTGCCACTGCTCCCTATTTGAGGGCATGCCTTGCAAACGCCCTCAAGGTTTACCACGCAGAAGAACCCGGCATGAATCCTTTGGGGTCTCAAGTAACAAGGAGGTTTCAACCAACAAGTGGACCCCAACCGCAATGCGCCGCCCAAACTCCTCCATTGCACAAGAGTCAAAACTTGGGCTCACCGTTCCCCCGGGCTGGACATCCAAGGCGCCAGGACTTTTGGGACTTTGCAGCCTTTTGGAACGCCTCCCATGAGTGGGCCGCGCGGGTACAAATGAACGTACCAGAAATGGACCCAAGAATCCCCAACCGTCCCGCTGAGCCTCCCCCACCACCACCAAGACCTGCTCCTCCTCTGCTGCCACCCCTTCCCCGCACTCCTCCAAGACCAGCTCCTCCAGTTTCAACTCCTCCGCCGCCATCCCCATTGCGGGTTCCCAGGTCATCACCAGATCCCGCGCGCGCGCTGTCTCACATGGTGATTGAGTCATCACCGGAAACTGCGGCCGCTGCAACCCCTCCAGCCGCCACTCCTGAGATCCCAGAGATTCCACTCATTCCAGAAATTCCTTTGGAAAGGTTTGACACAACGGTGAACAACGCCAACAAACTACTCTGGAGTTTTCTAGCAGTCCCCTACGCGCACACCGCCAATGCGCAAGGTGGGGTTTTGGTGGCGTTCCAATCCCTAGCTGCAGCAGCTTGCGCAGATGCAGAGGAAGTGATGAGGACTTGGATGACGTAGGCAGATTGCCTTCATTTTCTTCCTTTCTTCCATCTTGTTTTCATCCCCACGCTTATTTGCAAGAAAAGGACTTTTTCTGTGCCATTCTAAGTAGCCTTTGGGATTTTTGAAAACCTTGAGAGAAATAAGGGCTGTGAACACAATCCGCACTTTGAGAGCACCCGCAAGAGTGAGGAGAACCCACGCCACTGAGAGTATCCGGTGAGCATGAGAAAATCCGCACCACTGAGAGTATCTGCTAAAGGTACCTGGACCACCCAAGACAAACTGCCACACAGTTCACCGTACCCATCTACAGAACAGAGAGATTGCAAAGAAAACCAGCCGCTCGCACATCCTTGAGAGAGAGAAAGGGAAAAAGTATCCTCCCAACCCATCCACACCTTCCATCTATAAGATAACCAAAGAAAACTTAAAAAGACTTTTTTTTAAAGCACCAACCCATTTCCAAGCCCTTGCCTTGCTCTTTGGGCCACATCCATTCCACAGTGGTGTTCTTTTATAGACACAAGTTGGAATGGGATGCGCGCTGCATGCTCAGCAGTAGCGGCAGGCTCAGCTGGGGAAGTGCGGCTTTGCTGCAGCAAGTTGCGCTGCGGGCTCAGCTTCTGGAGATGTGGGATGGATTGGATGGATTTTGCCTTGCAAGATGCGGATTGGATTGCGCGGTTATATCTCAGATATCTGGAATGGCGCTTTGGGTGGATACGGACATGCGCAGGGGGCTCCAAGTTGGGCGCGGCGCAAGGCCGCATCATGAGAAGGACAAACCGGGTGGAGGTAATGGCAGGCGGGTAATACAGATGGATATGGGATAGGGGATGTGGGATATGGGATGTGGATGATGGGATGGTAAGGATAGGTTTGAGGCTAGGGTTCTGTGCTCAGGGGTTTTATTTCATTATTCTTGCTTTTTTCTGGTTTTACTTAGGTTAGGGTTGAGGGGGAGGTGACTTAAGCCGCACCCTCAACCTGGTTGGAGGGAGGAGGATTGGATCACAGAGGATCACATTGGGTTTTCATAGGTTTTGGAAGGATCTTTACTCTCAATTCTCTATCTCTCAGTCAAAGGGTGAACATTTGCACTCAGGGTTTACAGATGCAAGGGATCAATAACTTTGAACTTGCAACCATTGAAGGAGAAGTCCTCTTCTGAATTCCACATCTGGGGGTCTGGCCGGGAAGTAATCTTTTGTTCCTTGTATCTTGAAACTAACAAGCGCAATGTCCAAGTACCACCCATTGACCATTTTGGGGTCATCTAACCTTACCCCCACTCCTCTTCCTCCTCCTCCTCTGGCTTCTTGGAAGAAACTCTCATCAGGGGCGGGATATGGTGTCCCTTGTTCCAAAAATGGTGCCAATCAAAATCCTATTGGGATCAGGCCGCAGGACTATCCTCACATCCTGTTAAAAACAGAGGACTTTGAGCAATTCCTCCCGCAATACAAAGGCATTGCCAACGCAGAAGGTGCAACAGGTTTGGATAAAGCTTGGCTTGTTGTCCTCTTCATCACAGACAAAGAGAAGCTTTGGGATGTGGAGGAGATGGAAGGTATCAGGAACTTGATTGGCCAAAACTGAAGGCGGAAATCTTGGCACCATGGGTAAGGTGCAAAACTTGGTTGTGGGAAAGTGAAATTCAAGCAAGCTGCAGCGGAAGTGAGCGCAAATGGCAGAGTCCGGAAGCAGGCGCAATTGGGGGATTATGTAGCAATGTTTGATTGGATCTATTTTTACCAGGAAAAGAACTAGGTAATATTGGGACGGATGGGTGCAATGAAGAGTGCAATTTTGGGAGGACTCAGTCCCCCACTTTGAGGGAGGGTTCAGTGGCACTTGTATGACAACAACTTTGTGAAGAGGTTGTTGGATGGGAGTATCACCCTTCTTCCAGACATCCTTGTCATTCCTTGCGCAGTAGAAAGCAAGCTGGACTTGGAGGACATGGCAAGGTAGTTCCCAACAGGGCCAAAGAAGTCCACTTCCCAAACTCCTGCTGCACCAACGCAAGCTCCGGTCACGGGCCCTTCAAAAGGGAACAAGCTCAGGCAAACCCTCCGACAAAAAGCCCAAAGGTTAGCAAGATGACAGAATTGATAAAGGAGTTATGGATCTTTCTGTGTCAAATGTTGTCCAGGTTGCCAATCCACCTCCTCACCTTGGGGGAGCGCTTCTGTCATCAAATTGGCCCGCATTGTGGTTATGCAATTACTGCATGGACAAGGGACAATGGTAGTTGGGTGCAATAAAATAACAAAGGACCTCAAGGCAGGATTGGTTTGACTGGTGGAAATGGGATTCATGTCCCCAACGGTGAGCGGATCTCCTCCAAACCTGGGAATCCAACTGTCATGGAGCAAGTGCGCGCGCAAGGACAGGAATTGGCGGTAACTGCTCATGCTTTACTGGGGATTTCCACAGGTCCTGGGGTATGGCAACTACTGCGTGTGGAAGTGGAAGTGAAGGTTTTAGAAATGGAGGAGTTGGCGGAAGTGGAAAGGATGGATTTGGATGCCAAGGAATGAGTACTGCTGGAAGCTCTTACTGATTGCATGCGTTCCAGAAACGGATGAATGGCCGGTGAATCCGGCGGGGAAAAAGAATGCAGTGGAAATTGTGCGCAGGGTGATGGGGAATGAAACAACTATTCCCTTGACCTTGAAGGAGTTGAAAGCAGTGTTGCCCGTAGTGGTAGATGAGATGGTTCAAGCGCTGAAGGATTGTGGGCACAATAGGATCCCTCCAATGGTTCAACGGGTTAACTTGGCTTGGGATGACGTGGAGCAAGAGCTAGCAGGGATGAAATCAGTTACAACTCCACTGGCTTATGTTTTGATGAAGATTGCTGGAAGGAAGGTGTGGGTTCTGGTGGATAGCGGTTCTATGGTGAACCTTCTTCCGTCTGGATTTTTTGATGAAATCGGATTGGTTTGGAAGAAATGCGCAATGGGGCTTTGCGCGCTTCAGGGCAGGGCATGTTGCGTGGATGGGGTTGTGGAAGAGGAAGAGGTTGAGGTGGCAAGGGTCCGTAAACCACTTTCTTTTCTATTGGTTGATTGCGGGGAGTCTATTTTAGGATGGCCATTCATGTTTGGGTTCCAAGCGCAAATGACATTTGATCTGGGGACAGGGACCAAAGTGTTGATCTGGAAGATTTGTCAGGTGGGAAATTTAAAACCCCAATTTGCAATCAGGGGTTGGGGAAGTGGATGGGGGATTTGGCAAGAGAGGAGAAGGAGGACCCTGGCGCAGAGTTGGTTGGCAAGGGTGTGCCAGAGACGGATTAAAAATAGTTGGCTGAGGTTACAGCATGGGGTAGGCTCTGGTTTTGTGCGGGGGGTCAACTAGCAAGGAGCATGTGGGAAGGAGGGAAGATATGCGGGACGTGCGGTTTCTGGAAGACTTAAAACCGGTTTAGAAAGCAAGGGGGATGAAAACGCAGATCCTTCTTCCAAGGACATGCCAGCTTGCGTGCCTTGCGTCTGGCAGAGTAAACAACTGAAGACTGCTGGGGACAGCGGCCAAGTTGGGGGGCCAATGGATGAATAGGGGATATGATTGGATTTGGTGAGGGGGTGTTCTAGCCAGTTCAAAGCTGGAATAACTAGACACCCCATAATGTTTGTTTTCTTATTTTCTTCTCTCTGGATTTGCTTTTAGGATTATTGCTGGCTATGGATGGTTTCTTTTAGGTAAGGGCATGGCGCAAAGCTGGGTCCGTCAACGCAAGGACAAGCCCGGCATTCTGGAAACAAACGCATGGAAAATTTCTGAAAGATTTTTCAGGAAACTAGGAAAGCATGTTGGGCGGAACAGATGTGGGTTGAAGAGAAAAGGTGCAGGCTCAGCAACAGGTTGATTTTTTTTTAAAAAAATATCTTTTTAAGTTTTCTTGGTTATCTTATAGATGGAAGGTGCAAATGGGTTTGGGTGGATTCTTTTTCTTTCTATCTCCACAGATGTGCCCACAGGGCTGGTTTTCTTTTTACTCTCTCTGTTCTGTAGATGGGTACGGGGAACTGTGTGGCAGTTTTTCTGGGGTGGTCCAGGTACCTTGAGCTGATACTTCTCACTCTCACGGATTTCCCACTCTTGGGGGATGTTCTCAATTGCACGGATCTTGCGCGTGGATTTTCTTACTCTCACCGGACACTCTCAGTGGGGCCGATCTTGCGCATGGCTCTTATTTCTCTCAGGGTTCTCACAAAGCCCAAAGGCTGCTCAAGATGGCACAGAAAAAGTCCTTTTCTTTGCAAAGACACATGGGAGGATACAAGATGGAATGAAAGAAAGAACAGAGAAAGTGGGGCAATTGGCCTAAGCCAGCCAAGTCCTCATCACATCCTCCGCGTCTGCGCAAGCCACCGCGGCTAGAGATTGGAAAGCGGCCAAGACCTTGCGTTGCACATTGGCAGTGTGTGCGTAGGGAACTGCTAGAAACTGCCGGAGGAGTTTGTCCCCATTGTTCACCATTGCGTCAAACCTGGCCAAGGGAAGAGCCGGAACTAGGGGGATCTCCAGGATCTTGGGAGTTGTGGCCGCGGGTTATGGTGAAAACTCAATCACCACAGGAGACAGTGCTGTGGTGCTCCAAAACCTAACCTATAGCCATCAGACTCACTTTTCTAGTATAAGGACAGCCCCAAGCATCAATCAGACCTCAAAATTGGATCCTACACCAAAAATAACCCCTAGTCACTTGGCCAAAGTACCCCCCTATCTCTCATGGTTTAGAAGATACAGCCCAATTCAACCCTGGCCTACCCATACCCCTACCAGGTGTCACAGACCAGTGAAAGTCATGGACATACCTTGGATACCTTCAAGTACATACCCCATACAGTACAACCATACAGCACCAAACAAACCTGCAGCAGTATACATAATTAATATATGCAAGGCACTGCATGAAGAACCAAACAGATCACCTGTATACACAGCAATATATGCAACACACTGCATACAGAGGCTTTACAGCATCATACAGGACATAATACAGAAGCAATATATGAAAGGCACTGCATGAAGGACCAAACAAATGATCAACCACCACTATACAGAAGTAATTTATGCAGGGGGCACCTGTATCAATGCAGCACAGCAATGCATGCAAGGGTGTACATGCATGTAGATCCTGCACAGCCTCCTCCTCTGACCAGCCAAAATGCCTCATGAACTGTATTCACTGTATCAGGGAGACCCTCAGGGGCAGCCCTGAGGGTAGGATTTTCTATAAATAGAGGGCCTCTGTCCCCCATCCAGGTCCCATCATCAGATCCCCCCAGGTTCCCAGCCTGAGGAGGTCACCCCTTATAAAAGATACTAAGCCCTTATAAAAGAATACTAAGCCCTTACAAAAGAATAGTAAATCCTTATAAAAGAATAGTAAACCCTTATAAAAGAATAATAAACCCTTATAAAAGATATCAAGCCCCCCTATAAAAGGAATTCTTAACCACCATCAACCCTTACCATCATCTTCTACCATAACCCATATTTTTCCCATAACCCATACTTTTCTCATAACCCATACTTTCCCCATAACCCATACTTTTCCCATAACCCATACTTTTGCCATAACCCATACTTTTGCCATAACCCATACTTTTCCCATAACCCATACTTTTCCCATAACCCATACTTTTCCCATAACCCATACTTTCTCCATAACACATACTTCCCATAACCCATAATTTTGCCATAACCCATACTTTCTCTATAACCCATACTTTTCCATAACTCATACCTTTTCCATAACCCATACTTTTCCCATAACCCATACTTTTCCCATAACCCATACTTTTCCCATAACCCATACTTTCTCCATAACCCATACTTTTTCCATAACCCATACTTTTTCCATAACCCATACTTTCTCCATAACCCATACTTTTTATCATAACCCATCAGTTCCCCCCATCCTCCCCTCAAGGGATCACCATGCCTCCTAGGCACCCTTAACCCATACTTTGACCATACTCAACCCATTATCCCATAACCCATACTGTAAAAATCATCAATCCCATAACCCATACCATCACCATCACCATCCACCATCAACCATCACCATTACCCTTGACCATCCACCATCAACCACCACCATTACCCTTGACCATCCATCATCATTACCCCATATTTTTTTGACCATGAGCCAACCCAATAACCCATACTTTTGACCATCCACCACCACAATTATTTACCCAATACCCCATACCTTTGAACATCACCACCATGTCCCCATAACCTAAACATCATCATCATCATCCACCATCACCATCATCACCATCACCAATCATCATCATCACCCATCATCACCATCATCATCCATCATCATCATCCATCATCATCATCCACCATCACCATCATCAACTATCATCATCATCCACCATCACCATCATCAACTATCATCATCATCCACCATCACCATCATCAACTATCATCATCATCCACCATCACCATCATCAACTACCATCATCACCTACCTCATCCATCATCATTCATCAACCATCATCAACCATCATCATCACCTACCTCAACCATCATCATCATCATCAAGCATCATCAACCATCATCATCAGTTATCAAGCATAGTCTCAACCATTTCAGCTTTATCACTCAACACCTGTAACATCAAGGGAGTATTCATCAGTAACCAATAAAACAACATAAAGAATATATAAAGGATAAGACTAGAGAAAGGATTCTTCCCTTACTCAGCTTCTATCCACCAGTTCACCTATCTGTTCCACAATTTCTTCCTTATCAAGCTTGAATACATTGATCCTAGGTCTGATAGAGACTACTATAGTAGCAACTCTATTTGAAAAATCAGCCACCAATCTCTTTTCTTTTATTGTTGTGAGACTACTATAGTACTTAGAGGGGCAGGCAATTCAAAACCACCCTTATTCTTCATCTATATTATTAGTAGTTGTAGTACTAAATTCCCCCTCAAGTGACTGCCGGCAAGCTATTTGCTAAACTTTACCCAATCCCAAAGGAGTCTCCACAGCGCGCGCGCAGGCTCCGGCAATGACCTTGGAACTGGAGATGGTGATGGTGGTGGAGGAGATGAAGCCGGAGAGGGAGCTGGTTGCAGAGGAGTAGGGGGATGTCGGGTGGTGGAGGAGGAGCTGGCCTTGGTAGCGGTGGAGGAGGAGCTGCCAGATGGTATGGGATCCACAGGTCCATTGCTGGCACGTTCATTTGTACTTGCGTGGCTCACTCATGGGCAGCCTTCCGGAAGGCCACAAAATTTGGGAAGTCCTGGCGCCTTGGAGGTCCAGCCCAGCGGAATGGCAAGCCCAAGTTGTGGCCCTTGCACAATGGAGGATTTTGGCCAGCATGTTGGGGACGGTTGCAAGGCAAGCTGGGCAGAGTCCACTTGTTGGTTGAGATCACAAAAGAAGCACGGCGGGTCCTCTTGGGCGGTCGCGCAGCATGCCCTCTGACGGGGAGCAGCGGCAATGTCTGGCTTGGCACAAAACACAAGCCTGCCGGCCCAGAAGGATTTGGCACAAAAGGCCGTTCCAGCTGCAGTATGTGCAGGACATATTTGGTGAAGGGTGGCAGATGAGGTATTTCTTTTTCTTGGTCTGATGAAGGGGTGCAGAGGGGGAGGTGGTATAGCTAGGGTATATTTGGAGGCAGGTGAGGTAGTGGTGGATCTCTGGCAACAGAACTCAAGTTGGGGGGGATGTGGTGGTCTTTTATAAACACAACTTGGAATGGCCTGCGCGCTGCGCACTCAGCAGTAGTGGCAGGCTCGGCAGGGGAAGCGTGCTCAGCAATGGGTGCAGCTTTGATGCAGAAAGTTGCCCTGCGGGCTCAGAAGCAGTCAAATTGTGCTCAGCATCTGGAGACGTGGGATGGATTGGATCAGTTTGGATTTGACGGATTGCGCACAGATTGCACGTTGCAAGATGCAGATTGGATCACAAGGAAATATCTCAGATTTCTGGAATGGCACATCAGGCGGAAACAGACATGCGCGGGGGGCTCTGAGTTGGGCATGGCGCAAGGCCGCGTCATAAGAAGGAAAAACCGGGTGGGTGTAATGACAGGCGGGCAATACGGATGGATATGGGATATGGGTTGGGGATTATGGGATGGGAAGGATAGGGTTGAGGCTAGGGTTCTGTGCTTAGGGGTTTTATTTCATTATTCTTTCTTGTTTCTGGTTGTACTTAGGTTAGGGTTGAGGGGTAGGCTACTTAAGCTGCACCCTCAACCTGGATATCAGGGAGCATGGGAGAATGGAGGATCATTGGTTGTCATAGGTTTTTGGAAGGATCTTTACTCTCAATTCTCTATCTCTCAGTCAAAGGGTGAAAAGTTGCACTCAGGGTTTACAGACGCAAGGGATCAATAACTTCTGAACTTGGAACCATTAAAAGAGAAGTCCTCTTCTGAATTTCACATCTGGGGGTCTGGCCGGGAAGTAATCTTTTGTTCCTTGTCTCTTGAAACTAACAAGGGCAATGTCCCAGTACCACCCATTGACTGTTGCAGGGTCATCTAACGTCAACCCAACTCCTCTTCCTCCTCCTCCTCCTCCAGCTTCTTGGAAGCAACCCTCATCAGGGGTGGTATATGGTGTCCCTTGTTCCAACAATGGTGTCAACACAAGACCATTTGCATCAGGCCGCGGGACTATCCTCACATCTGGTTCAACGCGGAGGACATTGAGCAATTCCTTGAGCCATACAAAGGAATCGCCAACATGGAAGGTGCAATGGGTTCAGATAAGGCTTGGCTTGTTGTCCTCTTCATCACAGATGAAGAGAAGCTTTGGGATGTGGAGGAGATGGAAGGGTGTGAGGAACTTGATTGGCCAAAACTGAAGGCAGACATCTTGGCACAGTGGGGAAGGGGAAAACCTTGGTTTTGGGAAAGCAAATTCAAGCAAGCTGTGGCGGAAGTGAGCGTCAATGGCGGATTCCAGACGCAGGCCCAATTGGGGGATTATGTAGCAATGTTCAATTGGATCTATTGTTACCTGGCAAAGAACAAGGTAATATTGGGACAGACAGGCGCAATGAAGAGGGCATTTTTGGGAGAACTCAGTCCCCCACTCTGCAGTTGGGTGCAGCGGCACTTGTACAACAACAACTTGGTGAAGAGGTTGTTGGATTGGAGTATTGCACTTATTCTGGACATCCTTGTTATTTGTTGCACGGTGGAAAGCAAGCTGGACTTGGAGGAACTGATGGAGGACACAGCAAGGTTGTTCCCAATGGGGCCAAAGAATTCCGCTTCCCAAACTCAGGCAGCACCAATGCAAGCTCTGGTTGCAGGCCCCTTGAAAACGGAACCTGCTCAGGCATACACACCAACAACAAGCCCGCAGATTAGCAATATGACGTAATTGATGAAGTATTTACGGATCTTTCTGAGTCAAATGTTGTCTGGGTTGCGCAATCAGCCTCCTCACCTTGGGGGAGTGCTCCTGTTGTTGAATTTGCCTGCGTTGTGGTTATGCAATTACTGCGGGGACAAGGGGCATTGGCGGTTGGGGTGCAATAACATGACAAAGGACCTCAAGGCGGGATTGCTTTGACTTGTGGGAATGGAATTCATGTTCCCAGCAGGTGAGCGGATCTCCTCCAAACCTGGGAATCCAACTGTCATGGAGCAAGTGCGCGTGCAAGGAAAGGAATTGGCCGTACTTTCTCAAGCTTTGCTGGGGATTGTCACTGGTCCTGGGGTATGGCAACCACCACGCGTGGAAGTGGAAGTGAGGGTGTTAGCAACAGAGGAGTTGGTGGCAGTGGAAAGGATGGGTTTGGGTGCCAAGGAACGGGTACCTCCGGCAGCTCTCAAGCCAATTGCAGGCGTTCCGAAAATGGAAGGATGGCCAGTGAATCCAGTGGGGAACAAGAAGGCGGTGGAAATTGTGCGCAGGGTGATGGGGAATGAAACAACTATTCCCTTGACCTTGGAGGAGTTGGCAGCGGTGTTTCCGGTTGTGGTAGATGAGATGGTTCATGCACTGAAGGATTTCAGGCACAATAGGATCCCTCCAACGGTGCAATGGGTTAACTTGGCTTGGGATGACATGGAGCAAGAGCTAGCAGGGATGAGATCAGTTTCAACTCCACTGGCTTATGTTCCAATGAAGATTTCTGGAAGGAAGGTGTGGGCGCTGGTAGATAGAGGTTCTATGGTGAACCTTCTTCCATCTGGATTGGTTGATGAAATGGGATTTGTTTGGAAGAAATGCACAATGGGGCTTTGCATGCTTCAAGGCAGGGCGTGTTGTGTGGATGGGGTTGTGGAGGAGGAAGAGGTTGAGGTTTCAAGGGTCCGTAAACCACTTTCTTTTTATTGGTTGATTGCAGGGAGGCCATTTTAGGACGGCCATTCATGTTTGGGTTCCAAGCACAAATGAAGTTTGATCCAGAGGCTGGGACAGAAGCATTAACGGTGGAAGATTTGTTTGGCGGGTGATTTGAAAGCACAATCTGCAATCAGGGCTTGGGAAGTGGATGCGGGTTTTGGAAAGAGAGGAGTAGGAGGACCCCGGTGCAGAGTTGGTTTGCAAGGGTGGCTGGGAGGCAGATTTTGGCTAGTTGGCCAAGGTTACCGCACGGAGAAAGCTCCGGCTTTGTGCAGGCAGTTGACCAGTGAGGAGCAGGTGGGGAGAAGGGACAAAGCGCGGGAAGCGCAAGCGCCAGAAGTGAGTGAATGTATGATTGACTTAAAAAAGGGGATGTATTTCAGCAAGGAGTGAGTAAATAATAAAAGGGGAGATATGAATAAACACCTTAAAAAGGACCAGACAGCTTGGAGACTTGCAGAAACAGAAGAAAGCACAGAAAGTGAGAATGGAAATAGATCAAGGTGGGAGTCTTGATGTTCAGCAAGGCATGAGCATGAGCGTTGGCGGCAGCGGGTGGTTTGAAGGTGAGGTAAGCTGGAGGTTGATCTTGAGGGTAGCGTTGGTCAAAGGTTGATGTAGATGGTAGCATGGTGGATGAAGGTGATCAGCCTTCAGCTGTGGTCTTGCGGGAACTCGGCCAGTTGGCCAGGAGGTGACTAGAGTTGAAGTATTGACAGCAGTAGAATTTTGAGAAGGCGCGCGTGTGGGATGTGAGTATGACAAGACACAGCGCCAGTGGACAAAATGAAGAAATGAAAATACAAAATAGAATAAGAAATGAAATGAAAATAAGCTGAAGAAATAAATTGAGGAAATAATTTGAGCATGAGCTTGAGCTTGAGCTTGAATCCCAACAGCCTCCCTTGCTCAGATTATTCCGCAATATTCAGAGCTTCAAGTGCCTTACGGAGAGCTATTTGGGGCACCGGCTTTGTCAGAAAGTCCGCTAGATTTTTTTTTGAGGATATCTTCTGAAGCTTGACAGAATTCTTGAGGATTTTGTTGCAAACATAGTGAAAATGTAGTTCCATATGCTTTGTTTGGAAGGAGGAGTGATTGGCTTGATTTAGTGCCAGCTTGATGCACCCCTCATTGTCCTCATGTATGGTGGCTGGTTTAGCTTCTTTGCTTGGCAAAAACTTGCTCATGAGCGATTTCACCCAGCTCAGCTCCTTGATAGCGTTGCCCAAAGCTTTGTACTTGGCCTCCGTGGTTGATAGTGATTAGGTGGGTTGTTTTCTGCTCTTCCAAGTGATGATGCTTCCAAACCATTGAGGAACCAAGCCTGAGATTTATTTTTGGGTTGTCAGACAAGTCGCCCAGTTGGCTTCAACATACGCCTTGAGATTAGCAGATGAGGGGGAGGACTTGAAGCGCAACCCACAATTAGGGCTGTGTTGAAGATATTGGAGGATGTTGAGAGCAGCTTGAAAGTGATGTAAGTTGGGCTTTACCAGGAACTGAGCAAGGTGATTAATGGCAAAGGTGATGTCCGGCCTTGTGCAGGTGCTGATGTGATTAAGTTCCCCAACAATCTTTCTATAGTTGGTGCCCAATTGGACAAACTCCTCATGATCTTCTTTGCTTAATGGGTGCAACTTGCTGTAAGGCTTGAAGGGCGTTGAGAACAATTTGTGAGCAGGAAGGGAGTATTGCGCACAGACTTGCCCAATGTATGAGCTGTGAGATAGCTTGAAGCCGTCCGGAAGGTGCGTGACATTCATTCGGAGTAGTATAGAGGCTGGACCTAGATCCTTTATTTTGAACCTTGAGCTAAGTTGGCCAATGAATACGTCCGGCTGGTCACTGAAGACGGCAATGTCATTGACATGGACGTAGAAGTAAGTTCTGTTCTCCCAGAATACGCATTGGTTGGCTTTGCTTCTGTGAAAGTCGCAGCTTATCAGCCAGTTTCTGAGGGTTTCATACCAGGCCACAGGGGCCTGTTTGAGGCCATAGAGTGCCTTTTTCAGCTTGAGATACTTGCCGTGAGCCACGTCTATATGTGGAGGCGGAGTTAGGTAGACTTCTTCACAAAGCGGGGTGTTCAGGAAGGCCGCTTTGACATCAACTTGGTGAAATTTAAGCTTTAGATGAGCAGCAAGAGAGATGAGCATTCGGAGCAAGGTCTTGTCCCCGGTGGGGGAAAAGGCTGAGGTGAAATCAACGCCGTATTGCTGGTTGAAACCCTGGACACAAAGTTAGGCTTTTAATTCAATGATCTCATTTTGATTGTCCTGTTTGGTTCAAAAGACCCAGACGCACTTAAGTCCCGACTTGCCATCTGTAGAACGGCTTCTTCCCAGACTTGATAGTTTGACTTCTTCCCAGACTTGATAGTTGAGCAGATTCAACTCTTCATTTCTCATAGCTTCAATCCATTCTTCTTGGTACTTGGAGGCAAGAGCTTCCTTAACAGAGGTTGGATCGGAATAGTTGTTGTTGAAAATGAGATAGATGGAGGGGAGTCCAATTCTAGAGTTTGGACGCCAAGGATGAGGGATAATTTTAGCATGAGTAAGCCTGTCGTGGGAAGGTTTATGGATGGATGGGAGGATGTTGACAGCAGGATGATAAGGAGCAGGAGAGGGTTAGAAGTGGGAGAAGTGGAAGCAGAGAGAGGAAAGGATGATGCAGGAGTGGAGGAAACAGTGGAGGAGGAGTTTGGTGAAGTGTTGATCAGAAAAGAGGGGGGAGGGGTGGGAGTCAGTACAAGATGATCAGAGTTGTTAGAGGGATAAAAGGGCTTGGACCCGGATGGAGAAGGAAATGAGAGTTCATCAAAGGACAAGTTGGCGGAGATGAAGATTCTGGAGGACTCCAGATCAAGCAGTCTAAATGACAAGAAGTCATTGACGTACCTAAGCAGGATGGCTCTTTTGCTGGTGGTAAGGAGCTTGAATGTTTGGTTGGACTTGGGAATGACTGAGAAGGCGGCAAAACCAAAAGGACGTAGACAATTGAGATTAAAGGAGCGTTTGTATCAAGCTTTGTAGGGAATGAGGTTCCCACAGGATCTTGAAGGAAGGACGTTAAGGATGTGAGTGGCAGTTTTAACTGCCTCATCCCAGAACTTCAGAGGAAGATTGCTTTGATTTAACAAACAGCAAGCCTTCTCCAAAATAAGCCGGTTTGACTGTTTGGCTAGGCCATTTTGTTGTGGGGTGTGAGGAGGTGAAAAGTGTTGAGCAATTCCTTTTTCAAGACAGAAGGAGTGTAGTTTGAAGGAAATGAATTTGCCGCCATTGTGGGAAATCAGGAGCTTCACAGTGTGACCAGTTTGGCGTTTGGCTTGAGCGACAAAATCTTTGATGGCCGACAGAGAGTCACTCTTCTGCTTGAGGAGGGCAACAGATTTATAACCGGAGAATTGATCAGTTAAGGAAAGAAAGTAAGGGAAACCAGAGTAGGAGGTTATGGAGAAGGGTCCAAACACCTCAAGATGAACAGCTTCAAGGGGTTTGGAGACTTTCTTGAATTTGTGGTTGAACGGAGTGGAGACTTGCTTGCAAGTCTTACAGATCTGACAGGCAGTAGTTGGTTCTTCAGAGCATAGGTTGAGAGTCTTGAGAGACTGGGAGCTTGCGTGACCAAGTTGCAAATTCCAGAGATTTTCAGGGGCTTTAAGGAGAAGAGTGGATGGACTGGAATGTAAGAATCTGGTACCACACAGTTTGGTTAGTTTGTTGTTCATTGTTCAGACAAAACTGATCTTGTCCAGCTTTACTTCAAGACCTGAATATCCAACCTTAGAAAAGGTGACATTGGAGGAGTTTAGTTGAGTGAGGGAAATGAGACATTGATTGATGAATGGGATGAGCAGAACGTCTCACAAGATAATGGTGACGCCAAGGTGATTAACAAGTTTGGCTGAACCGGAGTTGGTAGTGGTGAGGGAATTATTGGGGGAACCTGTTCCTACTTTGAGATGGATAGGCATGCAGTCAAACAAGAACTGATGATTGTTCACAATGTGATGAGTAGCGCCGGAATCCAGAACAGGAAGAAAGGAGCGGTTCCAATTGGTAGACAGGTAAATTTGTGAGTTGAAATGGAGTTTGGTGTTCTTAGTGTTGTCGTAAAGAAAAGGATTAGAGCTTTCATTTGCGGTGTGGAGATTAGATGAGGGGGTTTTGTTCCAGTCAGGTCTGAGATGAGGGTGCAGGAACCAGCAATTCCTTTCTGGATGTTCGGATAATGGATTGTGGTGTCATTTGGAGCAGGGATGTTTAGGTCTTTTCCTTCCGGCAGATTTGTGGAGAGCAACAGAAGTAGGGTTGTTGGGGATGGTATTGGAATCTGGCAATCAAGAGGATTTTAGATGGAGAACTTCGCAGAGCTTGTTCAGGATCCCAGTTGGGTTCTGAAGAAGGGAATTGTTTAGAATTAGGGAATCAACAATGTGATAGAAAGAGCTGGGAAGCTTGGCAAGGATGGTGTAGCTCAAAATATTGGGAGGGGCCACAAGTTGGACAACAGTGAGTTTGTTCATAAGTTTTCTGCAGTCCTTGATGTAGGTTGTCAAATTGCCTTTGAAGAGATAACGGATGAAGTTGAGCCAGATGCGTCCATGGTTATTTGAGGACTGTGAAGCATATTGTTCAAGGATGGCCTTCCAAATGGTGTAAGGATCTCCGTCATTATTGTTGTTGACAATCGACTCAAAAGCTGATTTGCCGAGGTGTTGAATGATGATGTCCGCAGCTTTGTAGATCTTCTTCTTCTGAGGACAAGTCAATGGAGGGGGTTCTAGGGTGAGGTCAAGGAGACCTTTCCTGCAGAGATAGCTCTTGATTCTAAGACTCCAAGAAGGGAAGTTTGTGTTGTTGAGCAGAGGGATGTTGAGTTTAGATGGATTGGGTTGTTCTTCCAAGTCGGACATTGAGCCTGTCTGGTCCAGTGAGGTTCCTTGGGACTGTAAATTTGAAAGTATGATTGAATTAAAAAAGGGGATGTATTTCAGAAAGGAGTGAGTAAAGAATAAAAGGGGAGATATGAATAAACACCTTAAAAAGGACCAGACAGCGTGGAGACTTGCAGAAACAGAAGAAAGCACAGAAAGTGAGAATGGAAATAGATCAAGGTGGGAGTCTTGATGTTCAGCAAGGCATGAGCGTGAGCATTGGCGGCAGCGGGTGGTTTGAAGGTGAGGCTAGCTGGAGGTTGATCTTGAGGGTAGCGTTGGTTGAAGGTTGATGTAGATTGTAGCGTGGTGGATGAAGGTGATCAGTCTTCAGCCGTGGTCTTGCAGGAACTCAACCAGTTGGCCAGGAGGTGACTAGAGTTGAAGTATTGACAGCGGTAGACTTTTGAGAAGGCGCGCGTGTGGGATGTGAGTATGACAAGACACAGCGCCAGTGGACAAAATGAAGAGATGAAAATACAAAATAGAATAAGAAATGAAATGAAAATAAGCTGAAGAAATAAATTGAGGAAATAATGTGAGCATGAGCTGGAGCATGAGCTTGAATCCCAACAGTAAGTTCCTTTCCTCAGTGTGCATTGCTTGGAGTTACTTCACAAAAACAGTATCATTGTGCCATGCTTGTGAGCAAAGGCAAAAGCAGCCATTTGGTTTTGACTAGGACCTATTGCAAAGGATGCGTGCAGATGGTGCAGTGCAATGTCACAAAGTATAAGCCGGTTGCGCAAAAAGTCTATCCCCAGAACAAAGCAATGCTGCAGGATCTGGACGGACCTCTGAGACTGATCCCTTAGTCACAAGACCCTTGGGAATCTCCGCTGAAGGTGTCAGGATGGGTGACGCGATCAGAGAGGATTACAGATGAGTGGATTGCGGCCCTTAACTTTGGACCATTGGGCTGGTTTAGCGGGGAGGAACCAGATTTGCTGACTTTGGTACTTGTTCTCTAAGAAAGAGCGCTTGTGTTTGGACCTGAAGAGCGGGGACTGCTAAAGAGCAAGATAGGCAACCCTTATGTAATTCGGACAGTTCTGCACAAACCTTTGCAGATTAAGCTGATTCCAATTCTGCGGGTGGTTTGGGCGCCCTTCTTGGAGCTGGTGCGCAGGCCTGTGGGGACGGGCCTTTACAAGCAGTCAACATCAAGTTAATTGAGTCCAATCTTTGCGGTGGGTAAGCAGGATGGGAAGTGATTAGGGATTGTTCATGATCTGCAGCGGCTCAATTTGTTTACAATCAGAGATGTGGGATAAGCCCCGCGCGTGGAAGATTTTCTTGAATCTATGGCAGGAAGCGTGTGCTAAGGGCTGGTGGATGTGATTGGCGGATACAATCAGCGCAAACTTGATTGGTTTTTGCTTCCAATAACTGCCTTTGAAACCAGATTGGGCAGGATGAAACTGAAGTGGCTGTTGCAAGGAGCAACTTACTTGGTTGGGGTTTACCAAGCGCAGATGAACTGTATTTTGAAGGAAAATCTTCTGGAGGGGGCTCAGATTTTCATTGACAATGGGGGCATCAAAGGCCCAAAGACAGATTACAGAGGTGAACTGCTTACAGAAGCTCCAGAAATTTTCCAATTTGTCTGGGAGTATGGGAAAACGCTGGAACCAATCTTGTTCTGGATTGAGGAAGCGGGAATTACGGTGTGGTGACCAAATCTGGACACCCTGGACCAGATGGGGAAAATTCAAAAATTTTTTTACAATGCTTTTATTTAGGTGTCATTCAAAAAAAAAAAAAATTGGAATTTTTTTTATCAGTATCACTCTTCCAATTTCCTCATCCTGCCAAACATTCCTCTGTCCCAGTGGTCTAGGACAGGCCTCCCTTGGTTTCATCACCTAGGCATTGCATTCAATCCCTTCTCTCTTTGTTCCCCCCTTCCTTTTGGCCAAACGCGCAGGCCAAGACCCGCTTGGCCCAAGATATCCCCACCACATCCACACCCACTCCATCCAATTCCAAATCTCCGCCTCTCCTTGACCAACCAGGGCATTTCCAATCAATCCATTGGCTTGCAAGCAGCAATCCATCCATCCATCCTTTCTATTGTCATGAGCAACCATCAGACCCATCATCCATCTTCTTCCTAGCTTCCCTCTTCTGGCTCCACTCCCCCCCATCTCTTGCTCCTCATCAATCTCATCCGCACCGAGAATGCTTTTGTCAACAATCTCCACATTGTCATCAATTGGCTTGCTGCCGCTTACTCTCCATCAAACCTGCCCCCGGCTCATCTCAACCATCCCTTCAGGTTGATCAAATCCATCTTTTGGATACATAAAACATTCCTGAGCCAATCCTTACTGCCCATCAAACCCAATCCAACCCATTACCATCTCAGTTATCTCATTGTGCTCGGCTCAAGCCTCTTCCATCAACTCCTACCCATCTATTATCATTGTTACTGCCATCCTCAGGGCTGGGCCGGTGCTGGTGGTTGGTTGTTTGATCCAACCGTCATTTCAAACAAATTGTTGATCCAAGCCTTGCTCTCCGTCAATTGGCCGTTCTTGGCTCCCTTACCTTCCTTGTCCTCACCCCCTTCAGTCAATCCTCATCCATCTTCCATCCTCCATCCTCCATCCCCCCCATCATCCACCATCAGCAAGCTCAGACTCCCAGCCGGCTTTCCGGCCCTCTGGCACCTGTCAGGCTTGGCTCTGGCCAACCTGATCATCATCCCTCCTGGGACTCTCCCACCTCCATCAATCATTCGCACCTCCTTCCATCTTTGGGTGGGGGTGGAAAAGCGTTGTCTACCATCTGCGGACATCTGCAGGCGGTCTGGTTCATTTTTTTTCCCACCCCTTCCCCCTTTGGGTGAGGGGTGGGTGATCCTGGTGTTGTGGCGCGCACCCGTCTGTGGATGGATGCAAGAGAGGTGAAGGGATGATAAAAGATCCCACCCCAGTCAGGGAGGCCAGATTTCCACTGGCCCGCGTGATCTATTTTTCTGATCATCTGAAATCAAAAAAGAAAAAAAGAATTCCGCTCTATTTGTAGAATCACTTGTACAAAGCCTAACAGGGCCTCCTGCCCATATAAGGAGGGGCTCTCCCCTGCCTTTTTGGGAAGGGTATCATATGGTATCTTAGCAGAGAATTATCATCACAATCATCTTGAAATAAATTATCTGTGGGGTCTCATTCCCCTTTATCTGAGACCAAATTCTGGGTATATCCATGATTGCCCCTTTATCTTTGAGCCTCCATACTCAAATCCTGATCCTTGATCTTTATCATCAACCAATAGCCTTGATGGTTGAAGAAGAATTTGACTGATTGAATTCTTGAGTGTGTTACACCACTCCTGATCCCTTTATCCAACCATACTGGTCCTGATCATCCTTTTATTATCTTTCTGTAACTAGTCACGTTTGACTGAAGAGTTTTTATTAAGCTTGAAACCTGGAGTGTTGAACCTCCCTTTATTTCTTTTGAAGTTGAATTCAGCCACACTACTCTTGAGTACCTTGAGAAGTGTTGGGTTATTCTTGTTCAAATCAGTTATTGTTTTGCTTCTAGAGCTTGATCAAACAATTAGCTTTGTCTTGTGCAGCCACCCACAGTTATCTGGTACCCTTCAAGCGCTTGATTGGGGAGAGTTGGGCAGGTTCATTGAGAACCTGGAGGTTGTTTGGGATTGATTTGATCTTTCCTAAGCTTCTGCTGACAACCAGAGCTATTAGCTTGTTGGCGTTGTTACTTACAACTGCCTTGTCTTGTTGAACTCTGAAAAATCCTTGACTTCTTCTGTCCAAGTTTGCCCTGGCATCATCTTGCCTCAGATAGTGTTGTTTCCAAGCTACCAACTACTATCATCTTTATCCTTTACTCTTTGGTCCCTCATTTACCAGGTTCTGGACTTTGATCTTGGTTACATTTAAATATTTTTGTAACACTCAGGAGGGAAGCCTAAACAGCACCTTTCCCCTCCACAGAACTGCCACGGCCTAGGACCGTTTGGAGTCTTAAATTTGGTCCCCAGGGCTGGGATCAAACCAGCAACCTTGGGATTTACAGTCCCAACAATCATCAACTTCAAAATCCAATCTCTTTCTTTTTTTTTCTTTAGATCCGTGGAGGCAACTTGTTCTAGAAGTAAGTCCTCCCAATTTTGCACCATCTGGGCAAGATACTTGTGGTTTTTTGAGAAACCCTACTCTTGCCACATTTGTGAGCCACTTTGGAAATCTGCTCCTTGGATCTTTTAGGAAACTTTGTCAAAATGGAATTTTCCAGCGCCTCTTCTACTCGTCCTAAGATGTTTAAGATCAAGCCCCAGAAAAAGAACTTAGGATTCAATGGGACAAATGTGGAACGCTTCTTGGACTCGTACAAGATGGCTGCTTTGGTGCATGGGGCTAGCAAATTCAATATGGCCTACCAGTTACAATTTTTTATCTCCTCTGATGAAGTTATGGAAATCATCAAGTCTTTGAAGGTTTCCAACAGCATAACTGGGCCCTGCTGCGGGAAGCAATGTTGGCCTATTGGGGAAAAATAGATGTAGCACAATTTACTTTGCAGGATCTAGATAACCTTGTCTTCCAGTGGATCTCCAATGGTGGTGTGGCTTCAGCTTCTAATTATCAGTCCTTTAGGAAATCTTGGGATCCCATCAAATCCTACCTTGTCCAAAATAATCACATTGACACATTGGACAAAATTTGAGTCCAATAATTCCAATCTTTTTCTCTTGGAGTGCAGCAAAGGATCAAGGACAAACTGGTTGAGTCTAGATCCATTATCACTACCAGGGATAATTGATTCAAGCTCCCTGCTTTTCTTATCCTTAGGGGAGTGGTGGATAAAGTTATGAAAGGTCAAACATCCCTCACTTTTGAAAAATCTAAAACCACTGAACCAGTCCATGCCCCCTCTTTCAAAGAGTCAAACAAGATTATGAATAAAATGGAATCTGATTGCAGGCCCAAGAACCCTCAGCCTAAACAAGAAACCGCTATGATGGAAAAGATCTCTAAACTGCTCAAAGCCTTTGAGAAAAAAATCAATCAAAATATTTCCTCCCTTGTTGTTCCTAAACCTTCTAGTGCTGTTCCTAAAAATACTCTAGTCTGCTATTATTGCCACAGGGAAGGCCATGGAACCGGTTGATGTCTCAAACTCCAGAAGGACAAAGACAAGAAATTGGTAGAGCAAAAAAGGAATAACTTTTTCCTTCCTAATGGTGCCCTAATCCCCTTCCATTTGTCTTGCCCCATTTGTCATGTGGTGGCCTCTTACCAGCCACCGCCTTCTATGAAGGCATCCTTGGCTTCTGTGGATTTCCAATCTTCTTGTGGTACTCTTCAACCCTGGTATCCCCCAGCTATTTCCTCCTCCTCTCTGGTTGGTACTTACCAATCCGATCCAGCTAGGAAGCAACATGAGGAGCCAAAATCTCATAAAGCTCCTTCCTTGCCAACCTTGATCCTCCAAAAACCACCCAAACAACGATCCTCACCTGAGCCCTCTTCTGATGTAGAAGACATGGAGGTGGAAAAAGAACAACTCATGGAAAGGTCTCAAGATCACCCTGATCCTCATCCCTCATGTATTAAACCTCCTCAATCCCCTGATCCTGTTCCTGCTTCACCCAATCTTCATCCCTCCACCCAGCCCAAAGTTTGGTTTGAGAGGGGAATTTCCAAAGATCGCCCCAATGCTGTGGAAGGGGTATTAAAGAAAATTTCTGATCTTAAAATTCCTGATATATCTGTGGCTGAACTCCTGTTGATCTCTCCATCTGTTGCTGAAGGAATGAAGAAATGGGTTTCTCGTCAACTTGTGGAAATTGGTCCTGAAGAACTCATGGTCTCCTCTGGAACTTTGATGGAGGATTCTGGTGGAACAGACCCCTCTCCTGAGTCTAGTCTTTACTCTTGTCCTCTTGGTTTTCTTCCCTGCTATCTTGGTGAATCAGCAAAAATGGTCTCACTCCTTGTTGATTCTGGCTCTCAGCTCAACTTGATCTCAGATGCTATGGCCTGCAAACTTAAACTCAGCCCTAGGGTCAGCTTCACCTCTTCAGTGTATGGAATAGGAAACCAGTATTGCAAATTGGTTGGAATTTTTGAAGACATTCCAGTCCGGATTGGCCAAACATCATTGGAACTTGTCATTTCTAGATCACATGCCTGGATGGACCTATGATCTTGGGTCAACCTTTCTTAATCAATTTTGGAGCAACTCTTATGTTTTCCAATCAATTTGGGGAGAGAATCCTCCTCCCTGATTCTGATGGTAGAAAAATTGAGGTTCCTCTTTGTTCTTTGGATTCTGGTTGCTGGGAAAGGGATTTCCCTGGTCATTTTCCTAAGTCATCTCTAAAAGGAAAACAGAAGGATAATTCTAGTTTCTCTCATTTTTTATGGGAGTAGTTGATCCTACTAATACTTTTAGTTCTTTTCAGCCTCAAACTTCAACTCAAGGGTCAACTCTCATCCCAGTGGCTTATTTCTCTTTCTTTTCAACGTTTTCTTCTGATCTCAAAAATGTCAAAAATCAAAAACAAATCAAAATGGAAAAATCCAAAAATATTTCTTCTTCATCTGTTTTTTCTTCTTTTCCTTGTACTCTTATTCCTAATAAATCTTCCCTCAGTTCTGGTTTGGATCTCTGCAATGAGTCTGAACTAGATCCCAATCTCAATTTTATTTTTGGTGGCTTTGGTATGGAAGAATATGGGCTTCAGCGGAGGCAAATTGGGGTAGAAGTAAGTCCTCCCAATTGTGCACCACCAGGGTATCCTACTACTATCATTTTTGAAACCCTACCTTGTGCCACACATGTGAGCGATTTATTATCTTCTGTGATTTCTTTTATGGAAAAGGCACCTTTCAAAAACATTGCCAAACATTGAACTTGCAAGGCTTTAGAGCTTGGTCTCAATCCTTGTAGTCAGATCTCTCTGGTCAACTCTTGTCAAAAACAAGAACTGCTCTCTTTTGCCTCCAAATATAAACCAGTGGCTAGGAAAATCCAACCAGTCAACCAACCAATGCCTCTCAATCTCAACCCTCCTCTTAGGCGTCCTCCTCTATCCCGTGATCCTTACTGTGGCTTACCTTGATCTCTCACTGGTCCATTCATCCCCTCTGGTCGTGTCACCAAAGAACTTCTGGGAGTAGTCAATTTTGTACCAGATGGATGGCTTCTACCTGATGAGTTGTATTTGATCAAAAATGTCTTGTCTCTTAAGGAAAAAGCTATTTCTTTCTGTGAAGAAGGGAGAGGTCTCTTGAAAGAGTCCTATGGTCTGCCTTATCTCATTCCTGTAGTAGAAGATGATCCCTGGCAAAAGAAAAAGATCCCAATCCCTGCTTCCAAAGTCAACAAATTCATCAAGTTGGTCTGGGAACGAGTCCAAACCGGTTTATACAAACAGTCAACTTCTAGCTATTCCAGTCCTGTTTTCTGTGTCCTTAAAAGTAACAGTAAACTTAGAATAGTTCATGATATCCAGCCTCTAAATAAGGTTACTATTAAAGACTCTGGTATTCCCCCTGCTACTGAAGAATTTTTTGAATCCTTCTTTGGGAGAGCTTGCTATGGTCTAGGTGACATTATGGGTGGCTATGAAAAATGGTCCTTACATCCGATTTTTTGCCCTCTCACTACATTCAATACTCCCCTTGGTCGTTTCCAACTTACTCAATTGCCTCAAGGAGCCACCAACTTGGTTTCAGTCTATCAGGCTCAGATGGTTTGGATCCTCCAGGATAAAATCCCTGATCATGCTGGTATCTTTATTGAAAATGGCGGAATTAAAGGAACAGTTTCTGATTATAACAATGAGCTCTTACCCTGGCATTCAGGAATCCGTTGATTTATCTGGGAATATGCAACCACTTTGGAAAGGATCTTGTTCCAAATCAAAGAATCTGGCCTCACTGTCTCCGGATACAAATTGGTTGCCTGTGTCCCTGCTCTTGAAATTGTTGGTCATGTGTTCTGCAAGGAAGGAAGAAGGATGGCTCCATCCAAAGTCAACAAAATCCTCTCTTGGCCTACTCCCATCAATCCAACTGAAGTGAGGGGTTTTCTAGGTGTTGTTACTTATGTTCAAATCTTTATCCCATCTCTATCCAAAATCTGTGCTCCTCTACGTTGCCTGAACAGAAAAGATGCTGAGTGGATCTGGACCCAAGATTGTGAACATTCTTTTCAGATACTTAAAATGATGGAGATACTTAAAATGATGGTTGGCAAAGACATAGTCTTGAAAAAGATTGCTTATGGACCGGGAGCTGGCAACATCAAATTGGCTGTTGATTCTAGTTATCAATCTGTTGGGGCTGTCCTCACTCAGGAAGATGAAAATGGTTGGGATTGTCCTGCTCTCTATGAATCCTTGTTATTTTCAGATGTAGAATCCAGGTACTCCCAACCAAAACTGGAACTCTGTGGCGTGGCTCAAATTTTGAAGAAACTCCAAACTGTCCTCTGGGGTCAACACTTTGAGTTACAAGTCAACGCACAATCAATCATTGAAATGATCAATGCCCCAGCCTCCCAAATTCCCCTATGACTTCTTGGGTGGCCTTTATCCAACTTTTCTCTTTTGATTTTGTTCATAGGCCTGGAAAATCCTTCACCATGCCTGATGGTTTATCTCAACGCCCCCTTGGAGATGAAGAATTGGATTTTGGAGTGGACTTTGATGAGGAGGAGCCTTTAATTTGTCCATTCTTCATCTTTTCCTCCCAAGATTATTCTGGCTTCCAACAAGGTTTCTGGCTAAAATAAGAGCAGTACCTTTCCACTCTCCAAAGGCCTCCTGATCTCTCTGCTAAAGATTTTTGATCACTCAAAAGGAAGTCCTCCAATTTATTTTTCCAAGGTACTAGGCTTATGAAAAGAGGCAATCCTTGTGCTCTAATTGTTGTCACTATCCCCTCTAAACAAGATTCAATCCTCAAAAGTCTCCATGAAGGCCTTGTGCATTGCGGGGAAACCAAAACCTATTGATGTATATAAAAACAATTCTGGTAGTCATCTTTGAAGAAATCACTCTCTAAATGGTGCAAGAGTTGTGAAGTATGTGAGAAACGTGATCTTAGGCGCCCCGCTGAAATTTGTTATCCCACTGGAGAGTCCACTGTCTGTGGAAGGATTGCTATGGATGTGGTTCACATTAAGGCTGGTGGAGCTAAGTACCTCATTGTGGCTAGAGATGATTTTTATGGATGGGTTGAAGCAAAATTTCTTAATAACCTCAGCTCTGAATCAGTAGCAGCCTTCCTTTATGAGACTTGGACAATGCGTTATGGCTTGCCTCAATCTTATTCAACTGATGGTGGCTCTGAGTTTGGTGGCAAACTGGCCAAAATGATCCGATTGCTTCCTGGTCAACATAGGGTGACCACTCCTTATTATTCTGAAGGTAAAGGCATGGTGGAAAGAGGCCATGCCCCTTTGAAGGCTGCTCTTGTTAAGTTGGCTGGTGAAAGTGGAAATAATTGTTGCAAATCTCTTCCTCTGTTGCTCTTCTCTGATTGAATTTCAACTAAAAAAACCACTGGCTACTCACCTTACAAAATCCTCTTTGGTAAAAGGGCTGTCCTTCCTCTTGATCTGGAAATGGAATCTTTCTTAGTTATTTCTTGGTAAAAGGTTTCTTCCACCACTGATCTATTAGTTTTCAGATCCAAGCAACTGGAGCAAAGTGAAGATGTTTGTGACAAAGCTTATCAGAAAATAATGGAGTCAAGGGAAAAATCAGTCCAGTATTGTGAGGATAAGCATTCCAATTGAGTCAGGGATCCCTTGAATCCTGGTGATCTAGTTTTAGCTTATAATTGATTCTTGGAAACTCAGTGGGGAAACCTTTTTTCCAATTGCTGGAATGTTCCTTATCAAGTGGTCAGTCAAGTCAGAGGTGGATCATATGTTTTGGAGGAACTGGATGGTACTCAGATGGCCAGAAGGTTCTCTGCTGATCAGGTCAAGGAATTTCATTGTTGTAGAGGCAACTTTGATCAGAAGTAAGTCCCCCGAATTGTGCACCACCAGGGTCATATTCTTCTTTTTGTTGTGAAACTCTACTGTATGCAACATACGTGAGCACCTAGGACACCTTCTTCATTTTATTGCAGTCAACTCTAGGATTTTCTTTGGATGGATGAAGATATTCTTTTCAAATCACCCTCAAGATCAAATGGCTGTTCCTTGTGTTCAATCATCTTTCCTTTCTGTTTTTATGACATCAAGCTCAGATGCAGACTAGGGAAAGTGTGTAAGTTGGGGAGAGATGTGGTGACCAAATCTGGACACCCGGGTCCAGATGCGGAAAATTCAAAAAAAATTTACAATGCTTTTATTTAGGTGTCATTCAAAAAAAAAATCCAAATTTTTTTATCAGTATCACCCCTCCAATTTCCTCATCCTTCCAAACATTCCTCTGTCCCAGTGGTCTAGGACAGGCCTCTCTTGGTCTCATCACCTAGGCATTGCGTTCAATCCCTTCTCTCTTTGTTCCCGCCTTCCTTTTGGCCAAATGGGCGGGCCAAGACCTGCTTGGCCCGAGATATCCCCACCACATCCACACCCACTCCATCCAATTCCACATCTCCGCCTCTCCTCAACCAACCGGGGAATTGCCAATCAATCCATTGGCTTGCAAGCAGCAATCCATCCATCCATCGTTTTGATTGTCATGAGCAATCATCAGCCCCGTCATCCATCTTCTTCCTAGCTTCCCTCTTCCAGCCCCACTCCCCCCCATCTCTTGCTCCTCATTGATCTCATCCGCGCCAAGAATTCTTATGTCAACAATCTCCACGTAGTCATCAATTGGCTTGCTGCCGCTTACTCTCCATCAAACCTGCCCCCGGCTCATCTCAACCATCCCTTCAGGTTGATCAAATCCATCTTTTGGCTACATAAAACATTCCTGAGCCAATCCTTACTGCCCATCAAATCCAATCCAACCCATTACCATCTCAGTTATCTCATTGTGCTCGGCTCAAGCCTCTTCCATCAACTCCTACCCATCTATTATCATTGTTACTGCCATCCTCAGGGCTGGGCCGGTGCTGGTGGTTGGTTGTTTGATCCAAATGTCATGTCAAACAAATTGTTGATCCAAGCCTTGCTCTCTGTCAATTGGCTGTTCTTGGCTCCCTTACCTTCCTTGTCCTCACCCCCTTCAGTCAATCCTCATCCATCTTCCATCCTCCATCCTCCATCCCCCCCATCATCCACCATCAGCAAGCTCAGACTCCCAGCCGGCTTGCCGGCCCTCTGGAACCTGTCAGGCGGCCTAAAAGGGCCTCCTGACCATATAAGGAGTGGCTCTTCCCTACCTTTTGGGGGGGTATCATATGGTATCTTAGCAGAGAATTATCATCAAAATCATCTTGAAATAAATTATCTGTGGGGTCTCATTCCCCTTTATCTGAGACTAAATGCTGGGTATATCCATGATTTCCCCTTGATCCTTGAGCCTCCATACTCAAATTCTGATCCTTTATCTTTATCACCAACCAATAGCCTTGCTGGTTGAAGAAGAATTTGACTGATTGAATTCTTGAGTTTGTTACACCACTACTGATCCCTTTATCCAACCATACTGGTCCTGATCATCCTTTGATTATCTTTCTGTAACCAGTCACGTTTGACTGAAGAGTTTTTATTAAGCTTAAAACCTGGAGTGTTGAACCTCCCTTTATTTCTTTTGAAGTTGAATTCTGCCACACTACTCTTGAGTCCCTTGAGAAGTTTTGGGTTATTCTTGTTCAAATCAGTTATTGTTTTGCTTCTAGAGCTTGATCAAACAATTAGCTTTGTCTTGTGCAGCCACCCACAGTTATCTGGTACCCTTCAAGCGCTTGATTGCGGAGAGTTGGGCAGGTTCATTGAGAACCTGGAGGTTGTTTGGGATTGAGTTGATCTTTCCTAAGCTTCTGCTGACAACCAGAGCTATTAGCTTGTGGGCATTTTTACTTACCACTGCCTTGTCTGGTTTAACTCTAAACAATCCTTGACTTCTTCTGTCCAAGTTTGCCCCGGCATCATCTTGCCTCAGATAGTGTTGTTTCCCAGCTACCAACTACTATCATCTTTATCCTTTACTCTTTGGTCCCTCATTTACCAGGTTCTGGACTTTGATCTTGGTTACATTTAAATATTTTTGTAACACTCAGGAGGGCAGCCTAAACAGCACCTTTCCCCTCCACAGAACTGCCACGGCCTAGCACCGTTTGGAGTCTTACAACAGTGTTGGGGAAAAACTTAGTGGTCTGCATACCAGTGCTGGAGGTTCTAGGACATGTGGTGGCTTCCTACGGAAGACAGATTTCAGAAAAGAAATGCAACAAAGTCCTTGAGTGGCCAATTACAAAGACTGTATTGCACATTCTCCAGTTCTTGGGATTGTGTAGCTATGTACAGATGTTCATTGATCAGTTTGCAGAGTTTGCTAGCCCATTGCAAGCATTGATGTGCAAGGGCGCAGAATAGACCTGGAGCTTGAACTGTGAAGTTGCCTTTTACAAACTCAAGCAGATTTTTGGGCACAATATTGTACTGCGGGACTTGGATTATGACGCTGGAGGTATTAATTTGGCCATTGATTTGAGCAAGTTTTGCGCGGGGGAAGTGCTGACCCAGGAGGATGAGGGGAAAGATTTTCTGGTTCTTTACAATTACATTACGTTTACGCCACCGGAGAGCTGGTACTTGCAGCCAAAGTTGGAAATTTTTGGGGTCATTACAATTGTGCAGAGGTTGCAGCATTTTCTATGGGGGATTCACTTTTTGCTTCTGGTGGATGCGGAGGCACTGGGGCGTATGATCAATTTGCCAATGCTGTTGAACAGGCCAATGACCAGGTGGGTTGCTTTCCTTCAGTTGTTCTCTTTCATGGTTGTGCATGTTCCAGGGAAGGCCTTTACAATTCCAGACGCACTGTCTTGGTACCCACAGGATGATCTGTAAAAAGGCACTGAACCACTGGATGTGGAGGCCCCAATGGTTAAGGTAGGGGTGATAGAAGTAAGTGTGCAACTTCCGCTCCAGCAGTCCGGGAGGTACGTGGTCCTCAGTTTGTATTTGCGGGATCTCCTGTTTCCAAATGTCACGCCAGCCAAGATTTTCAATGGGTTCAGCAGAGAGTGGGAAATTTCTACCTGCAGGAAGGACAGCTGTGGCGGCGGAGAGCACTGGAACTGCTTGTGGTCAGCATGTCAAGGGTGGATCAGGAGGTAATTCTGGAAGTCTGCATGACAATCTTGGTCATCGCAGAGAGCTCAAAACTTGGAAGTGGATAAGGGCAAGGTTCTGGTGGCTGGCTGTAGTTTGTGCAGTGCGGGAGTGGGTACAGTTGTGCAAAGCATGTCAGAAGCCAAGCATGAAATTGCCTTGCATAGTGGGTATCCCCACCGCGGAGGACGCCTTGTTTGGGCGGGTTTCTCTGGATGTTGTGCACATCAAGGCGGGTAAGTTTGTGTACCTCCTTGTTGCACCGGAAGATCTTTTGGGGTGGGTGGAAGTGCGGCCGCTGGTGAAGCTCTTGGCGGAGAAAGTTGGTCAGTTTCTGGAGGAAGATTGGTTTGCGCATTACAGATCACTTTGGCTGGTAACAGTTGACAGAGGTGCAGAGTTCTGGGGACGGTTGGCGGAGTTGGTGCAAAGTTGCAGAGCAAAGTTCAGGCAAGTGACAGATTACTATCCGGAAGGCACAGGGTTGATTGAGCGCGGCCACCAGCCAATCAAGGACGCAATGGTGAAGATGTGCGGCAAGGATGGCAAGCGGTGGCAGGAAACCCTTCTGGTGGTTCTTTCTGTGGATTGGGTTTTGGTGAAGAGGTCAATGGGTTATTTGCCATACAAGCTGCTATTTGGGCAGCAACCCATGCTTCCAATTGACATTGAGCTGGAAACTTTTCTGGGTATTGACTGGTGGAAGGTTAAGACGGCTGCGGATCTAGCCAAGGCCTGCGCTGAGAAACTCCTGCAATGGGACAAGATGCTGGAGAAAGCTGCTGGAAGCTTGAAGGCAAGGCGCAAAAAGTCCGTCTGCTACTGGGACAAGCACTGCGCGCATAAACTCCCAGATCCACCGCGGAAGGGGGACATGGTTTTGCTTTAAAACCAGAGCCTGGAAACTCAGTGGGGGAAGCTGTTTGCTAATTGATGGAATGGGCCTTTCCGCATGACTTCCAAGTTTGCCAGAGGTAGCTACCAGTTGGAGGAATTGGATGGAAGGCAGCAGCTTTTCACGTGAAACAATTCTTTGCACAAGGCTCAACTTCATTTGACAAGATGGCTGGGTTCGATAGTGAAGGAGACAATCACGCGGATCCTTCCTCCAAGGACAAGCCCATGCGCAAGCTTCGCGTCCGGCAAAGTAAACAACTGAAGACCGCTGGAGACAGAAGCCAAGTTGGGGGGGGAAAGTTGGATGATTAGGGGATATGATTGGATTTGGTGAGGGGGTGCTCTAGCTGCTTCACAGCCGGAATAAATACACACCCCAGAATGTTTGTTTTCTTATTTTCTTCTCTCTGGATTGTGTTTTGGGATTATTTCTGGCTATGGATGGTTTCTTTAGGTACGGGCACAGCGCAAAGCTGGGTCCCTCCACACAAGGACCAGCCCTGCATTCCAGAAGCAAACTCATGGACAATTACCAACGGATGATTCAGGGAACTAGGAAAGCGCGTTGCGCGGAACAGATGTGGTTTGAAGAGCAAAGGCGCAGGCTTGGCAACAGGTTGGTGTTTCAAAAAAAAAAAAATCTTTTTAAGTTTTCTTGGTTATCTTATAGATGGAAGGTGCGTATGGGTTTGGGAGGATTCTTTTTTTTCTATCTTTCATGGATGTGTGCCCGCAGCTGGTTTTCTTTGTACTCTCTCCCTTTTGGAAATAGGTATGGGGAACTGTGTGGCAGTTGGTCTGGGGCGGTTGAGGTACCTTGAGCAGATAATTCTCACTCTCATGGATTTCCACTCCTGCGGGTTGCTCTCAAAAGTGCAGATCTTGCGCGCAGATGTTCTTACCTCACCAGATACTCTCAGTGGCACGGATCCTTTTCACTCTTGCAGATCTTGCGCGTGGCTCTTATTTCTCTCAGGGGTCTCACAAAGCCCAAAGGCTGCTCAGGATTGCGTGGCAAAAGTTTTTATCTTTGCATAGGCGCGGGAATGAAGACAAGATGGAATGAAGGAAGAAAAGGAAAAACAGGGGAAATTGGCCTAAGCCGGCCAAGTCCTCATCACATCCTCCATGTCCGCGCGTGCTGCCATAGCTAGGGATTGGAATGCCACCAAGACCTTGCGTTGCACATTGGCAGTGTGTGCATAGGGAACCGCTAGAAACCGCCGGAGGAGTTTGTGCGGGTTGTTCACCATTGTGTCAAATCTTGCCAAGGGAAGTTCCAGAACTAGGGGGATTTGCGGGATCTTGGGAGTTGCAGCCAGAGGGGTTGCAGCGGCCGCAGGTTCCAGTGACAACTCAATAACCACGGGAGATGGCGCACACGCGGGCTCCAGTGATGACCTGGGAGCGGGTGATAGTGATGGGGGCAGTGGAGTTGATGCTGGAGGAGGAGTCAGTCTTGGAGGAGTGGGAGGACGCAAAGGTTGCAGAGGAGGAGCTGGCCTTGGTTGGGGTGGAGGAGGCGCCGCTGGTGTGGAAACTAAAGGGGGAAACACCCCAGAAGTTGTCCTCAAGTTCCGGAAGTTATTGATCAAAGCGTCTGTAAGGAGATTGGATGCAGCCGTTCAAGAGAGAGAGAGGGAGAGAGAGAGAGAAATAATAAGATGAATTCCTTCCTTTCCAATCCAATCCAATCCGATGCCATAAAAAGTGATATCCTAGAGTGCAGTCCAGTCTGTGAAGTGAAGTGCTTCCTCTCCAACCCAGAGTTGAGAGCAAAGTATTTAAGTCCTCCCTCTCAACCCTAACCTAATTACACCCACAAGTAAGCAAGAATGATGAAATACAACCCCTAAGCACAGAACCCTAGCCCAATCCTACCCCTCCATCCCTTGCCCCATAACCCATGCCCCTCAATATCAACGTACGCCCAGCTTGCCTGCCCGCGCGCGTCCGCCCAACAACCCGTTCCAGGTATCCGCGTACCCGCATGACCCAATCCGCGCGTCTTGCAATGCGCGGTCTGCCTGGTCCGCGCGAGCCGTCCGATCCGCGCAAGCTTCCCGATCCACGCAAGCCTTCCGACCCAAGCAAGCTTTCCAATCCGCGCAAGCCTTCTGATCCGCGCAAGCCTTCCAATCCGCGCAAGCCTTCCAATCCGCGCAAGCCTTCCGATCCGCGCAAGCTTTCCAATCCGCGCAAGCTTTCTGGTCCACGCAATCCGTTGTCTCCCGTCTCCAGGTGCTGAGTCCAACCCAACCGCTGCTGGGCCTACCTGACTGCTGCTGAGCCCGCAGCGCGGCTAGCTGCGACAAGGCCCTTCCCATTGCTGAGCGCGCCGCCTGCAGCCCTTTCCTGACTCGCGTCCATAAAAGAGCACCACATCCCCCCCCAACTTGAGTTCTGTCCCCAGAGATCTCCCACCATCTCACCTTCCGTAGTTATCCTTTCTCCTTTGTATTTAGCGCCTATACACAAAAAAAAAGACATACGTTGTGCGCGATTGAGTAGCCTTTGGGCTTGTGAGTCCCTGAGCAAGAATAAGAACCGTGCGCAATATCCGCGCCTTGGAGAGAGAAGATCAGCGCCAGTGAGAAGTCGGAAAAGGTGAGAAATCCGCGCCAGTGAGAGTCTGAAGGTGAGAAATCCGCGCCAGTGAGAGTCTGAAGGTGAGAAATCCACGCCAGTGAGAGTATCCGCAAGAGTACATGGGGAGACAGAAAAGGAAGAATCAATAGATAAGAAGCAACAAGAGATTTTTTTTTTTTTGAGCCTGCGTCCCGCGTCCCAACTCCAACCTTCCACCAGAAAAGGAAGAATGAATAGATAAGAAGGAACAAGAGATTTTTTTTTTTTTTTTTGAGCCCGCGTCCCGCGTCCCAACTCCAACCTTCCACCCCGCGCTAGCTCCCCCCCAACTTTGCCGCTGTCCTCAGCCGACTGAGCCCCACCCATTGCCAGATCCGCGGAGCGTTGCCTCAACCAATCCCGCAAGGACCTTGTTTGCAAATTGTTGTCCCAAACCGCCTAGGTGCACCTCCCGCCACCAAGATCCTCCTGCATCCTTTGAAATTCGAGCCCATCCGTGCGCAAAACCCAAACAAAAGCAAACACCCCCAGACGTCCTTACAACAACCCACCGTGGAGGAGGAAAGAGGCTTTGAAACCCTTTCAATCCCAGCTCTCTTCTTCCCCACCCCGTCCACCCAACATCCTTTGCCCTTTTCCGTTCTTGCGGCCTTGTTCTCCCCTCCGGAGATTTCTGACCGCTCCCTGCTCGCCAGACCGCACGTGACCACTTGACCCTTCCGCTCCGCCCCACCGTCTGTCCATTCCGCGCCCGTCCTTTCCATTGCTGCCACTACCCTTTCCAAATGCGCGCTCCCTGCCATCAAAGAGGTCCAGCTCGGGTTGTGATTCTTCAACGCGTGGTCCGTCTCTGCCTCCGCCGCATGTACCTTCTTTGCAAGATCCGTCCGCCGCTTGCCAATTCCCAGTCCGCACAGAGCATCCATTTCCCGTTCCGTTGTCCTTGCCCGCTTCCTGTCAGTAGGCCGCACCGGTTCCATTGAGTCCCGCTTCCCCAACACGTTCTTAGCCCCCACTGGGGAAACCAATTCCGCGTTTGAATCCACTTTCCGGTCCCTTTTTCCCGTCCGCCAATGATCGTTGTCCTCCCCATTTGCGCACATGCGGGGCGCAGATGCGCTGGGAGACTGAATACTCTCCAGATAGGCCTCAAGGCCCCTTGCCACCTCTGCAAGTTCGCTAGCCCAAGAGATGGTTGCCGGTGGTGGGGCCGGAACATACTCTGCCCTGTAGTACTCCAGTTCCGCGTAGTCCACTTCCGCTTGCAACCGGGTCCCGTCGCGCGCGCCTGCCTTGTAACCCAATTCCGCGGATGGCTTGAGATTGTCCTTCCAAAAGCGAGAACCGCGCCTCCCCCATCTTTCCAGCATGTCCTCCTTCAGTTCCGGCCAATCCAGTTTCAGGTAGCCATCCATCTCCTCCACATCCCGACGCGCTTCCACGTCCTTGATGAACAGGACAACATGGCGCGCCTTCTCAAAATACAAAACGCCTTCAGAGTCCGCGATTTTTTCATACCGCAAGATGAATCGCTCCACTTCCGCAATGTTGAGTCGAATATGCGGGTAAATCCATGGGGTAGCGCGGAAGCCGTGGGAGGAGGAAGGAAGAGAAGCGGCTGTTGGTAGCATCCTTGAGTACCTTCGAGAGACTTTGACAAAAGATCATTCCCGGCCAGACCCCCAGATGTGGAAACTAAAGGGGGCAACACCCCAGAAGTCGTCCTCAAGTTCCGGAACTTATTGATCAAAGCGTCTGTAAGGAGATTGGATGCAGCCGTTCAAGAGAGAGAGAGGGAGAGAGAGAGAGAAATAATAAGATGAATTCCTTCCTTTCCAATCCAATCCAATCCGATGCCATAAAAAGTGATATCCTAGAGTGCAGTCCAGTCTGTGAAGTGAAGTGCTTCCTCTCCAACCCAGAGTTGAGAGCAAAGTATTTAAGTCCTCCCTCTCAACCCTAACCTAATTACACCCACAAGTAAGCAAGAATGATGAAATACAACCCCTAAGCACAGAACCCTAGCCCAATCCTACCCCTCCATCCCTTGCCCCATAACCCATGCCCCTCAATATCAACGTACGCCCAGCTTGCCTGCCCGCGCGCGTCCGCCCAACAACCCGTTCCAGGTATCCGCGTACCCGCATGACCCAATCCGCGCGTCTTGCAATGCGCGGTCTGCCTGGTCCGCGCGAGCCGTCCGATCCGCGCAAGCTTCCCGATCCACGCAAGCCTTCCGACCCAAGCAAGCTTTCCAATCCGCGCAAGCCTTCTGATCCGCGCAAGCCTTCCGATCCGCGCAAGCCTTCCAATCCGGGCAAGCTTTCCAATCCGCGCAAGCTTTCTGGTCCGCGCGATCCGTTGTCTCCCGTCTCCAGGTGCTGAGCCCAACCCAACCGCTGCTGGGCCTACCTGACTGCTGCTGAGCCCGCAGCGCGGCTAGCTGCGACAAGGCCCTTCCCATTGCTGAGCGCGCCGCCTGCAGCCCTTTCCTGACTCACGTCCATAAAAGAGCACCACACCGGACGGTTTGGAATCCTTGGGTCAATTGCCAGTACATTCATCCAAACCTGCGCAGCCCACTCATGGGCGGTGTTCTGGAAGGCTGCAAAGTTTGGGAAATCCTGGTGCCTTGGAGGTCCATCCCGGCGGAACGGCAAGCCCAAGTTGTGGCTCTTGTGCAATGGATGATTTTGCGGGGCGCATGGTGGACAATTTCAAGGCAAACCAGGCGGGGTCCACTCATTTTTCAAGATCTCCTTGTTGCTTGAGATCACCAAGGAGTTGCAATGGGTCCTCTTGCATGGGTGACCTTGGGGGCGGTTGCGCAGCATGCCCTCCAATAGGGAGCAGCGGCAGTGTCTGGCTTGGCACAGGACACAGGCACGCAGGCACAGAAGGATGTGTCACAAGAGGCCGTTCCGACTGCAGTAGGTGCAGGACATGATTGGTAGAGGGGCTTGGATGATTTTTTCTTCTTTCTTTCTTTCTTTGGTCTGATGAAGGGGTGCCGTTGGAAGTGGTATAGCTTGGGTTTAGTAGGAGCTAGGTGAGATAGTGGTGGATCTCTGGGGACCGAACCCAAGTTGGGGGGGATGTGGTGGCCTTTTCTTGATGCGAGTTGGAATAGGCTGCGTGATGCGTGCAGCAGTAGCGGCAGGCTCAGCAGGGGAAGCATGGTCAGCAATGGGTGCAGCTTTGCCGCAGCAATTTGCAATGCAGGCTCAGCAGCAGTCAAATTGGGCTCAGCATCTGGAGACACAGGATGGATTGGGTTGGATTGGATTGGACAGATTGGGCATTGCAAGACACAGATCCGGATCATGCGGATATATCTCCAATATCTGGAATGGAATGTCAGGTGGATACAAACATGCGCGGGGGGCTCCAAGTTGGGCATGGCGCAAGTCCGCTTAATGAGAAGGACAAAATGGGTGGACCTAATGGCGGGCGGGGAATACTGATGGATATGGGATAGGGGTTGTGGATTATGGGATGGGAAGGATAGGGTTGAGGCTAGGCTTCTGTGCTTAGGGGTTGTATTTCATTATTCTTGCTTGTTTCTGGTTGTACTTAGGTTAGGGTTGAGGGGTAGGCTACTTAAGGCGCACCCTCAACCTGGATATCAGGGAGCATGGGAGAACGGAGGATCATTGGTTGTCATGGGTTTTTGGAAGGATCTTTACTCTCAATTATCTATCTCTCAGTCAAAGGGTGAACAGTTGCACTCAGGGTTTACAGACGCAAGGGATCAATAACTTCCAAAATTGGAACCATTAAAGGAGAAGTCCCCTTCTGAATTCCACAACGTCCACTTCCCCAACCCTTGATTGTAGATCATGGTTTTAAATCTCCCAACAGACAAATCTTCCACCGTCAATTCTTCCGTTCCTGTCCCTGGGTCAAACGTCATTTGCGCTTGGAAACCAAACATGAATGGCCATCCTAAAATAGCCTCCCCACAATCAACAAATAGAAAAGAAAGTGGTTTACAGACCCTTGCAGCCTCAACCTCTTCCTCCTCCACAACCCCATCCAAGCAACATGCCCCGCCGTTAAGCGCGCAAAGCCCCATTGCGCATTTCCGCCAAACAAATCCCATTTCATCAACCAATCTAGACAGAAGGAGATTCACCATAGAACCGCTATCCACCAGCACCCACACCTTCCTTCCAGCAATCTTCATTGGAACATAAGCCAGTGGAGTTGAAACCAATTTCATCCCTGCTAGCTTGCACTCCGCGTTATCCCAAGCCAAGTTCACTTGTTGCACCTTTGGAGGGATCCTATTGTGTCCGCAATCCTTCAGCGCTTGAACCATCTCATCTACTACCACCAGCAACACTGCTACCAACTCCTTCAAGGTCAAGGAAATAGTTTTTTCATTCCCCATCACCCTGCACACAACTTCCACCGCCTTCTTCTTCCCCGCTGGATTCACCAGCCATCCATCCGTTTCCGGAACACGCGCAATTGGCTTAGAATCTGATGGCGGTACCCGTCCTTGGCATCCACCAATGCCGACTCCTCCATTGCTAATACCCTCACTTCCTCTTGCACGTGTGGTGGTTGCCATACCCCAGGACCAGTGACAATCCCTAGAAAAGCTTGAGCAGTTACCACCGGTTCCTGTCCCTGCATGCGCACTTGCTCCATGACAGTTGGATTCCCAGGTTTGGCAGAGATCCTCTTGCCCATTGGGAACATGAACCCCATTCCCACCAGTAAAACCAATCCCGCCTTGAGGTCCTTTGTCATGTTATTTCACCCCAACCACCAATTTCCCTTGTCCCCCCAGTAATTGCATAACTTCAATGCGGGCGGATTTGAAGGCAGAAGCGCTCCCCCAATGTGAGGAGGCGGGTTGCGCGGCCCTGATGACATTTGACTCAGGAAGCTCCATAAATCCTTTATCAATTCTGTCATCTTACTAACCTCCGGGCTGGTCATCAGTGGTGTTGCAGGAGCGTGTTCCGTTTTCAAGGTGCCTGCAACCAGAACTTGTGTTGGTGCTTCCAGAGTGTGGGAAGCAGACTTATTTGAAGCCATTGGGAACAACCTTGCCATGTCCTTCATCAGTTCCTCCAAGTCCAACTTGCTTTCCACTGCCCGACAAATGACAAGGATGTCTGGAAGAAGCGCAATACTCCCATCCAACAATCTCTTTACCAAGTTGTTGTTGTACAAGTGCTGCTGCACCCGCCTGCGGATTTGGGGACTGAGTCCTCTCACAAAAGCCCTCTTCATCACACCTGTCTGCCCCAATATCACCTTGTTCTTTTCCAGGTAGCAATAGATCCAATCAAAAATTGCTACATAATCCCACAATTGTGCCCGCATCGGGACTCTGCCATTCACGCTTGCTTTTGCCGCGGCTTGCTCAAAGTTGCTCTCCTAAAACCAAGGTTTGAACCTTCCCCACCGCGCCAAGATTTCTGCCTTCAGTTTTGGCCAATCAAGTTCCTCATACCCTTCCATCTCCTCCACATCCCAAAGCTTGTCTTTTTCCATGATGAAGAGGATGACAAGCCAAGCCTTATCTGAACCTGTTGCACCTTCTGCGTTGGCAATTCCCTCTTATTGCGCAAGGCATTGCTCAACGTCCTCAGTGTTGAACCGGATATGAGGATAGTCCTGCAGCCTGATGCAAACGGGCTCGTGATTGGTGCCATTTTTGGAACAAGGGACACCATATTCCACCCCTGATGAGGGTTGCTTCCACAAAGCCAGAGGAGTAGGAGGAGGAAGAGGAGTGGGGGTAAAGTTAGATTACCCCACAATGGTCAATGGGTGGTACTGGGAAATTGCGCTTGTTAATTTCAAGAGACAAGGAAAAAAAGATTACTTCCCAGCCAGACCCCCAGATGTGGAATAAATAAGAGTACTTTTCTTTTAACATTTCCCAAGTTTGGAAGTTATTGTTGAATGTTAAAGATGCTGAATGTTAAAGACATATTCTATCCAAATTCCATATTTCTTCATCTTCTTTTAAGTTTTCCTTTCCGTCTTTTTCTTCTTTTTCCTCTTTTTCACAGTTTCAGTTATGTCACTAAATTAGAGCGCGCTCCTCTCTTCATTTCATTGCGCTGTCACACCCATGTCACCAAATCTAAGCTCATACAAGAGGTCCCGCTTGATTCTTTGATCAGCGGGCCCCCTCACTGGTCCTTCTGAATTCCTTTCAATATTCTTCTTCCATCTTTTCATTCTCCTTCATCAGTTTCCCATCCTTCTTAATCATGCCATCATTCCTTTGCTCCTCATTCTCAACTCATCTCAATCAACCTCAACCATACAAGATTTGGTTTGGTAAGACTGTTCACCCTGTGGTCTCAACTTCTGCAATTTCCTCTTCAAATAACTCATGTTGACTCCATCTTCTTAAGATCTACAACTCCTCAACTAACCAAAACACCACTCAAGTTCACCTCAATCCTATTCAAGATCAACTCTCTCAGAATCTTTTGTCTTGATGTTTTTTTCTTATTGTTTTCTCATTTTCTCTTTTTTTCCATTGCTTCTTATTTTCATCTCTTTTCTACTTTTAGCTGATTATTCTTTTCTTTTATCCCTCTTTAAGTTCTTTTCTTCTTTTTCAATTTCCCAGAAATCCAACAGTTATTTATCCCTTGTGTCTGTAAACCCTGAGCGCAACTGTTCACCCTTTGACTGAGAGATAGAGAATTGAGAGTAAAAGATCCTTTCAAAACCTATGATGACCCAATTTCCTCCTCTTTGATCTCCCCTCCGGGTTGAGGGTGCAGTTTAAGCAACCTACCCCTCAACCCTAACTTCAGTACAACCCAAAACAAGCAAGAATAATAAAATACAACCCCTAAGCACAGAACCCGAGCCCCAACCCTACCCTTCCCATCCCATATCCCATATCCATCTGTATTGCCTGCCTGCCATTACCTCCACCCTTTTTCTCCTTCTCATGGGGTGGCCCTTGCCCCGCACCCAACTTGGAGCCCCCACGCATTTCTGCATCCTCCCAAGGCCTCTTTCCAGATATCCAAGATATATCCGCGCAATCCAATCCGCATCTTGCAATGCGCAATCTTCATGCAATCCATCCAATCCAATCCAATCAATCCCGCTTCTCAAGATGCTGATCCTGGTTCAAATGCTTCTGAGTGCACAGCGCACCTTGCTATGGCAAAGCTGCACCCATTTCTGAGCATGCAGCACGCAGCCAATTCCAACTTGTGTCTATAAAAGACCACCACGGCGGATGGCACGGTGCAATGTTGGCAAGTATGAGCACGTTTTGTGGAATGTCTGTTGTGGTGTTGTATTTACAACCTTGGATCAGGAGCTGCGTTGCAGGCTGCGCGCTCAGCAGTTGGGTAGGTTGGGCTCAGCATTTGGGGTGCGCCTGGTCTCAGAAGTGCCTGCTTTGGGCTCAGCAGCAGCGGTTTAGGGCTCAGCGGCAGGGATTGCGGGGCTTGGCACCAGGTGGGGGTTGGGCCTACTCTGGGGGGGGCGCCGGGCCGCAACCCGCCCAGGGAAGGTGGACCAAGTGATGGAGCTGGCCTGACCAAGCTTGCGGGGGGCTAGTCCGGAAGGCAAGGGTGGGGCAATTGGGGGTTATACGCACCGGGGAGGTTTGCGCAGGAATAAGCGCGGGCCAACTCACAGATTTGGGGATCCGCATGCCCGCGCAGACGGATAAACCCGGGTGGGCTCTGAGTAGGGCGCCGCCCTCTGCGGCGCCATGAGAAGTACAAACCGGACGTACGTGATATTGAAGGGGAGGGTTTTGGATGGGGTGGGTGGTACGGGGTAGGGTTAGGGTGGAGCTAGGGTTCTGTACTTGGGGTTATGTTTTCATCTATCTTGCTGCTTGTGGTTGTACCTAGGTTAGGGTTGAGAGGGAGGACTCAAAAAAAAACCTCACTCTCAACTCCGGGTTGGGGGGGAGGCTATTGGATTACCATACATATCATATAGTTCATATCACCAGACCACCAGGAAATAGTATAAGAAGGATTGGAGGGAAGGAATTTATCTTATCATCACTCTCTCTATTCTTAAACTCATTGCATCCAATCTCCTTACAGATGCTTAGACCAATAACTTCCGTAACTTGAGGAAAACTTTGGGGGTATCACCCCTCTTGTTTCCACATATGGGGGTCTGGCCGGGAAAAATCTTTCATCAAAGTCTCTCAAAGGTACTTACAGATGCTAGCAGCAGATGCCCCTCTTTTTTTCTCCTTCTCCCACCCCCTCCGCACCAGCCCAAAGGATTACCCTCATATTTGATTCAACACCACGTATGTGGAGCAATTCATCTCATGGTATGAAACAATCACAGACTCTGAAGGCGCATCGGATTTTGAGAAGGTGCGCCATGTTTTCATGTTCATTGAGGACGCAGAAGAGCATTGGGATGTAGAATAGATGAGAGGCTACCAGAACCTGGATTGGCCAACACTGAAAGGGCAAATTTTGTCAAGATGGGGGAGGTGCAACTCTTGTTTTCAGGAAGGCAATTCCAAGCCGTCTGCGGAATCAGACTACAAAGCAGGCATGTGCAGCAAGGTCCGGTTACAAGTGGAATTGGATTACAGAGAGCCATATTACAGGCCATTGTGCGTTCCAGACCCATCACCGGCAACCATCCCTTGGGCCAACAAACTTGCAGAGGTGGTAAGGGGCCTTGAGGCCTATCTGGAGAGTATTCAGCGTCCTAGCGCGTCTGCGCCCCGGGTGCACACGTATGGGGACAACAACAATTGTTGGCAGCTGGGATGCAAGGGTTGGACAATAGATTCAAATGCAGGACCGGTTTCCTTGGTGGAGGCTGGGTGCATGTTGGAAAAGCGGGTCTTGGCGGAACTGGTTCAGCCTGCTGATAGGAAGCAAGCAAGGACAAAGGAACGCGGAGCGGATACTCTGTGCGGCTCAGGAACCAATGAACAGCGGATGGGTCTTGTGGAGAGGGAAGGAGTGGCGGCAGTGGGAACGGGCAAAGCTTCTGAGGATTGTGACCGGGGCTGGGCCTCTTTGACGGTGGGGAGAATGCACACGGGACGGAAAGACATAGTGGTGGCAAGGAGGATGAACGCAGAATGGAAGGATGAAGGGCGTGGGGAGTGTGGGACGATCAACGGAGGATGGGCCCATTGCCATCATGGCTAGCAGATTTTCTGGCGTTGGTGAAACAGACACTTGTGGCGGGGCATCAGGTGCAGAACAGCATAGCAGAAGAAGGCGCATTGGGACAGAAGTTTGGAGAATTGGCTGGTGGACACAACCTTTGTGGCATTGGTTGAGACTGTCTGCTAAGGACAGCAGCCAAGTTGAGGGAGAAGCTAGCGCAGGATGGGACGCAGGCGCAGCGCAATACGGGTCCCTAAACGCAAGGACAAGCCCCGCGGCTGGGTAATGCGGGACAAGGAGCGGAGGCCCGGTGCTAGCAAAAAAAAAAAATCTCTGTCTTCTCTTTATCAGTTGTCTTCTCCTACAGCATAATGGGTGCGGAGTATGCGTGGGACACGTACGGGACAGGTCTGATTTGGTGAGGGGGTGTTCTAGCCGGTTCACAGCCGGAATAGCTAGACACCCCAGAGTGTTTGTTTTCTCAACTTCTTTTCCTTTCTTGGATGACTTTGTGCGCGCACTGGTGGGGGGTGGTTTTGTTTGTTGCAGGTTGGGTATAGGGAACTGTGTGGCAGTTTGGCTGGGGCGGTCCAGGTACCTTCCGGGGAACTTTGCTGGCTCAGGACGTGGGCACAGATCTCAATCTCACTCTAATTCTCACCAGGATGTGGGCGTGGATCTCAATCTCATTCTCATGCTCACCAGGACGCCAGCGCAGATCTCAATCTCATTCTCATTCTCACCAGGATGTGGGCGCGAATCTCAATCTCACTCTCATTCTCACCAGGATGCAGGGGCCAATTTCAATCTCACTCTCAAACTCACTTGGGACGCGGGGATTTTTCCGCAGGACAACCTGCTGGGAAAGGATGCGGGCGCAGAAATTGCAGGGGATCATAGCGTTGTCAAAAGTTGTAAGGAGGGGGGGCTAGTAGCTGGGGTGGACTGGGAGGAGTAAGGGGGGGGTCTGGTAGCACAGTAGGGTTGAGGTAGTGATGGAAGGACCTCTGGGGACAGAACTCAACTTGGGGGGGGATGTGGTGTTGTGTTTATAACCTTGGATCGGGAGCTGCATTGTGGGCTGTGCGCTCAGCAGTTGGGTAGGTTGGGATCAGCATTTGGGGTGCACGCAGTCTCAGCAGTGCCTGCTGCGGGCTCAGCAGCAGCGGTTGAGGGCTCAGTGGCAGGGATTGTGGGGCTTGGCACCATCTGCGGGTCGGGCCTACTCTGGGGGGGGGTCCCAGGGAACGCGGACCAATTGATGGAGCCAGCCCAACCAAGCTCGCGGGGGGCTAGTCCAGAAGGCAAGTGCGGGGCGATCGGGGGTTATATGCGCCAGGGAGGTTTGCGCAGGCATAAGCGCAGGCCAACTCACGGATCACGGGATCCGCAGGCGCACGCAGACAGATAAACCCGGGGGGGCTCCAATTAGGGCCCGGCAGAGGGCTGCGCCATTAGAAGGACAAACTGGACGTACGTGATATCAAAGGGGAGGGTTTTGGACGGGGTGGGTGGTACGGGGTAGGGTTAGGGTGGAGCTAGGGTTCTGTACTTGGGGTTATTTTTTCATCTATCTTTCTGCTTGTGGTTGTACCTAGGTTAGGGTTGAGAGGGAGGACTCAAAAATACCTCACTCTCAACTCCGGGTTTGGGGGGAGGCTATTGGATTACCATACATATAATATATTTCATATCACCAGACCGCCAGGAAATGGTATAAGAAGTATTGGAGGGAAGGAATTTATCTTATCATCACTCTCTCTATTCTTAAACTCATTGCATCCAATCTCCTTACAGAAGCTATGACCAATAACTTCCGGAACTTGAGGACAACTTTGGGGGTATCACCCCTCTTGTTTCCACACTGTCCCTGGAACAAAGCAATGCTGCAAGATCTGAACAGACCACTGCGACCAATCCTTTGGTTGCGGGATCCTTGGGAATCTCCGCTGGAGGTTTCAGGATGGGTAACGCAATTGGAACAGATTACAGATGAGCTGGTTGCGGCCCTTAACTTTGGGCTGCAGGGTTGGCTAAGCGCAGAGGAACCGGATTTGCTGACGTTGGTACTTGTCCTTTGGGAAAGAGCACTTGCGTTTGGACCTGAACAGCGGGGAATGTTGAAGAGCAAGATAGGAGACCCTTATGTGATTCCAACGGTTCTGCATAAGCCTTGGCAGATCAAGCCAATTCCAATTCGGCAGATGGTTTGGACACCCTTTCTGGAGCTAGTGTGCAAGCGTGTAGGGACAGGCCTTTGAAAGCAATTGACATCAAGTTACTCAAATCCAATCTTTGCAGTGGTTACGCAGGATAGAAATTCATTACAGATTGTTCATGATTTTCAGTGGCTTAATTTTTTTACAATCTGAGACGCAGGACAACCTCCCCGCATGGAAGAGTTTTTGGAATCTATGGCGGGGCGCCCATGTTATGGGTTTGTGGATGTGATGGGTGGGTACAATCAGCGCAAACTCAATTGTAGTTTGCGGCCAATGAGTGCCTTTGAAACTGGATTGGGCAGGATGCAACTGACGCGGCTGCGGCAAGGCGCAACTAACTTGGTGGCTGTTTACCAAGGGCAGATGACCTGGATTCTGAAAGACAATCTTCCAGAGGGGGTGCAGATTTTCATCAAGGATGCATGCATCAAAGGCCCAAAGACAGATGAGGGAGGGGAAACTCTTATCAAAGCTCTGGGAATTTTCACAAAAACTGGAACAGATCTTGTTTCCAATTGAGGAAGCGGGGCTCACATTGTTGGGGAAAAATTTAGTGGTCTGTGTACCTGTTCTGGAGGTTCTAGGGCATTTGGTGGCTTCCAACAAAAGGAGGATTGTGGATAAGAAGCACAATAAATTCCTTGAGTGGCCAAAGCCAAAGACTGTATTGCACATTTTCCAGTTCTTGGGATTGTGTAGCTATGTAAAAATGTTCATCAAGCGGTTTGCTGAGGTTTCTAGTCTGTTGCAGAAATTAACACCCAAGGGCGTGGAATGGCCCTGGGGTTTGAAATGTGACAATGCCTTTGGCAAACTCAAGGAGATTGTTGGACACAATATTGTACTGCAGGACTTGGATTAAAACTTTAGGGGAATTAAGTTGGCCATGGGTTTGAGCAAGCTTGGCCTGGGGGCGGTGCTGACACAGGAGGATGAGGGGAAAGATTGTCCGGTTCTTTACAAGTCCATTATGTTTATGCCAATGGAGAGCTGGTATTTTCAGCCAAAGCTGGAGCTTTGCGTGGTCAATAAGATTGTGCAGAGGTTGCAGCATTTTCTATGGGGGATTCACTTCATGCTACTGGTGGATGTGGATGCACTGGAGCAAATGATCAATTTGCCAACACTGCCAAATGCGCCTATGACCAGGTGGGTTGTGTTCCTTCAGTTGTTTTCTTTCAGGGTGGTACATGTTCCAGGGAAGGATTTTACAATGCCGGAAGCGCTGTCTTGGTACCTGCGCAATGGTCCATACAAAGGCGTGGAACCACTGGATGTGGAGGCTCCAACGGTTAAAGTGGAAGTGGTGGAAGTAGGCGTTCAACTTCTGCTCCAACAGTCCAGGAGGTATGTGGTCCTCAGTTTTTATTTGCGGGATCCTTGGTTTCTGGATGATATGCCAGCCAAGATTGTTAGATGGATTTGGCAGAGAGTGGGAAATTTCCACCTGCAGGAAGGACAGCTGTGGCAGCGGAGCGCGCTGGTACCTCTTGTGGTCAGCATGTCAAGGGTGGATCAGGAGGTAATCCTGATAATTCTGCATGACAATCTTGGCCATTATGGCAAGGTTGAAACTCAGAAGTGGGTGAGGGCAAGGTTCTGGTGGCTGGTTGTAGTACGCGCGGTGCGGGAGTGGGTGTGGTTGTGCAGAGCGTGTCAGAAGCAAAGCGCAAAGCTGCCTTGAAAAGTAGGTATTCCCACTGGGGAGGATGCCTTGTTTGGGTGGGTTTCTCTGGATGTTGTGCACATCAAGGCGGGAAAGTTTGCATATCTCCTTGTTGCATGTGACAATCTGTCAGGATGGGTGGCAGCACGGCCGCTGGTGAAGCTCTTGGAAGAGAAAGTTGGGCAGTTTCTGGAGGAAGACTGGTTTGTGCGTTACGGATCACTTTGCTTGGTAATGGTCAATGGGGGCATGGAGTTCTGGGGATGATTGGAGGAGTTGGTGCAAAGTTGCAGAGAAAAGTTTGGGCCAGTGATGGAGTACTATCTGGAAGGTGCAGGGATGATTAAATGCAGTCACCAGCCAATCAAGGACACAATGGTGAAAATGTGTGGGGAGGATGGCAAGCGGTGGAAGGAAACCCTTCCAGTAGTTCTCTTGGTGGATTGGATTTCAGTGAAGAGATTGATGGTTATTTGCCATACAAGTTGCTATTTGGGAAGCGGCCTGTGCTGCCAATTGACATTGAGCTGGAAACATTTCTGGGTATTGATTTGTGGAAGGTTAAGACAGCCGTGGATCTAGTCAAGGCCCATACCAAGCAGCTCCTGCAACAGGACAAGATGACGGAGAAAGCGGCTGGAAGGATGAAGGCAACCTGCAAAAAGTCCCTCTGCTACTGGGACAAGCGCTGCACCCACAAGCTCTGGCATCTGTTGCAGAAGGGGGACTTGGTTCTGCTTTACAACCAGAGCCTGGAAACTCAATGGAAGAAGCTGTTTGCTAATTGATGGAATTGTCCTTTCTGCGTGATGTCCAAGTCTTCCGGAGGAAGTTACCAGTTGGAGGAATTGGATGGGACTCCGCTCAGGCGGTGGCTTTGCACGTGAAACAATCCTTGGTGTGGGGCTCAACTTCATTCAACAAGACGGCTGGTTTGGATAGCAAGGGGGGTGACAACGTGGATCCTTTGTCCAAGGACAAGCCTGCATGCGTGGTTTGCGTCCGTCAGAGTAAACAATTGCAGACCGCTGGGGACAGCAGCCAAGGTGGGGGGGAACAATGGATGAATAGGGGATATGATTTGGTTTGGTGAGGGGGTGCTCTAGCCGGAACAACTAGACACCCCAGAATGTTTTTTTTTCTTATTTCCTTCTCTCTGGATTGGCTTTTTTTGGATTATTGCTGGCTAGGTTATGAGTTTTGCTTAGGTACGGGCATGGTTCAATGCCGGGTCTGCAGATGCAAGGACAAGCCCCAAATTTGGGAAAAGAACAACTTTGGCCAGATGATCCAAGGAACTAGGAAAGCGCGTGGCGCAGAATGGATGTGGGTCAAAGAGCAAGGCATTGGCTTGGCAACGGGTTGGTGATTATAAAAAAAAATCTCTCCCTCTTTTCAGGTTTTCTTTAGTTATCTTATGGACGGAAGGTATAGATGTTTGGGGTGGATACTCTTTTTCTCTTCCTCCCTCTCTGAAGGATGTGCGGCCCCGGGGGGTTTTCTTTGTGCTCTCTCTGTTCTGTAGATGGGTACAGGGAACTGTGAGGCAGTTTGTCTGGGGTGGTCCAGGTACCTTCAGCACATACTCTCATTTGGCGTTGATTTTCTCACTCTTGCGGATACTCTCAGTGGCACCAATTCTCCTCACTCTTGCAGGTTGCTCTCAAAGCACAAATATTGCATGTAGATCTTATTTCTCTGAAGATTCTCACAAGCCCAAGGGCTACTTAGGTTGGCACGGAAAAATTCTGTTTTCTTTGCAAAGATAGGCAAGGAAATGGAAACAAGACAGAAAGAAAAGGAGAGGGGGGCAATCCACCTACATTGGCCAAGTCCTCATCACCTCCTCTGCGTCTGCGCAAGCCGCCAAGGCTAATTTTTGGAATTCTTCCAGAACTTTGCGTCGCAAATCCATGGTGTGAGCATGGGGAACCACCAGGAAGCGCCGGAGTAGTTTGTCCACGTTGTTCACCATTGTGTCAAACCTTGCCAGTGGGAGTGCCGGAATTAAGAGGATCTCCGGAATTTCAGGAGTTGCAGCCAGAGAAGTTACAGCGGCTGCGTGTTCTGGTGACAACTCAATTACCATGGGAGTTGGCCTGCGGGTGGGTTCCAGTGACAACCTGGGAACCAGTGATGGAGATGGCGGCGGAGGAGTTGGAGTGGGAGGACGTGGTGGCGGTGGAGGAGCAGGTTTTGGGGGAGTGGGAAGAGGTGGTTGCGGTGGGGGATGCGCGTTTGGATGGTTTAAGATCCGCGGGTCTGTTGCTGGTATGTTCATCCATACCTGTGCTGCCCACTTGTGAGCGGTGTTCCAATAAGCCGCAAAATTGGTAAAGTCCTGACGCCGCAGTGGTTCAGCCCAACGGAATGGTGATTCCAAGTCATGGGTTGGCCCGGAAGGATGTGGCAGGAGAGGCTGTTCCAACTGCAGAACAAGCAGGACATGTTGGATGGGGTAGGATGTGGTGGGGTTCTTTTTTTTCCTTGGTGTGGTGTAGTGGTCCAAAGGGGTAGGATTGGATAACTATGGGATAGCTGGGAGTAGGTGAGATATTAGTGGATCTCTGGGGACAGAACTCAAGTTGGGGGGATGTGGTGGTCTTTTATAGAAACAAGTTGGAATTGTCTGCACGCTGCGCTCTCAGCAATGGGTGCGGCTTTGCCGCAGTAAGCCATGCTGCGGGCTGAGAATCTGGAGATGTGGGGCGGATTGGATTAGAAGGATTATGCGGATCAACCACCACATCCCCCCCCGGAACTTGAGTTCTGTCCCCAAAGATCCACCACTATCTCACCTACTCCCAGCTATCCCATAGTTATCCAATCCTACCCCTTTGGACTACTACACCACACCAAGGAAAAAAAACAACCCCACCAAATCCTACCCCATCCAACATGTCCTGCACCTTCTGCAGTTGGAACAGCCTCTCCTGCTGCATCCTTCTGGGCCAAGCCGGCCACCATTGCTGTTCTCTATCCAATGGTATTCCCCATGACACACCGCTCCAAACCCTCCTTTGCACAAAAGGTGCGGCTTTGCCACAGTAATCCATGCTGCAGGCTCAGCAGTAGTCAAATTGGGCTCAGCATCTGAAGACATGGGGCAGATCAGATTGGATTGGATGGATTGCGCGGATTGCATGTTGCAAGACGCTGGGATTGGATCATGCAGATGTACCTTGGATATCTGGAATGGCGCGTTGGGTGGATGCAGACATGCATGGGGGGCTCTGAGTTGGGCGTGGCTCAAGGGCCCCTTCATGAGAAGGAAAAACTGGGTGGACATAATGGCAGGCGGGAAATACAGATGGATATGGGGTATGGGATATAGATCATGGGATGGGGTTGGAAGGATAGAGTTGGGCTAGGGTTCTGTACTTAGGGGTGGTATTTCATTATTCTTGTTTGCTTGCGGTTGTACCTAGGTTAGGGTTGAGGGGAAGGCTACTTAAACCGCACCCTCAACCCAGATGTAGGAGGATGGAAAAAGGGGATCACAGGAGGTGGGAAAAGACCCTTTACTCTCTCATCTCTCTATCTCTCAGTCAAAGGGTTTACAGACCCAAGGGATCAATAACTACCAAAGTTGGGAACCATTAAAGGATAAGTCCTCTTCTTAATTCCACAGAAATCATTGCACCCCCCCCCCCCATGCCGGTTACTTAGATGCAACCGGGCCCCTCTGCTTGTCCCCTCCCTTGCCGCAATCAAGGTGAGGGGATGAGGGGAGCAATCATTGTGCCCCCCCCCCGCCATTGCAACAACTGGCCACAATGGAGGGACTCCAAATGAGTCCCACTGCCCCCTTTGACGGTCCTCCGCCGGCCCTTGGGCCACCAAGTGGGCCAAGGGCAAGGAACAGTGCCACCAAGCGGGCCGCAAGGCGCGCAATGGGCCCATTGGGTTGTTCAAGCCTGGAATGGGGAAATGACTACTTTTGTGGGCCAGTGGGGCTTTCCAGGTCAGTCCATAATACATATTAGGCTCAATGATGGCCCCTGAAGCCCTTTTTGTTGGGATGGACCATCCACCCTAGCAGGCCCAGGAGGGCCCATGTCCCAAATGACTTACTTCACATGTTTTTAGGCCAGTTTGCCCAAATCAGTGACATCCACACAGGCCTGTATGGTCTGTTTTATTGTCAAATGAGCCATAGAGACCCATATTTGCATCCCATTTGGAATACACTCATATGTGGCACACATGTGTGCGCCTACATATTTTAGCACCAATTGAACCAGTCTATCAATGCCTTATGTTGCAAGATGACTTCTATCAGCTTTATTTATTGCAATTTTATTAAAAAGAAACTATATTTCTCACAAAATAAATTGATTCTTTGATATATTTGTCATTTTTTTTTATGGATAAATTTGATGAAGATGGGATTTAAAATGTTCATGAACCCTTTAAGTAATATTTACATAATTGGAAATAAGTGCACCATTAGTAGTGCATGTCCCAGAGTATGAATGTTTCTTGGAGTTCTTTTCATGTGAATGGGTTGAACCCGGCCTAGGACAATCCATTGATCAGTGGTTGTTGGACTATCTCTTGTTATGGTGATATTGACCTTCTTGTTTGTCTGGGAATAAATATGTTCAAGGTTGGTCACACCATATTCATATTTGATTCATCTTGTGGTTATGCTTTATTTTTGTGTTCTGATTAATTCACTGTTCAGCCTGCAATCCCATTTTGGCATTGGTGGTAAATCAGTTTGAATTTCATTTTCCACAAAAGTGAAACCAGACCAACTTTGATTGGTGAAAACCAGTTGACTTTTATTATACATCAAGGTGAAATCCACAATAAAAACTAAATATTTTAAGGTGAATCACAGAATAAATCATTGTGTTTTCATGGTGAAACTTTTGATACTTATTTGAGAGAAAATTGGCCACATATAGTGACTTCAGGTCACTGTTCAACCAGAGACCCAAATTTGGCCCTGGTGAATGACGCAGGAGGGATTTGTTTGGTTGTCAACTTGAGTGAGTTTGGTGCGGGAGGCTTTCTGACGCAGGAGGGGGATGGTAAGGATAGTCAGGTCCTGTACAAGTCCGTGACCTTTACCCCAACAGAGAGTTTGTATTCACAGATAAAATTGGAAATGTGCAGAGATTCCAGAATCTGCTTTGGGGCATGCATTTTGAGCTTTTGGTGGACACAGAGGCCTTGGCAGGGATGATCAACTTGCCAATTCTGCTAAAGGCCCCTATGACCAGGTGTGTGGTGTTCCTTCATCTCTTCTCTTTTAGTGTGGTGCATGTTCTGGGGAAGGCGTTCACAATGCCTGACACACTTTCACAGTATCCGTGGGAGGATCCATTTGATGGGGAAGAGCTCCTTGACGTGGAATCTCCAGTCATCCAAGTAGGTGTGGTGGAAGCGGGGGTCAGTCTCCTGCTGAAGCAGTCCAGGCATTATGCTGTCTTGTGCTCCTTTTTGCAGTATCTTCAGGCCCCCAAAGGTGCAATGGGAACGGTAATCTGCTGGGCAAAGTGGCTGACAAAAAACTTCTATTTACAGGAAGGGCAGTTGTGGCGGCGGAGTGCCCCCGTGCCCCTTGTAGCTGAAACATTGAGGATGGAACAGGAAGCTATCCTGAGGTTTCTCCACAAAGAGCTTGGACACCAGGTGGAGATTGAAATGCAGAGGAGGTTGAAGGCAAGGTTTTGGTGGCTGGGTGTGGTACGGGAAGTTCAAGAGTTGGCAAAGTCATGCAAGGCCTGTCAGAGGCGGATTTTGAGGATTCCCTGGGAGGTGGGTCACCCTATGGGAGAGGACACATTGTTTGGATGGGTTTCCCTGGACATGTTCCACATAAAGGCAGGAAAGTTTGCGTACCTCCTTGTTGCAGGGGGAAATCTATTGGGATGGATTGAGGCATGTCCTCTGGTGAAGTTTTTGGCAGAGAAGGTTGCTCAGTTCTTGGAGGAAGATGGGTTTGTGTGGTATGGTTTGCTTTTCCTGATTACTGTTGATGGGGGCATGGAGTTCTGGGGCCGCTTGATGACTCTGGTTCAGAGTTGCGGAGCAAAGTTTGGACAGGTAAGGGAGTACTACCCGGAGGTTTCCCGGATGATTGAGCACGGCCATCAGCATATCAAGGAGGCTCTGGTGAATATGTGCAGGGAGGATTGCAAGCGGTGGCAGGAGACCCTTCCGGTGGTTCTATTTGGGGATAGTATCTCCATTAAGCGGTTGACGGGCTATTTTCCTTACAAACTACTTTACGGGCAGGTTCTAGTGTTGGATGGTAAAGTCTGATTTGGTGAGGGGGTGTTCTAGCCAGTTAACAGCTGGGATAACTAGATGCCCCAGAATGTTTGTTTCCTTACTTCTTTGATTTGATTGGTTTCTTGGATTGTTACTGGCTATGGTTATGATTGATTGCAGGGACGCTGGGGCATCACAATCCGGGTCTGAAAACATGAGGACAAGCCCCGCGGATGGGAGATGTGGGACAAGGAGCAGCACAGGCCCAATTTTGGTAGGGGGACATTCAAAAAAAATCTCTGTTTCTTTCTTTCTTCCTCTCTTAATGCATGGCTTGGAAAGGTGGATGGGGGGAATATTTTGAATTGGTAAGGGGTTTCACTAGCCTGTTCACAGCCAGAACAACTAGGCACCCCAGAATGTCCGTTCTCCAGTGTCTTTTGTCTCTCTTAAGTTTTGTGCGCATGCTGGTGTATGGTTGTTGTGTTTGTTTACAGGCTGGGTACAGGGAACTGTGAGGCAGTTATTCTGGGATGTTCCAGGTACCCTTCCAGAGACGTTGAAAATATGGGATGCAGATTTTGGGGTTCTTTTCCTTGCACAGGGATGCAGAATTTTTTGGTTGCTTTACTTACGCTTGGGATTCCTTTCTCTCAGGACCCACGCGCAGATGCGGACTTTTTTGTTTCTCACTCTTACTCAGTCTCAAGATTACTTGTGGGACTTGCGCGCAGAAGAGGGGTTCCAATTCTCTTATTCTCACTCTCACTCTGACTCAAGGCCAAGGCTGCTCACTCCAGGTTACCATTTCAAAAGTCTATTTCTTGGAAAATGCATAATTGCGCGGATACAAAGAAGAAAGGGAAGAAGGGAAAGGAGGAGGGGGTGATCCACCTAAATTAGGTCCATAAAATCCACCATTTCCAACCGTGCCAGGTCCAGAAGTCCTTGGAAGGCGGCCAACAGTTTGCGCCGGGTTTCAGTTCCATGAGAGCCCAGAGCTGAGAGGAACCGCTGGAGGAGTTTGTCCAACTTGGCCCCAAAGTCCTAAAAGTGTGCCTCCCTTAGCACTAGCATGGTGGGAATGTCCGGGATCTCTTGATTTGCCATGCAGGGAATAGGTGAAGCCAGGGGCAAAGACATAATCACTACGTGTTCCGGGGACGCTGGAGTTGAGGTGCATCCCGCCGGCTCCAGTGACAATTGCGGGGCCAGGAATGGTGATGAAGGCGCCGGGGGAAGAGTTCCAGGAGCCACAGGAGGGGGAAAGGGAGCCGGAGGAGGAGGAGGCCAAGGACCAGGGGCTGGAGGGGGAGCTGGGCGCATTCCAAAGAGTTCCTCCATGCATGGGTTGGTTGAGCCTTGGTTGACACAGACCCAGTTGGCATGGAATTGGAGGGCTGCTTGCCATTCTGTGGTGTTTGAAAAGTCCTCCTTACACAGCAGTCTGGCATGATGGAAGGGGGAGGCTAAGGTTTGGGGTAGTGGAGCTTGCAGGTGGCAGGAGGATGGCAAGCCAGGCGGAGTCCACAATTCCTCCAAGATTGATTTGTCACTTGAAACCACAAATGAGTTGCAGCAGGCCCTCTTGCCCATACGGGGAGGATTGAGACTAGAATAAGCTTGTGGCAGGCCCTCTTGCGCATACGGGGAGGATTGGGACTAGAATGAGCTTGCGGCATAGTGTTGCCAAGCAAGCAACAACAATGGCAGGCACAACAACTGGAGAGAAGAGTGCAGGTTAACCCATGCCGGGCACAGTAGGTGCAGGGTGGGACCATGGTGAGGTTAAGATGGAAGTGGGGGGTGGGACTGTGGTGACTAGGAGGGGTGGTTGATGATCAACTCAGAGATGAGCATGGGAAGAGGCAGCAATGGGAATACTTCTGGGGACAGAAATCAACTTGGGGGGGATAAGGTGTTTTATTTATAACCTTTGATTGGGAACTGCATTTTGGGCTGCACGCTCAGCAGTTGGGTAGGCCAGGCTCAGCATTTGGTGCGGGTCAGGCCCATTCTAGGAGGGGCGGGCTTTCAACCTGCTTATATGAAGTGGACCAAGTAATGTAGCCAACCCAACCAAGTTTTCAGGCGGCTAGTTTGGAAAGCAGGAGTGGGGCAAGCATGGGTTTATAGGTGCCGGGGAGGTCAGCACAAGCATAGGTGCAGACCAATTGGCAGAAGCGCATGGGCAGATAAACACAGGGTGCTCCAAGTAGGAAGCAGCGGAGGGCCACGCCATGAGAAGGATGAACCGGAAGTACGTAACGGTGGAAGGGTTTGGGCAGTACGGGTTAAGGTTGGGCTAGGGTTCCAGATTTTAGGGTTCTTTCTTAATTTTGTTGTTAGGCTTTCAGTTGCGCTTGTACTTGGGTTAGGGTTGAGAGGGAGGACTTAAAACCTCACTCTCAACTACAGGTTTTATCAGGATCATATCATAATATCTTACCAGGGAAGGATTAGGGAGGATTGAAGGACAGGAATAAACAACATCATTTTCTTTACTCATCTTTTTCTTATAACTATCTCTTATTCTCAAAGCCCATTGGCACTCAAACTCCTTACAGATGCTTGGACCAATAACTTCCAAACTTGAGGACAACTTAGGGAAGTATTTCTGCCTTGTTTCCGCAGAGTTTGGGAGGGGGTCCAGCGGCAACCAAGAGGAAGGGAGGGGGCCAGTGGTTACCAGGTGGGCGCAGCAGCAAAACAGCAGTGGTAGGATGCAAGAGCAAACAAAGGGGGAGGTGGGGGCGGGGCTGGAGAATCAAAGGGGGCCAAGAAAGCAAGTGACAGGGGGGCTGGAAAGCAAGCAAGAAAGAGGGGGGCGGCAAGTGAGCAAGCAAGAGGGGGGGGCCAGCAAGCAGGCCAGCAACCAAGAGAGCAAGAGGGGGGGCTGGTGAGCAAGCAAGCAAGAGGGGGGGCTGGTGAGCAAGCAAGAAAGAGGGGGGGGAGGCAACCAAGCAAGCAAGAGGGGGGGCGGTGTGGAAAGTAAAGGAGAGTTACGCTCCTTAGTTGTCTGCAAGTCCAGAAGTTATTGATCTAGGCGTCTGTAAGGAGGTTGGATGCAACGTGTTCTTAAGTGTAGTGAGATAAAAGAGAGATGATGAGATGTATTCTTCTTCCTTTAATCCATCCTCTTCCTTTCCTTTCCTTCTCCAATAGATGGATTGATTCCTTGATCCCCCTGATCCCCCCCATAACCCAACCCAGAGTTGAGGGTGAGGACTTGGTTCCCCCCCCTCCAACCCTAACCTAAGTACAACCACAAACGCAAAAGAACAATGAAACACAACCCCTAATCACAGAACCCTAGCCCAACCCTACCCCTCCATTCCTTGCCCCATACCTGTGCCCTTTGATATCAACGTAGGCCCGGTTCATCCTTCTCATGGCGCGGCCCTCCGCCGCGCCCTACTCGGAGCCCCCCAGTTTGCCCGCCCGCGCGCGCCTAATCCCCGATTGCCCGCCCTTGCCTTCCGGACTAGCCACCCGCAAGCTTGGTTGGGCCAGCTCAATCACTTGGTCCGCATTTCCTGGGCGGGTTGCGGCCCGGCACCCTTGGAGTAGGCCCAACCCGCACCTGGTGCTGAGCCCCGCAATTCCTACTTCTGAGCCCTCAGCAGGCACTGCTGAGACTGCGCGCACCCAAATTCTGAGCCCAACCTACCCAACTGCTGAGCGCGCAGCCTGCAACGCAGCTCTCAACCCAAGGTTATAAATACGACACCACATCCCCCCCAAGTTGAGTTCTGTCCCCAGAGGTCTCCCATCGCTACCTCGCTTCCATCACCCTACCAATCCACCTCTCCCCCACCCACCCCAACTCACCCCAGCCCCTCCTCCCCTTCCACTCTGTCGCCACCATGGTTCCCTGCAAATTCTGCGCCCGGAACGGGCTTGCGTGCTTGATTGTTCCCGGTCGACACGCTTGCACTTCTTGCCATTGTGGCCATTGCCGCTGCTCGCTCGGCAAGGGAATGCCGCGCCCTCCTCCTCAATCTGGTTCCCATCCCTGGCCGGGCAAGAGGGCCCGTCCGGACCCGTTTGTGGTTTCAGACAATGAAACAATCTCCAAGGACTTGTGGACTCCGCCCGGATCACCTCGTGCCCGCCCCCCCCAGGACCAATTTGCGACTCCGCCTCTCCATTCTGCTGCGCAGGGCCCCCACAAAAGGAGGACTACCCAAAATTTGCGGCTTATTGGTCCGCCTTATGGCTCTGGGCGGACCGCGTTTGGGTCAAGGAAGGCGCGAGGGACCCGCGCATCAATGACATCCTCCAATGCCGCGCTGGCCCTCCTCCGGTCCCTACCCCAGCCCTGGCTCCTCCCCCAACTCCGGCTCCTCTGTACTTGTTGGACTCAGACGAGAGGCCCCCGACCCCGCGGGGCACCCCTCCGCCACCCATGTTGCCGGTTGTTATCTCGTTGTTGCCTCCCGCTGGACCAAGCCCCCCCCAATGGTCCGCCGGGGACCCCTTCTTCACCAGTCCCGCCTCCTCCCAGCCCACCCAAGATTCCTGATATCCCCGTCTTCCCGGCTGTTCCACTCTCAAGGTTTGATGCAATAGTGGACGACGCAGACGGCCTCCTTCGGTGATTCCTGGCTGCCCCTTGCGCCCACACCACCGGTGACCGACAGGAGCTACTGGCGGCCTTTGGGACTTTAGCTGTGGCGGCTTGCGCAGACGCGGAGGAGGTGATGAGGACTTGGCGGACGTAGACGTATCTCCCCCCCCCTTTTCTTCCTTCTCCTCTTGTATCCTTTTCCACGCCTTCTTGAAAGGAAATAAAACTTTTCCGCGCCGTCCTGAGTAGCCTCCGGGCTTGTGAGAACCTTTGAGCCCGAGATCCGCGTCTTGAAAGCAATCCGCGCGATTGAGAGCAAGAGTGAGTGAGAAAGAGGTCCGCGCCCGCGTCCTGAGTGAGAGTGGGGGTGAGAATAAAGGCGGAGTTTAAGAGTGAGGATGAGTGAAATTAAAGTCTACGCCCGCGTCCCGGGCCAACAAAGTTCCCCGGAAGGTACCTGGACCTCCCCAGTCAAACTGCCACACAGGTCCCTGTACCCAATCCTGCAACAAACGCAACAATCCTACACCAGCATGCGCACAGTCATCCAAGAGAGGCAAAGAAGGAAGTTGAGAAAACAAACATTCTGGGGTGTCTAGTTATTCCGGCTGTGAACCGGCTAGGACACCCCCTTACCAAATCAGACCTGTCCCGTATGTGTCCCGCGCCAAGAGGAAACAAGGAAAAGAACCAAGCCCATAAAAAGAGAAACCAAAACCCCAAGAAAAGCAAATTTTTTTTTTTTTCTTTTTTTTAGTCCATAGGGCCTCCGCTCCTTCCGCTCCTTGTCCCGCATTGCCCAATCCGCGGGGCTTGTCCTTGGGTTTATGGACCCTGCTAGTGCCGCGCCCGCGTCCCTGTGATCAATTATAACCAAAACCAGTACCAATCCAAGAGCCAATAAAATATAAAAAAGAAGTAAGAGAACTGACATTCTGGGGTGTCTAGTTATTCCGGCTGTGAACCGGCTAGGACACCCCCTCACCAAATCAGACCTTTACCCTACTCGCGTCCCCCCCTGGAGTTGATGGCTGTCCCCAGCGGTTTGTAGCCTTTCACTCCTCCAAGGTGGAGCGTTGCGCGCGGGTTCCTCCTCAGACAAAGAGTCCGGCCCATCCGCTGATTCTGAGCTTCCAACGCCATCCCCCATGTTTGCACCATCCCCGGCCGTCTCTTTGAAGGAGGTGGAGCCGCACGCAAAGAAACGCTTCACGTGCAAGGCCGCAGCCTTCCGTTTGAGCAGCACCCCATCCAATTCCTCAAGCTTGTAGCTCCCGCCCTCGAACTCGGATGCCACGCGGAAGGGGCCGTTCCATTGGTTGGCAAAAAGCTTTCCCCACTGAGATTCCAGACTCCGGTTGTACAACAAAACCAATTCACCCTTCCACAGCAGATCCCGGAGGCGGTGGGAACAGAGCTCATCCCAATAGCGGACCAAAGCCATCCTTGTCTTCCACAACCTTTCAGTGGCCTTTGCCAGGGTCTCGTCCCGTTGGAGAAGCTGTTTGGCATGCACTTCCACGAGTTCTGCGGAGGTCTTCACCTTCCATCAGTCTATGCCCAAAAAGGTTCCAAGCTTGATTTCCACCGGAAGCACCGGAAGTTGTCCGTAGAGAAGTTTGTAAGGCAAGTAGCCCGTCAAGCGTTTGACCAAGATCCTATCCGCAAAGAGGACCGCCGGAAGAGCCTCCTGCCACCGTTTACCATCATCCCCACACATCTTTACCAGAGCGTCCTTATTGGGCTGATGGATGCGTTCAATCATTCGGGCACCTTCCGGATAGTATTCCGTGACCCGCCCAAACTTAGCTCCGCAACTCTGGACCAGTGCCATCAAGCACCCCCAGAACTCTGTGCCTCAATCAACAGTGACCAAGCAAAGCAAACCGTACCGCGCAAACCAATCTTCCTCCAAGAACTGAGAAACCTTCTCCGCCGACAACTTCACCAGAGGACAAGCCTCAACCCAACCTGACAGATTGTCCCGCGCAACCAGCAGGTACGCAAACTTCCCTGCCTTTATGTGGACCACGTCAAGGGAGACCCGCCCAAACAATGTGTCCTCCCCCGTAGGGTGACCCACCTCCCTGGGCAGCCTAGAACTCCGCCGTTGACAGGCTTCGCAAGACTTCACCCATTCCCGTACCGCGCGCACCACTCCTGGCCACCAGAACCTTGTCTTCACCCGCCTCTGCGTTTCAATCTCGCCCCGGTGCCCAAGGTCGTCAGGGAGACACCTCAGAATCATTTCCTGATCCCTCCTCAATGTTGCGACCACCAAAGGCACAGGGGTACTTTGTTGCCACAGTTGCCCGTCCTGCATGTAGAAGTTGGTCGTCCGCCGCTTTGCCCACCAAATTTCTGTTCCTGAAGCGTCCTTGGGAAACCAGAGATCCCGCAAGAAGGAGCACAAGATTTTGTATTTCCCGGACTGCTGCAGCGGAAGGGTGACCTCCGTCTCCATCATACCAACACAAATAACCGGAGACTCCACGTCCAAGGGCTCCGCCCCTTCAAACGGATCCTCCTGCGGATACCGCAACAGCGTGTTGGGCATCATGAATGCCTTCCCTGGAAAATGAACCATTCCAAAAGTGAAGAGCTGGAGAAATGCCACCCACCTAGTCATAGGAGCGTTTGGCAGTGTTGGAGAATTGATAATCCTTGCCAAGGCCTCCGCCTCAACCAGAAGCTCAAAGTGCACCCCCCAGAGCAGGTGCTGAAGCCTCCGCACAATTTTGGTGACTCTGCATAATTCTAACTTTGGCTGCAAGTACCAACTCTCCGTTGCTGTAAAAGTCACGGACTTGTAGAGAACTGGCCTATCCTTACCATCCTCCTCCTGCGTCAGGACACCACCCATGCCAAACTCGCTAGAGTCAACGGCCAAGTGGATCCCTCCTGCGTTGTAGTCAAGGTTGCAGAGAACAATGTTGCGGCCCACAATCTCCTTGAGCTTTGCAAAGGCAGCGTCACACCGCGCTGTCCATTCCCATGCCGCGCCTTTCCGGGTCAGCGCCCGCAGCGGACTGGCGACTTCCGCAAACCATTTGATGAACATGCAAACATAGCTGCACAGTCCCAAAAATTGGAGAATATGCAAGGGCGTCCGCGGGGTTGGCCATTTGAGAACTTTGTTTTGTTTCTTTGCCGCAACTCTCCTTCCATCAAAAGCCACCACATGGCCTAGCACTTCCAACGCTGGAACAAAAACTGCCAACTTACCCCCCAATACCGTAATCCCTGCCTCCTCAATCCAAAACAAGACCCGCTCTAATGTCTGCGCGTACTCCCAGATGAAGCAGCGGATCTTTGGGGCCCCCTCTAGCACCGCACCCCCATAATCCGTCTTTGGTCCTTTGATACCGGCGTTGTCAATGAAGATCAGAACCCCGTCTGGTATGCCGTCCCGCAGGATCCACGTCATCTGGGCTTGATAGACTGCCACCAAGTTTGTGGCCCCCTGCGGCAACCACATCAGCTGCATCCTTCCCAATCCTGTCTTGAACGTGGTCAGTGGCCGCAAGTCGGCATGGAGCTTGCGCTGATCATACCCCCCCATTACATTGACCAAACCATAACACGCCTGCCCCGCCATTGATTCCAGGAACTTGTCCACGCGCGGAGGCAATCCCGCATCTCTGATAGTGAACGAGTTAAGCCGCTGCAGGTTGTGAACAATCCTAAGCAACTTCCTGTCCTGTTTAACAACCGCGAAAATTGGGCTAGAGTAGCTTGATGTTGACTGCTTGTACAACCCCGTCCTCACACGCTCCTGGACCAGTTCCAAGAAGGGTTCCCGCACGGTCCAAGGGATTGGAATAGGCTTGATTTGCCAGGGCTTGTGCGGCACCGTGGGGATTACATAGGGATTGCCGACTTTGCCCTTCAGCAATCTACACTCGTTGGGCCCAAAGGCAAGGGCCTGCTTGCAGAGCACCAACACCAATGCTAACAAATCCTTCTCCTCCATACTCAACCACCCCGCCGGCCCAAAATTCAGCGCCTCAATTTGTTTGTCCATGATCCGCGCCGACTGCGTTACCCACCCAAACATCCTCAACGGACTCACCCAGGGATCCCAAGACCAGGATATTGGCCTCAGAGGCCTGTTCAGCCCCTGCGGCATGGGCTCATTCCAGGGCCAGACCTTTTGCGCCACAGGCTTTTATTGCCCCCGTTGAACCTAACCATCCTTACGCGCCCGCCGTTGTTGTTGTGAATCCTGGCAACAATCAACCCGCGGCTCTTGCCTTTTCTCACAAGCGTGGCACTACGGTAGGGTTTTTGAAACACAGTACCTTCTGGTGGCGCATACTGAGGAAGAGGACTTACTTCTGCCGCTTGCACCCTCCGCGCACTTCCTTCTGCCTTTTGCTCCTCCCTAGTCAACCGTCCGCACAAGGCCAGAGCCTGCCCCACGCGGTACCCACAGTTGACTAGGGAAAACCCTCCGCAGGGAGGCCCTCGCGGTTGTCCTCACCGTCGGACCCCGCCTCTTTGCCGACCGCCGCCAATGGCACCCATTTCCCCTTCCCGTGGTTGGAGATTATTGTCTTGAACCTTGCCCTGGAAGCGTCCTCCACCATCAGCGCCTCCGTCCCTTCCTCCGCATTGAAAGTCATTCGGGCCTGGAATCCAAACATGAACGGCTGACCCAAAATCATGTCACCGCACTCGACTGAGAGGAACAACAGCGGCTTCCAAACCTTTGCGACCTCTACCTCTTCTTCCTCCACCACCCCATCTACCGGACATTCCCCCCCATTGAGCGCCCTCAAGCCCATAGCACACTTCCTTTGCACCAAGCCCAACTCATCCACCAGTTTTGACGGGAGCAGGTTGACCATTGACCCGCTGTCCACCATCTCCCACACTTTCCTTCCCGCGATCTTCAGTGAGACATAGGCGAGCGGAACCAACACGGCTTTGGATTGGCACAACTCCCGTTCCGCTTCCCCCGTTGCCGCATTCACGCGCTGCACTGTTGCTGGGATCCTGCCGCCCCCGTGCTCCTTCATCGCCTGGACCATTTCCTTGACAACCACCGGAGAGACCGCAACCAGCTCCCGTAGCATGAGAGGTATTGGTACCTCACTCCCCATCACTTGCCAAACAATTTACGCGGCCTTCCTTCTTCCTCTGGAGCTGTTTGCCGGTGCGTTTCCCCCCAACCATTGGAGCTTGATTTAATGGCCGCTCCTTGGCATCCACGTTGTGGTTCTCTTTTATGGACGCGAGTCAGGAAAGGGCTGCAGGCGGCGCGCTCAGAAATGGGAAGGGCCTTGTCGCAGCTAGCCGCGCTGCGGGCTCAGCAGCAGTCAGGTAGGCCCAGCAGCGGTTGGTTTGGGCTCAGCACCTGGAGACAGGAGAAAAAGGATCACGCGGACCAGAAATCTTGCGCCAATCGGAAAGCTTGCGTGGATTGGAAGGCTTGCGGGGATCGGAAAGCTTGCGCGGATCGGAAGGCTTGCGCGGATTGGAAAGCTTGCTTGGGTCGGAAGGCTTGCACGGATTGGAAAGCTTGCGCAGATCGGAAGGCTTGCGCGGATTGGAAAGCTTGCGCGGATCGGAAGGCTTGCGCGGATTGGAAAGCTTGCTTGGGTCGGAAGGCTTGCGCGGATCGGAAAGCTTGCGCGGATTGGATGGCTCGCCCGGAGCAGGCGGACCGCGCATCGCAAGACGCGCGGATTGGGTCACGCGGGTACGCATATACCTGGAACGGGTTGTTAAGCGGACGCGCGCAGGCAGGCAAGCTGGGCGTACGTTGATATTGAGGGGCATGGGTTATGGGGCAAGGGATGGAGGGGTAGGATTGGGCTAGGGTTCTGTGCTTAGGGGTTGTATTTCATCATTCTTGCTTACTTGTGGTTTTACTTAGGTTAGGGTTGAGAGGGAGGACTTAAATACTTTGCTCTCAACTCCGGGTTGTAGGAGGGGGGGGATAAAAACACTTCACTTCACTTCACGGACTGGACTGCACTCTAGGATATCACTTTTTATGGCATCGGATTGGATTGGATTGGAAAGGAAGGAATTCATCTTATTATTGCTCTCTCTCTCTCCCTCTCTCTCTCTTGAACGGCTGCATCCAATCTCCTTACAGACGCTTTGATCAATAACTTCCGGAACTCAAGGACGACTTAAGGGGAGTTGCCCCTAAAGTTTCCACATCTGGGGGTCTGGCCGGGAACGATCTTTCGTCAAAGTCTCTCAAAGGCACTCACGGATGATACCAACAGCCGCTTCTCTTCCTGCCTCCTCCCACGGCTTCTGCGCTACCCCATGGATTTACCCGCATATTTGACTCAACATTGCGGAAGTGGAGCGATTCATCTCGCGGTATGAAACAATCGCGGAATCTGAAGGCGTTTTGGATTTTGAGAAGGCACGCCATGTTGTCCTGTTCATCAAGGACGTGGAAGCGCGTCGGGATGTGGAGGAGATGGATGGCTACCTGAACCTGGATTGGCCAGAACTGAAGGAGGACATGCTGGCAAGATGGGGGAGGGGCGGTTCTCGCTTTTGGAAGGACAATCTCAAGCCATCTGCAGAATTGGGTTACAAGGCAGGCGCGCGCAATGGGATCCGGTTGCAAGCGGAAGTGGACTATGCGGAACTGGAGTACTACAGGGCAGAGTATGTTCCGGCCCCACCACCGGCAACCATCTCTTGGGCTAGCGAACTTGCGGAGGTGGCAAGGGGCCTCAAGGCCTATCTGGAGAGTATTCAGTCTCCCAGCGCGTCTGCGCCCCACGTGTGCACAAATGGGGAGGACAATGACCGTTGGCGGACGGGAAAAAGGGACTGGACAGCGGATTCAAATGCGAAATTGGTTTCCCCAGTGGGGGCTAAGAACGTGTTGGGGAAGCGGGACTCAATGGGACCAGTGCGGCCTACTGACAGGAAGCGGGTGAGGACAACGGAACGCGAAATGGATGCTCTGTGCAGTTTGGGAATTGGCAAGCGGAGGACGGATCTTGCAAAGAAGGTACACGCGGCGGCGGAAGAGACAGACCACGCGTTGGAGAATCATGACCCAAGCTGGACCTCTTTGACGGCGGGGAGCGCGCATTTGGAAAGGGTAGTGGCAGCAACGGAAAGGACGGGCGCAGAATGGACAGACGGTGGGGCGGAGAGGAAGGATCAAGTGGTCACGCGCGGTCTGGCGGGCAGGGAGGGGTCAGAAATCTCCGGAGGGGAGAACAAGGCCGCAAGAATGGCAAAATGCAAAGGATGTTGTAAGGACGTCTGGGGGTGTTTGCTTTTGTTTGGGTTTTGCGCGCGGATGGGCTCAAATTTCAAAGGATGCAGGAGGGTCTTGGCGGCGGGAGGTGCACCTAGGCGGTCTGGGACAACAATTTGCAAACAAGGTCCCTGCGGGATTGGTTGAGGAAACGCTCCGCGGATCTGGCAATGGGTGGGGCGCGGTCGGCTGAGGACAGCGGCAAAGTTGGGGGGGAGCTAGCGCGGGGTGGAAGGTTGGAGTTGGGACGCAGGACGCGGGCTCAAAAAAAAAAAAAAAAAAAAAAAGAAAAATCTCTTGTTCCTTCTTATCTATTCATTCTTCCTTTTCTGTCTCCCCATGTACTCTTGCGGATACTCTCACTGGCGTGGATTTCTCACATTCAGACTCTCACTGGCACGGATTTCTCACCTTCAGACTCTCACTGGCGCGAATTTCTCACCTTCAGACTCTCACTGGCGCGGATTTCTCACCTTTTCCAATTTCTCACTGGCGCTGATCTTCTCTCTCCAAGGCGCAGATATTGCGCACGGTTATTATTCTTGCTCAGGGACTCACAAGCCCAAAGGCTACTCAATTGTGCACAACGTATGTCTTTTTTTTTGTGTATAGGCACTAAATTCAAAGGAGAAAGGATAACTACGGAAGGTGAGATGGTGGGAGATCTCTGGGGACAGAACTCAAGTTGGGGGGGGATGTGGTTCTCTTTTATGGAAGCAAGTCAGGAAAGGGCTGCAGGCGGCGCGCTCAGCAATGGGAAGGGCCTTGTTGCAGCTAGCCGCGCTGCGGGCTCAGCAGCAGTCAGGTAGGCCCAGCAGCGGTTGGGTTGGGCTCAGCACCTGGAGACGGGAGACGACGGATTGCGCGGACCAGAAAGCTTGCGCGGATCAGAAAGCTTGCGCGGATCGGAAGGCATGCGCGGATCGGAAAGCTTGCGCGGATTGGAAGGCTTGCGCGGATTGGAAAGCTTGCTTGGGTCGGAAGGCTTGCGCGGATCGGAAAGCTTGCGCAGATTGGACGGCTTGCGCGGACCAGGCGGACCGCGCATCGCAAGACGCGCGGATTGGTTCACGCGGGTACGCGGATACCTGGAACGGGTTGTTGGGCGGACGCGCGCGGGCAGGCAAGCTGGGTGTACGTTGATATTGAGGGGCATGGGTTATGGGGCAAGGGATGGAGGGGTAGGATTGGGCTAGGGTTCTGTGCTTAGGGGTTGTATTTCATCATTCTTGCTTACTTGTGGTTTTACTCAGGTTAGGTTTGAGAGGGAGGACTTAAATACTTTGCTCTCAACTCCGGGTTGTAGGAGGGGGGGGGGAGAAAAACACTTCACTTCACTTCACGGACTGGACTGAACTCTAGGATATCACTTTTTATGGCATTGGATTGGATTTGATTGGAAAGGAAGGAATTCATCTTATTATTGCTCTCTCTCTCTCCCTCTCTCTCTCTTGAACGGCTGCATCAAATCTCCTTACAGACGCTTTGATCAATAACTTCCGGAACTCAAGGACAACTTAAGGGGAGTTGCCCCTAAAGTTTCCACAACGTCCATTTTTTCCAACACAATCCTCTTGTTTGCCGCCAACGTCCTAACTCCCGCCTCCACACGCGGTGCCTGCCACGTTTTGGGCCTGGTGACAATCCCAAGGGACACCTGAGCCATCCCTGCAAGTCGGACCCTTGCCCTAACCTGCTCCACCAGTGACGGCTGACCGGCCCCCAGGTCCACCGTTTTGCCCAACGGCAATATGTATGTCCCCCCGGACGCGCGAACCAACCCCTTGTTCATGTCCTTGGTCAGATCCGCGCAACCAGACTTCCAATGACTTTTATTGCCGCAATATGTGCACTGACAAACCAAAAAACCCCCTGTTTTTCGGCTACTGGGCTGAAAGCCCCCTCTTGCATGGGGCAGCAGATTGCGCGAGAAAGCGGGAGGCGGAGCCGTTGGCTGGGCCGCCATCCAATTCATGAGTATCCGCAAGTCCTGTAGCATGTCTGTTACCTTGTTCACCGGTACTCCCATTGACTGCAAAGGGGCCACGGGCCGTTCCGTCACTGGCGGGTCCGCAAGCGGTACCGGCGTTGGGGCCGTTGGCTTCCTTGAACTCGCTGGGAAAAACCGGGCCGTATCCTCAATCAGCTCTTCCAAGTCAATCTTGCTCTTGACCGCCTGGTTGATTACGCCCAGGCTTGGAAGGAGAGCAACGCTCCCATCCACTGACCACGTTACCAACCTGCGCTTGAATAGGTAAAACTGGACCCGCGCGCAAAGTTGCGGCGCAAGCCCGCCTAGGAACTGGCCCCCGTCTGACCTGCCACCACCTGGTTCTTTTCTAGATAACTGTAAATTCAGTTGAACTGGGACTTGTACTTGGACAGATCGCTCCGCATCCGCACCCCACCTTGGGAAATCACCTCACCCGCCGTTTGCTTGAAGTCCGTCTCCCAAAAGTGGGGCTTGCGCTTACCCCACCTTGCCATCATCTCGCCCCGGAGCCTTCCCCAGTTGCAAGCCTTGTACCCTGCCATATCCTCCACGTCCCAAAGCGTATTCTTGTCCGCAATGAAGAGAACAACTGCGCGGACCTTGTCTTCACCTGTCACGTTTTTGGAGTCTGCAATATCCTCAAATCTTGCCAGAAAACGCCCAATGTCCGCGGTGTCAAATTGGAGATGGGGGAAGTTCTGCGGCCTAAGCCAGACCTGTTGCGGAACTTCAGCCGCCTCCAAAGGCTCCAACCGAGGAGGAGCAAAACTGCCGGACCAAGTAGTCGGCGGTGGTGGAGGTGTTGGCCCGCCAGCTCCCGGCCGGAGAGGGAACAAGGTTGGAACATTCAACCCTGGGGTAGTTGTGGGCAGCATTGCACCTGATAGCTTTGAGAGACCTAGACAAAAGATTATTTCCGGGCCAGACCCCCAGATGTGGAAAGTAAAGGAGAGTTATGCTCCTTAGTTGTCCGCAAGTCCAGAAGTTATTGATCTAGGCGTCTGTAAGGAGGTTGGATGCAATGTGTTCTTAAGTGTAGTGAGATAAAAGAAAGATGATGAGATGTATTATTCTTCCTTTAATCCATCCTCTTCCTTTCCTTTCCTTCTCCAATAGATGGATTGATTCCTTGATCCCCCTGATCCCCCCCATAACCCAACCCAGAGTTGAGGGTGAGGACTTGGTTCCCCCCCTCCAACCCTAACCTAAGTACAACCACAAACGCAAAAGAACAATGAAACACAACCCCTAAGCACAGAACCCTAGCCCAACCCTACCCCTCCATTCCTTGCCCCATACCCGTGCCCTTTGATATCAATGTACGCCCGGTTTGTCCTTCTCATGGCGCGGCCCTCTGCTGCACCCTACTCAGAGCCCCCTGGTTTTCCCGCCTGCGCGCGCCTAACCCCTGATTTCCCTGCCCTTGCCTTCCGGACTAGCCACCCGCAAGCTTGGTTGGGCCTGCTCCATCACTTGGTCCGCATTTCCTGGGCTGGTCGCGGCCTGGCGCCCTTGGAGTAGGCCCAACCCGCACCTGGTGCTGAGCCCCGCAATTCCTACTGCTGAGCCCGCAGCGGCTGCTGCTGAGCCCTCAGCAGGCACTGCTGAGACTGCGCGCACCCAAATGCTGAGCCCAACCTACCCAACTTCTGAGCGCGCATCCCGCAATGCAGCTCTCCACCCAAGATTATAAATACAACACCACAGGGGGCAAGCAAGCGAGTGAGAAGGGGGGGCCGGAAAGCAAGCAAGCAAGAGGTTGGGGGGCCGGCAAGCAAGCAAAAAAGGGGGTGGGGGGCCAGCAAGTGGGCCGGCAACCAAGCAAGCAAGAGGGGGGGCTGGAGAAACCAAGCAAGAGGGGGGGGCCTGCGGTGACCAAGCAAGAGGGGGGGCCAGCGGTGACCAAGCAAGAGGGGGGGAAGCTAGGGAGCAAGAGGGGGATACAAAGAGGAGGGAGGGGACAAGTCAATGGGCAAGAGGGAGGGGAAAGGAGGATGAGGATGAGGGGGGGGGGAGCTTACCTGGGGTGCCAACCAAAGGAGGAGGGGAGGTGATTGGTGAGGTGGGGGGGTATGGTGAGGGAGAAAGTGAGAGGGAGAGGAGGTGAGGGAGTGGATAAGAGGGAGAGGAGGTCAGCAAGGATGGATGGAAGAGGAGGAGGGGAAGGAGGGGGGGAACTTACCTGAGGAAAGAAGAATTAAGGAGGTGGATGGATCAAAGGATCAGTATACGTTGATGGGGATGGAGGAGGAGGAGGATGAGGAGGAGGGGGGAGCTTAACAGGGGTGCCAACCAAAGGAGGAGGGGAGGTGGGGGGTGGGGGGGAGGTGGTGGGTGATGTGGAGGGGTGAGGTGGAGGTGGTGTGAGGTGGAGGTGGTTGGTGAGGAGGAGGAAGGAGTGGACCAAACAGTGGTTGGGTGGGGTGAGGTGGGTGGTTTGGAAGTTTTTAGTCTGTTTTTCCTAAGTCCACCCCAACAAAAGAGAAAAAAAAAACCAACTCAGCCTAGGAATCTTGGGTGAACAACCAAAACCAAAAAAATATGGTGAAGGGATTTTTTACCTCATTCAAAATCAAACATTACTCATCAAAAAAAGCAAGGTTGAGAGGAATAATTGGTTCTCTCATAGAAGAAGATGAGGGAAAAGATGAGACAGTGATGACTTGAGGTGGATCAGGAATATCATCTTCAAATATTTTGTCCCATTCATCTTTGATGTTGGCCAAAAGATTGTGAAGGATTACACAAGTGATAATCCAGTTGATGAGGAACTTCATGTCTTTGGGGTTTTGAAGCTGGTTTTGAATTTCCCTTAAGCTGGCCCATCTTCCTTTCAGGACTCCTATGGCATTCTCAATCTAAACTTGTGATTGGGCAAGATGATAGTTGAAATTGGTTTTTCCTTGATTGATGGAAAAAAGATTCCAGTATGCTGGAACCACATATTTCCCACTAGCATAAGCTAAATTTGCAAAAAGTTATTGATCTTGGTCAAGTTAGTTCTCTTGTTTTTGTGAAATCCGCATCCAATTGAAAACATATCAATCATTACAAGAACCCAGAAGGCCAGAGTGGAGGGATATGAACTTCTTGTTGTTATCACCAACAAGTTGTAGGGCCACAGAGTATCTAAATAAACAGATGCAACGTATTTGGTAAGTGTGTGATCAAAAGTTTTATCAAATTCATTGGGAAAGAAATGAATCAATTTCATCTTTTTCCAATCAAAATATTGGTTGCCATCTAGCTTGGTTTTTTGAATCAAGGCAATGGTGGTTCCATCAACAAAACCAATGCAACTAGGAAAGCCTTCAGTCTCCATTACTCCAGATATCTCCTTGATTTCTTCTTTGGTTGGCCAAGAAAGGACTGAGAAACTGTGTGGTGCCCCATCCTGGACACCCTGGCCAGTGCAGAGACTTTAATTTTTTTTATGACTTTTCCTTATCATCATTCATAGGCATCATTATCAAAACAAAGGATCAAAAAAAAAAAAAATATCTTTGATCCGGAATAGGGTTCCATGTGGTTCCCATCTTCCCAACTGCTTGTTCTCTCAGTTGGCAAGGACAATCTACAGGTGGTTTTATCCCCGCTCTTGTGTTCAAATCCCTGCCACTCCACTATTCAGCCCTACAACTTTTTCTTGCCATGAGCATGGCCAAAAGACCGCCGGGCTTGCCTCCACCCCAACCCATCCAAGCCATCCATCCCTATCCTCCGGTATGATCAACCCCCATCATTATCACCATCCCAACCCAATCATTTCATCTCATCATCATCATCACCCCTTCATCCCTCCCCTTGTCCTCACTCCCTCTCCAATCCCAATTGGATCATCTTCTCCTCCTGGTTAAACCTCAACCATCGTTGTCACCTCATGTTCATCAATCCAATTGGCATTGCTCTCTGGGACTTGCGGGACCTCGAGGCACTGGTCCAAGTGTGTTGGATCTGGTGGGATCATCTCAACCTACCCAACCCATCTCCAACCCTTCCCTTGCATCCTATTGAGTCCTTTGATTGCTGTGGGTACCAAAGAGGGAATACCCCTGAAGTTTTCCTTGAGTTCCGGAAGTTATTGATTGAAGCGTCTGTAAGGAGATTGGATGCAGCCGGTCAATAGAGAGAGAGTGTGTGTGTGTGTGTGATAGAGAAAAAATAAGATGAATTCCTCCCTTTCCAATCCAATCCAATCCGATGCCATGAAAAAAGTGATAGTCTGATGATGTGATCATGTTCCTTACAACCCAGAGTTGAGAGTTAAGTATTTAAGTCCTCCCTCTCAACACTAACCTAAGTACAACCGCAAGTAAGCAAGAATGATGGAATACAACCCCTAAGCCAGAGAAACCTAGCCCAACCCTATCCTTCCATCCCCGTCCCGTAAGCCATGCTCCACCTCCCCTGCCCCATGCCCCGTCCGTGTTGCCCGCTGGTTTGTCCTTCTCATGATGCATCTTCCCAACAACCCGTTCCAGGTATCCAGGGCGTACCCGTGTGATCCAATCCGCGCGTCTTGCAATGCACAATCTGCTTGATCCGCGCAAGCCTTCCGATCCGCGCGAGCCGTCCCATTGGCGCAAGCCTTCTGATCTGCGCAATCCGTCCAATCTGCGCAAGCCTTCTGATCTGCGCAAGCTTTCCAATCTGCACAAGCCTTCCAATCCGCGCAAGTCTTCCAATCCGCGCAAGCCTTCCAATCTGTGAAAGCCTTCCAATCCGCGCAAGCTTTCCAATCCGCGCGCAGCCTTTCCCAACTCACCTCCATGAAAGAGCACCACATCCCCCCCCAACTTGAGTTCTGTCCCCAGAGATCAGCCACCATCTCACCTACCACTCTCATCCTCCAAGTTGCCTTCCCACCCGCCTGCCCTCTGTCCTCTGCGTCACCTTCCCGCCCGCCTGCCCTCTATGCCAACAACCTTCTGCTCCACCAGAGAAAGGATCCGCATGCCTTCATCCAACCCCACACGGGTTCCAAAACCGCGTGCAAGATCCGCGCCTTGGAGAGAGAAGATCTGCGTGAGCAAGAGAAATTGGCAAAGGTGAGAAATCCCCGCCAGTGAGAGTATCCAAAAGAGTAAATGGGGAGACCTTGACACGCCAGCACGCGTACGCAATCTTCAAGAGAGACAGGAAGAGAAAAAAAAGGAAAAGGAAGGATGAATAGATAAGAAGGAACAAGAGAAAAAAAGTTTGTTTTTTTTTTTAGCCTGCATCCTGCGTCCCAACTCCAACCTTCCACCCCGCGCTAGCTCCCCCCCTCCCCACTTTTCCGCTGTCCCCAGAAGACCGCACCCTCTATACCCATTGCCAGATCCGCGGCACATTGCCTCAACCAATCCCGCACGGGCCACGTTTGCAAATTGTTGTCCCAGACTGCCTAGGTACACCTCCCGCCGCCAAGACCCTCCTGCATCCTTTGAGATTCAAGCCCATCCGCGCGCAAAACCCAAAAAAAAGCAAACACCCCCAGACGTCCTTACCACAACCCGCCGTGGAGGAGGAAAGAGGCTTCAAAACCCTTTCAATCCCAGCCCTCTCCTCCTCCACCCCGTCCACACAACATTCCTTGCCCTTTGCAGTTCTCGCGGCCTTGTTCTCCCCTCCAGAGATTTCTGACTGCTCCCTGCCCGCTGGACCGCGCGTGACCACTTGATCCTTCCGCTCCGCCCCACCGTCCATCCATTCCGCGTCCGTCCTTTCCGTTGCTGCCACTACCCTTTCCAAATGCGCGCTCCCCACCGTTGAAGAGGTCCGGCTCGAGTCGTGATTCTCCAACGCGTGGTCCGTCTCTTCCGCCGCCGCGTCTACCTTCCTCGCAAGGCCCATCTTCCGTTCACCGGTTTCCAAACCGCACAGAACATCCATTTCCCGTTCCATTGTCCTTGCCCACTTCCTGTCAGTAGGCCGCACCGGTTCTGTCAAGTTGCGCTTCCCCAACACGTACTTAGCCCCCACTGGGGAAACCAATTTCGCGTTTGAATCTGCTGTCCAGTCCCTTTGTCCCATCCGCCAACGGTTGTTGTCCTCCCCATTTGCGCACACGCGGGGCGCAGATGCCCTGGGAGACTGAATACTCTCCAGACAGGCCTTGAGGCCCCTTACCACCTCCGCGACTTTGCTAGCCCAAGAGATGGTTGCCGGTGGTGGGGCCGGAACATACTCTGCCCTGTAGTACTCCAGTTCTGCGTAGTCCACTTCTGCTTGCAACTGGATCCCGCCGCGCCCGCCTGCCTTGTAACCCAATTCAGCGGATGGCTTGAGATCATCCTTCCAAAAGGGAGAACCGCGCCTCCCCCATCTTGCCAGCATGTTCCCCTTCAGTGTTGGCCAATCCAGGTTCTGGTAGCCTCCCATCTCTTCAACGTCCCGTCGTGCTTCCGCGTCCTTGATGAACAGGACAACATGGCGTGACTTCTCAGAATCCAAAGCGCCTTCAGAGTCCGCAATCCTTTCATACCGTGAGATGAATCGCTCCACATCGGCAAGTTGATTCAAATATGCGGGTAAATCAATGGGGTAGCGCAGAGAGCGTGGGAGGAGGAAGGAAGAGAAGCGGCTGTTGGTAGCATCCGTGAGTACCTTTGAGAGACTTTGACAAAATATTTTTCCCGGCCAGACCCCCAGATGTGGAAACCAAAGAGGGAATACCCCTGAAGTTGTCCTTGAGTTCCAGAAGTTATTGATCAAAGCGTCTGTAAGGAGATTGGATGCAGCCGGTCAAGAGAGAGAGAGAGAGAGAGAGAGAGAGAGGGAGTGATAGAGCAAAAATAAGATGAATTCCTCCCTTTCCAATCCAATCCAATCTGATGCCATGCAAAAAGTGATAGTCTGATGATGTGATCATGTTCCTTACAACCCGGAGTTGAGAGTGAAGTATTTAAGTCCTCCCTCTCAACCCTAACCTAAGTACAACCGCAAGTAAGCAAGAATGATGGAATACAACCCCTAAGCCACAGAACCCTAGCCCAACCCTATCCCTCCGTCCCCTGTCCCGTAACCCATGCTCCACCTCCCCTGCCCCATGCCCCGTCTGTGTTGCCCGCTGGTTTGTCCTTCTCATGATGCATCTGCCCAACAACCCGTTCCAAATATCCGGGGCGTACCCGCGTGATCCAATCCGCGCGTCTTGCGATGTGCAATCCGCTTGATCCGCGCAAGCCTTCCAATCCGCGCGAGCTGTCCGATCGGCGCAAGCCTTCCAATCCGCGCAATCCGTCCAATCTGCGCAAGCCTTCCAATCTGCGCAAGCTTTCCAATCCGCGCAAGCCTTCCAATCCGCGCAATCCGTCCGATCTGCGCAAGCCTTCCAATCCGCGCAAGCTTTCCAATCCGCGCAATCCGTCTGATCTGCGCGAGCCTGCAGCGCGCAGCCTTTCCCGACTCGCGTCCATGAAAGAGCACCACATTGCCCACTTCAACCCATCACCACCTGATCACCTGCACAAGATGGATCATGGGAACAATCAATCCCATGACCAACCTTGCACCAACCTAACAGCAAGGTCAATGCCGACTTGCAACGGCTGTCATTGCCATGCTCAACCCCATGACCAGCCCTCCCTTGATCCATTTCCAACAGCTGCAAACTCACATTGTTGTTTGCGACCGTTGGAACCCTTCTCATTTGCCTTTTGACGCTTGCGGGCAACCATGTCTGTTGCCCTTGACCAACAATCCTACAACAATCCACCTTGACCCTCCTTCAACCAACCACGGCCGCGGCCAGCCGAACCCGCCATCCACTGCCACCTTTGTCCTTGAAGCGGGCAGGTCTTCCCCTTTTCATGCCTTGCTCTTTTTTTATTTTTTATTCCTCTCTTCCCATGTCAGGCGGTTCCTGTTGCCAATCTTCTTCATCAACCAAAAAAAAAAAAAAAAAAAAAAAAAAAATCTGCTCTATTTGTAAATCTCTCTTGTAAATAGTTTACAGGGACCCATGGCCCATAAAAGGAGGGGCTCTCCCCAGCCTTTTGTTAATCACCCATGGGAGTGTGTGCTTATGTCCCCCCCATTATGGTGAAATCAAGATCCTGATCCTATCCTGGGTATATCTCTGATTGCCCCCTGATCCATTTTTGACCCTTAGTCTTTGCCCCTCTGTGGCCTGATCCTTATCACCAACCAATAGCCTTGCTGGTTGAAGAAAAATTCTGTCTGTTTGAATTTTTGAGTTTGTTATACCACTCCTTGATCCCTTTCTCTGACCATACTGGTCCTGATCCCTGATCATCTTTCTGGAGCCAATCACAATTGATTGAAGAGGTCTTATTAAGCTTAAGACCTGGAGTGCTATACCTCCCTTTATTTTCTTTGGAGTTGCATTCTGCCAGCCTACTCTTGAGTCCCTTGAGAAGTGTTGAGGTTATCCTTGCTTCAAATCAGTTACTGTTTGCTTTTAGAGCTTCTTAAACATTGTGCTTTGTCTTGTACAGCCACCCTCAGTTATCTAGTACCCTTCAAGCGCTTGATTGCGGAGAGTTGGGCAGGTTCATTGAGAACCTGGAGGTTGGTTTGGTTTGAGTTGATCATCCCCAATCTTCTGCTGACAACCAGAGTTATTAGCTTGTGGGGGTTGTTTACATACAACAGCTTTTGTTCTTTGAACTCTAAGCAGACTTTAACTTCTTTTGTTCAAGTTTTTCCCTGCATAATCTTGTCTCAGATAGTGCTGTTCCATTGCTACCAAACTATTATCATCTTATCCTCTACTCCTTGATTCCTCATTTACCAGGTTCTGGACCTTGATCTCAGTTACATCTAAATATTTTTGTAACACTCAGGAGGGCAGCCTAAACAGCACCTTTCCCCTCCACAGAACTGCCACGGCCTAGCACCGTTTGGAGTCTTACAACAGAAAGATAGGATAAAAATCATGACTCATTTGTTGTATGAGTCAATGGTTCCATAACTGACTGAGAACAGTTTTTCTAATCAATGAAATGCTGCTCAATTTCCATTTGATCCCAATCTACAAAGAGCAATGACCAGTTGGATAGCAGGATTGCTTTGAGGATTCCAAGAATTGTTCTGGAAGATGTGGTGGTCTTCAATCATCTCCAAAAGTTTTATTAATGAAGGCAATAGAGTTTGGAACAGTTGCTGGAAGCTCAAGTTGGGGAGGAGATGAAGCTTTTGCCTTTCATACATAGGGTTGTGGAGAGTTTGTCTTCTTGGAACCATGTATTGCTTTTGTAATAGAGCATTCAAAGCCAACCAAGTTGATTCCAGATTGGAGTCTGAATTGGAGCCTGAATGGCAGTCAAATACTAACAAACATTCAGTCAGCTTTTTTTGAATTTTCAACTTGCTGCCAGGAAGTTTGATTGGACATGTTGAGAAAGATGGTGATTTGATGTGGGGTGATGAGATGATGATAGGATTTGTGTGAAGATGGAGATGTGAAGCAATAGAGATGTGAAGCAATAGAGATGTGAAGCAATAGAGATGTGAAGCAATGGAGATGTGAAGCAATGGAGATGAGATGTGTGTGATGCAATGGAGATGGGATTGGTATGGATTTACTGAGGTGGAGGTGTGGATGGTTGTTTTGGATGTGATGGATGGTGGATGGATGATGATGCATAAATGGTGGGTTTAATGGTGGGTTTGATGTTTGAAATCTTCCATTTTCATGAAACCCACCATTTTGAAATACACCAGTTTGGGGGTATGTGTATTTCAGAAACCAGCCATTAAAAATGGCATGTTTCTAATGGTGGGATAGCTAACTCTGATATGCCCTACTATGTTCCTAGTGTCTCAAATTCATAGATTTATTAACATCACTCATTATTATTATCAATTTGATTTCTATTGCTTCTTATGCACATTCCTTGTTTTTACTTTAGATAGACTTTCCTCAGGTGGTACTTTTCAAACCAAGGCATACACTCCCGACTTATTGTTTCCTCCATCAGTTAATTCAATGTGGTTTTATATTTACTCCACTGCAAGTATTAGATTGAGTTTGTAGCAGCTTCCTTAAATCAACATTTATTTCAACCTTGCACCTATCTTCATAGCTTACTTTGAATTTTGAATCAAGTAACTCAAACTTCAAGATTCCTTTGTGACTTCCCTTTTCTGTGCTGGTTATCTCATTTACATCACACTCATCTAAATTCTCCCTTCATCCCTACAGTACGTGAGGTGGGCAGCGTGTGGTATGTAGGCGTCTGGCTAGAGGCCTTCCAGGTCAGATTTGCAAAAAAACAAAAAAAGAAAAACACGAAGAAAAACACGAAGAAAAACCGGAGGCGTAACAAAAATGCACAAAGTATGGCTATGGAAAATAGGCAGTGCCTAAAAAATTCTGCAAACTAAAACTACCTATTCAAGTATTATCCATAACCGGTTACCAATGGTGGCTTGGTGGCCTGAAAATTGAAAATCATCGGTGACAATTTTTTTCTTTTCTTTTTTTTGGTGAGGCTTTTTGTCTGATGAACCCCGCTTGGCCTTCGACGCACCCATCTCGACGATCCGAAAGCTCACCGATCGAATCAAACGATGCGGACAGCCGTTGACCCCAAGCCGGATGACTGATCGGGAAACCTAACCCACCCACATGCTGCGACTTGGCCGACCTTTCTCTATTTAATGGCTACTCTGATCCCCCCAGGAAGGCCCTTCCTTTTTCCCTTGTCAAACAACACTTCTCTCAGATGGAACCCGATTGAGTCGCTCGTAATCTTCCAACGAAACTCCTTCGTCCCTCAAAGATTCGTGGCGCTATCGGTGCAGAAGTGGTTTTCTCCTTCGCTGGGAAAACTCCTACACAGAACTCCGTACTTTTCTATTTTGGTTCTATCCAAAACTGAAGTCGCGACGGCTTGTGGTTCAATGGGCTCCTCAAGCCCAGCGATCAAGTACAACATCTTCCTTCTCCCTTTATTCTCACTCTGTTCCCATCTCACATCCCCCCGATATCCGTGGATGTCTCCACATCGCCCGGTCTCACTACTCGTGGTTCATCCCATGAGATCCTTCCCTTTCATGTATAACCGTTGCTTGACCTTCAACCTACCGGCTACCCGGGTGGCTTGCAACTGAAGTCCTGCATCTTCACGTCTCCATCGAGTGAAGTCAACATTTAATTTTTTGACCAGGAGCCCTGGTAAGGCGTGAGAAGAAACGAGACCCTCAGCCGCCAGCGGCATCGTTAAACCACCCCGGGAGAGCACCCAAGAGATCTAAGAATGAGTGGGCGACTTGAAGACCCTAGAAATTTTTGCGCCTGACGCTAGACCTGAGCGACCCCCCATGCTTGCGGGAAGGGCCATCTCAGGATACCATCGTGGCCTAGAGGCCCATTGCCGAAGGCAAAGACCCTTTCAGGGTGGTCGAACAGCTGGGTTTGATGGTTCAACATCTGGACTCGGTGGCCAAGCAGTGCTAAACATCCTTCGTAGTTTTTCGAATCACGGGATGGGATGGTGACGCAAAAGAAAACATGAAACAAAACTATTTGATACACTTGCATGGATAAACAACGTCTTGGGCAAGAAATCTCAGAAACTGGTCATCACTAGGATTACGCGTCACTTGGTTTGGGGTGAAGGTCATCGGATGGTTCAACTGCTAGCTGGTCACTAGTAGCGTCTGAGTCGGCTCCCGAATCCTCATTAGCTTCTGAGGATTCATCCCCGTATTCTGCATCCTCCATTTCTTCGACTGAGTTCTGAACGCTTGAATTGGCGATCACCGTGAGGCAAGTCAAGCGACATTGGCCCGTGTCGTGTCGGGCGATTGGTTCCAATCCGACGGAGCTCGACTCTCCATCCCATTTTTCAGTCATGAGTTCATAGACATGACAAAATCCATCACTTGATATTGTAACAGCAAAGGTCCGTTCTCGCTTGTTGGCGAGAGTGACCAGTTCAACGGACTTCACTCTGAGTCAAACAATACCCATTTGGTGGAGAAGGAGTAAATGATCAAAAAGAAATCTGGTAAGAGACGAATATTCTACTTGCCAAGAGAACGAAATCACTGACCTATTAGAGTGACCACAGAGTTCGGCCACGCATTGAGGTTCTGTTTCGCTATTGACAGTAAAGTGGCCGAGCCGAAAAATTCGCCCAATAGAATCATCGCAGGCCAAAATTAAATATTCTTGAGATCTGCTGTCCACATAGAACTTGGCATCGTGAACTCGGCCCCGCGGCGATGTAAATGTGAATAATGGCGCCATCGTCTATCATAGGGTAAGGTGAATATGGAGTTTCAGCTTTAATGTTCAAGGGACTAAGCCCTTAGCGCAGTCGATGACTAAGGCTTAACTGTATCATAAACGGTGACAATTGGTCCCGTGATGACGGCTAGTTTCTTGCCGGTGGGACTCCAACTCAAGCGCTCTGCCTCTGAGCCCAGTCGAACACTAGCCATGGGTTTGCCTTTGTCTTTACCACCACTAAGATCCCACATCCTTAGACAACGATCCTGTCCGACACTGAGCATGATTCGACCTTTTTGAGGTTCGATGGCTAAATCATTCACTCGACCTTTTCCGCTACCAGCGAATTTACGAACCAATGCCCAGTCACGGGTGCGGTAAACCGTCATGCCCCCAGTTTCGTCACCGACAACGATTACTTTGCCAGAACGATCATACCGGGCCGTCCGAACACCCGGCTCCCGACCGGCTCCACCAGCATCAGCAGCAAGCATACCACAAGACAATGTGCCAAGGCATCGTCGTCTCGATAAAGACCAAAGCGTTAGGGGAGAATCCACAGAGCTAGTAGCCAGGATCGGATTGGGATGTGGGTTGGACGGCAGAGCGAGCACGGTGATTGGACTAGGGTGGGCGACGAAATGAAACAGGGTAGTAAAAGATGCGGGCTCCGAAGCGGGGAATGACAGATTGAGACCAAAAAGAATGTGCTCGTAGGTTCCGATGACGATCGTAATCGAATCTGGTCGTGGGGAAGAAGTTGGAGAGAGCTTCGAACGGGTGGAATTTGCTTTGGCTTTGTGCTTCAAGGGGGGCGATGATGGACAAGTTGGATTTGGTTGACTCTCTTTTGGAGCAGATCGCGTCGGTTGAGGATGACGAGAAGATTTTGAGGTCGATGGGGGGGTAATTGAAGAGCAGTCCAACCTAACGCGAGGCTTTTTCCGACTGAGTCCTGTACTTGATTGATTTTTCAGGGTTTTATGGCCTCTTGTTCGTTTCATGACGGATGGTTGAATGGGCACCTGGAGAGAGAGAGAAAAATGACAATGGCATGCAAAAAAAGATCGGTAAGCTTGATGTCAGACTTTTGTAGGTGAAGGAGGTAGAGGATGAGGGGGGAAATGACCCATTCACAGGTTGGGATAGATGGAACGCGCTTACCAGGGAGATGGATGACACCGAGCCAAAATTCGACAGACGAGACAAATTCGAATGATTCCAACCTGGAGGACTGAGTGTTTTGCTGAGAATGATTGACCGTTGCTTGAGAAGAGTTGTCCTTGGGGATGGGGAGAGCTCTCCATAGGAATGGGTGAAAGTAAGGAACTTCAAATATTAACTCTTCCTCCAAGTGGTGCTTGAAATATCCGAAACATGGTTCACTAAGCGGAAACATTGCATAACTTGAGTGCATATTCAAAATGCGGGAGCTGCCAAGATGTGGTTTCAAAACGTCAGGAGGAACCCAAGCAACGCGGCCGGCTTGCTTGATGAAGCCAACATCAAAGCTGGGTCAAGTGAGATTTTGGTGCCATCAAGCGCACTCAACACTTCGCAAAGTGATTTTTGGGCGTCGCATGAACTTGAACGTGCCCCAGAGCCAATCTACTCTACCAGATCACCTAGTCAAACTTGGTGTCGCTCGAATCTGACCATGTTGTTCGTTCGGTTGTGTTGATAGATACATTTTAATACTGAAAATCCCTCATGAACACCATGCCATCCTTGTTGTTGTTGTAAATAAAGAATTTATAAGAAAAGATGAAGAAAAATCAATAGAAGAGCTCCCAAGATGAGGCCTGTAGGTAAGTTGCATCATATGGCAGGTCCACCAGCAAAGGTTTCCACAGTGAGAAACAGAATGTTGATAATTTTCTGACATGATTGCTTCTTGAATGCCTAGTTTGATTTTGGGAAAACTTTGGTGAAAAATTTTATGCAATTTTGATTGAAAAGGATCTTTTCTTGATATTGTTTAAGACAAATTTGGGGCAGGTTCTGAAAGGCAAGCTTTTTTTTATGTCATCAAACTGCCTGTAAAAAAGGCTTAAGAGTGTGTTTACCCAATATAATGGGTGAGTCAATAGCCATCGTGGAGCCAAGGAATGGGAAAAAAGAAATGGAAGTGTTGAGGAACTTAGACTTGGTTACATCAGTGTTGAGCAGTGCTTATTAAGTGAAGCTGGGATCTAAGAATAACTCTAAATTTTGGAAGCTTAGCCTTTGAAATCAGGTTTGGTGCAAAGACTAGCCTTGAATATCACCAAAAAAAATGACAAAAAAAGGGAGAAATAAAAAAAAATGAAAAAAAGGTTTCATAATGGAAGCCTTGCAGCTTTTATAAATCCTAATACTAATAATAAAAACAAAGAAATAAAATATTTAATTTGATGTGCATAACCATTTGGTCATCTTGACTGCACTTACGTCTGATTTTGTCATAACAAGGTGTGATTTATTGATATCTACAACACAGGAAATGAAGTAATTTGATCACATCCAGCAGTCTGCAGTTTTAATCTTGTGTCCCCAGTTGATATCAAAAACCCCAAAGAATCACTGAGATTTCCAGCTTTAAAGGATTTAAAATCATTCTCAAATTCAAGACAATCTATGAGTGGCTTGAGGTTTCAGGTTGATTTCTGTAGGAAAAGAATGTGATTAATTTTAAAAGGGAAATATTAAATTCACAACTCTTTGAGTTATGTACAAAACTCTGTACACAACTCAATGGGCCGTGTGGCATGCTACACAACTCAAATGGGCCATGTGGCATGCTACACAACTCAAATGGGCCATGTGGCAAGCTACACAACTAAAATCAAGTTGTGTAGCCTCCACTAACTAATAAATAATAAATAATAAATGATAAATAATAAATAATAAATAATAAATAATAAATAATAAATAATAAATAATAAATAATAAATAATAAATAATAAATAATAAATAATAAATAATAAATAATAAATAATAAATAATAAATAATAAATAATAAATAATAAATCATAAATAATAAATAATAAATCATAAATAATAAATCATAAATCATAAATCATAAATCATAAATAATAAATAATAAATAATAAATAATAAATAATAAATAATAAATAATAAATAATAAATAATAAATAATAAATAATAAATAATAAATAATAAATAATAAATAATAAATAATAAATAATAAATAATAAATAATAAATAATAAATAATAAATAATAAATAATAAATAATAAATAATAAATAATAAATAATAAATAATAAATAATAAATAATAAATAATAAATAATAAATAATAAATAATAAATAATAAATAATAAATAATAAATAATAAATAATAAATAATAAATAATAAATAATAAATAATAAATAATAAATAATAAATAATAAATAATAAATAATAAATAATAAATAATAAATAATAAATAATAAATAATAAATAATAAATAATAAATAATAAATAATAAATAATAAATAATAAATAATAAATAATAAATAATAAATAATAAATAATAAATAATAGGGCTTATCAAAGTTAAGCAAACCCGCAATTTTTTAGTGGTGGGTTTCAAACCAAATACTCCATTGAAAATCAAAAAAACCCACTTATTTCACATCAGAAATGTCAGAGTTACCTGGAAATAAGTGGGTTTTTTCAAATAAAGTATTCAAAGGATTCCACCACCTGTCCACGTGCACCACCCCTGGCTTCCCACATCCTTCTACCTCTGAACTCATTGCAAATTCTTTTTACCTCCAGCCTCATCATAAAAAGATTCACCACTCTCATTACTTTATAACTCTCATCATCACCCTCATCCATTTATCACCCTCATCACTGGATCACTCACCACTTTATTGCTCTCATCGCTTCAATTCTCTAATTGCTTCATTGATCTCATTGCTTCATAATTCTCATCACTCTACCTCCAACAAGAACTTGTACCTCCAACCTCATCCAAAAAATCCAATCATTGTTTTATTTCTCTTGTCAATTTATTGCTCTCATCACTTCATATCTCTCATCACTTTATCTTGCTTGTCACTTTATCCGTCTCATCACATTATTGCCCTTACTCTTTCCAAATGGCCCCGCAGTGAACCTCCCCCTGCAAGTCCACACAAAAGTCCAACACACCAAGGCAAACATTGCCAAGGAACTCCACAAAAACAATCCTCCCCCATCAGCTTCCAAGGCCTCAAACAATCCTCCCCCATCAGCTTCCAAGGCCTCAAACAATCCTCCCCCATCAGCTTCCAAGGCCTCAAACAATCCTCTCCCATCAGCTTCCAAGGCCTCAAACAATCCTCCCCCATCAGCTTCCAAGGGCTCAAGTCAGCTCAAAATAGCTGATCACATCATCCTGGTCAACAGGCTCAAAATTCCCTCCAACTATGATGCCTGCTTTGGATTGGACAATGAAACACGCATTGGCCAACCTCCATCCTCTAAGGTCAATGGTTATCTCCTCATGGTCAATGAACTCAATAAAAAAACAAAAGGTAGGCTGGATCTGTCATCCAAACAGATGAGGGAGCAATTCAAGAATTATCAAGCCAAGTACAAAAAGGCCCACTCCATTTCAATCTCCACTGGCTTTGGTATCACCAACTCTGACAAAGCCAAGGGAATCAACTTGGTGGTTGATAAGTTGGACTCCATTTGTCCTTTTTATTTTAAAATGGATTAAATCTTTGGAAAGAAGGCCAACATCACCCCCCTTGCTGCTTTTGATGCCCAAGAAATCCAATTCAGTTGACACTGAGGACTTGGCTGGGGATTCTCAGCCTAGCCTTGGTGATCCCAAAGAAACCTGTGAGTGGCCCCCATCCAATTCCAAGGAGGATATTCAAATGCAATCATCTCCAATCATGTCTACTTCCCCATAGATTGAGGAGTCAAACCATACCTTGGACCCCTCCCCTCCTTCTTTGGATTGCTCTCTTCCTGGGTTAGCAGATCTCATCAACCTTGCTGATGCGGAACAAGATACTCCTCAGTCTCCATTACCCTCAACATTGGTTCAAGTAAGGAACCAAGCTCTTTTCTCTTCCGTCTGGTTAATCCTGACTGATTTAGATTTTAAAAAAACAGGCTCATCAATTCCAGAATGGCCAAAAACTCAAGCCAATGGGGCCTCCCAAATCAACTTTGAACACTAGTGACAACTTTCAGACTCAAACCTTGTCTGCCAAGGGTAAGCAAAAGGCCTCCAATTCCATCAATATCAACTCCAAAAGTCATCAAAAGAGGAGAAACACTTCTGGTTTTTCAGACTTTGAAGAAATTGTGGAGAATTAAGATTCATGTAAGTCCATTGGTTGACCTTTCTTTCAAAATCATGCTCATTGCTTTTCCCCTGCAAAAAACAGTCAAATCACAAATTGAATCCAAAAAATTTGATTTTGAAAAACAAAAGTGGGATTGTCAACTGGCCATGGATGTTCAACAGCAGAAAGCCAAGAGTTTGACTCATCAAAAAAAATGGGATGCTGAGTGGAAGTTGAAACAGGCTGAGCTAGAGTTTCAAAAGGAGGAAAAGAAGAAGGATTGACAGCAAGCACAACTGGAAAAGGAGAGGGAAGGACTTGCAACCAAAAAAGTGTGGGGAGCAATCAAAAGTTGTAGGCTTGGAACCAAATTCCAACAAAGAGAAAGAGGGGATGTTATTGTCCTTCATGGCATCACAGTTTACTTCAAAGGAAAGTTTGGCCAAATTGCAAAACATTTTTCCTAGAATTTGGGATACTTTGTCTGCCTTAAGGTTGAGGAAAGCATAGTCTTGAGGAGAAGATCTAATGGATGGTTCCTTCACATAACGTCCAAATAACTCTGAAGGGTGCATCAATTTTCACCATCCAGCTGCCCACATTTTTCCACCCCAAGATTTTGAAGGACCAACCGGGTTGACAAATTTTTTTGACTGGTGAAGGAATGTTGTCACAAAGTTGATGTCCTTGTCTTGGTCAGAAATTTTCTCCAATGAGAAAAACTTGATTATTGCAACCAGGGCTTGATGATCAGATAAATTGAGGACAATTACTTTTCCACAGTAGAAGAAATGGAACCATTTGATTGTTTGTTTTGCTTGATCAAACTCTTCCTGGGTGGTTTTTTGACTATTCTTTCTTTTTTGGAAACAATTGAAGGGTACAGGTCAAAAGGACACGGTTTTACCAGACCAGACCAACTTTTTATTAATACCTTCCTCAGCAACCTTCACAGATATTTCAGAATCTCTCATTTTATTGCTCTTTTGGAAAGCAGTCCTACTCTTCCCACCTCTCTGTATGTATTTCAAGCCCTCTCCTTCCGTCTTGTTTCCTCCCAATCCTATACTTAGATTGGGGTGAAGAACAAGGCGGGATTCAATTGTTTGTGTAACATTTTGAGGGGGTGGGAGAAGAATAGGATGTTCCCCAAAGGCGGTAAAATGTTTTCCAAAAAAAAAAAATGTTGGTCCAATAGAAATTGTTGGTGAAACATTATTGAATAAAAAAAAAGAAACCAAACCTGGACTTGAGCCCAGGGACACCAGAAGCTGAATCCCCCCCCCCCCAAAAAAATTGGGATGAGTGACCCATGCAACACACCAACAAGCAAAGTTATCAAAAAAATTAAAATTAAAAAAAAACATACCTTCCATGGCAAAGAACACCTGAAAGAATCAAAAAAGACCCTGTTGGCTTTTGGTGTAGTCCAGAGACACCTAAAAAGAAAAAAAATCAAAAAAAAAAAAACAGCTGAGGTCAGCACCAAAGAAATCTCCAAAAAATGGTGGAGGAGACATTTGCAATTGATAGTTAATCAATTGCAAAACAATTGCTTGATCAATTGCAAAACAATCAAACAATTGAATGCAAAAAAATTGAGAAATCAAAAGCAAATCAATTGCTTGATCAATCAATCAATCAAAACAATCAAAAACAATCAATTGATTTGGTTTCAATCAACCAATTGATTTGGTTTTGATTGATTGATCAGGATTTGATTGGTCAATCAATTCCTGATTGGTTGGTGGGGGTTAGTCAAGCAAGGCAGGAGGAGGATTAGGAGGAGGAGGAAGGGGGGAGAAAGAGAAGGGAGGGGCTTACCAGAAGAGGAGGGGGATGCAACTGAGATGAGGTGGAGCTGAGAGAGAAGACCTGGGGGGAGATCAAAGGAGAGGTAAGCAAGGGTGGTTTAGTGAGTGGAAATAATGAGGGAAGGGGACTCACTGAGTATGTTGGTGAGTTGGATGGTGGATGTTTTGGGGAGCTTGGTGAGGCAGGTTTCTTGGTGAGGTTGATGAGGCTGGTAAGGTTGGTTAGGTTGCTGAGGTCATGGAGGTGGTTTGATGAGGAGGAGGAAGGAAGGTGACCGGTGTGTGAGTGGGGTGAGGTGGAAGTGTTGGAGCGGTGAGGTGGAGGGGAGTGGTGGATTGGCTGGAAAGTGGTGGGGTATGAGGTGGAGGTGTTTTTTTAATTTTTTCTAAGTCCACTAAGAAAAAAAGAACCAACTCAGCCTGGAAACTTGGGTGAACAACCAAAAAAAAAAACTTACTGTGAAGTTATTTTTCACCTATTTAAAAATCAAACATTACCCATCAAAGCCAGCAAGGGTGAGAGGAAGAATCTGCTCTCTCATAGAAGAAGATGAGGGACAAGATGAGACAGGGATGAATTGAGGAGGATCAGGAATATCATCTTCAAATATTTTGTCCCATTCATCTTTGATTTTGGCCAAAAGATTGTGAAGGATTACACAAGTGATAATCCAGTTGATGAGGAACTTAATTTCTTTGGGGTTTTGAAGCTGGTTTTTCATTTCCCTTAAGCTGGCCCATCTTCCTTTCAGGACTCCTATGGCATTCTCAACCCAAACTTGTGATTGGGCAAGATGATAGTTGAAATTGGGTTTTCCTTTATTTTTAGATGAAACATTGTGGTATGCTGGAACCACATATTTTCCACTAGAATAAGCTGGATTGGCCAGAAGGTATTGATCTTGGTCAAAGTAGTTCCCTGGTTGTTGGGCAATTTGCATCTGATTGAACACGTATAAATCATGACAAGAAACTGGAAGGCCAGCATGGAGGGATATGAACTTCTTGTTGTTATCACAAACAATTTGTAGGGCCACGGAGTATCTAAAAAAAAATGAAACATATTTGGTCAGTGGTGTGATCAAAGTTGTTGTCAAAGTCATTGGAAAAGAAATGAATAAGTTGCCTTTTTTGCAATCAAAATAGTGGTTGCCATCTAGCTTGGGTTTTTGACTCAAGGGGATGGTGGTTCCATCAACAAACCCAATGCAACCAGGAAAGCCTTTGGTCTCCATTACTTGAGATATCTCCTTGCGTTCTTCTGTGGTTGGCCAAGAAAGGACTGAGCCACGGAATGATAGGATAGAAATCATGAATCTTTTGGTGTATAAGTCAATGCTTCCATAACTGACTGAGAATAGATTTTCCAATCAATGGATTGCTGCTCCATTTCCATTTGATCCCAATCTACAAAGAACAACAGCAATTTTGATGGATGGATTGCATTGAGGATTCCAAGAATTTTCTGGAAGATGTGGTGGTCTTCAATCATCTCCAAAATTTTCATGAATGAAGGCAAAAAAGTTTGTAATAATTTCTGGAAGCTCAAGTCAGGGATGAGATGAAGCTTTTGCCTTTCATAAATAGGGTTGTGGAGGGTGTGTATTCTTGGAACCATTTATTGCTTTTGAAACGGAGAATTCAAAGCTAACCAAGTTGATTCCAAACCAGAGTCTGAATGAGAGTCAAACAGTAGAAAAAGTTCAGTCAGCTTTTTTGCTTTTTCAACTTGCTGGCAGGAAGTTTGATTGGACATGTTGAGAAAGATGGTGATGTGATGTGGGGTGTTGAGATGATGATGGGATTTGATTTGTGTGAAGATGGAGATGTGAGAATTGATAGAGATGTGAAGCAATGGAGATGAGATGTGTGTGATTCAATGGAGATGCAACTGGTATGGATTTTCTGATGTGGATGGGTGTTGTAGATGTGTTGAATGGTGGATGGATGATGATGCATAAATGGTGGGTTTAATGGCAGGTTTGATTTTTGAAATCCGCCATTTCCATGAAAACCACCATTTTTAAATACACCAGTTAGGGGGTATGTGTATTTCAGAAACCTGCCATTAAAAATGGCGGGTTTGGTCAAAAAAAATGGAGGGTTTCTAATGGAGGGTTGGCTGACTTTGATACACCCTGGTAAGAGGATGTTTTAATTATTTGTTTTATAAGTACAATCCAACATAGAAATATGATGGAATTTTTTGAAAAGCGTTAATGCCTCAGGGTTGGCCAATAATAGGGCCTCCAAGTGTTGCTCTCCACTGAAATTTGACCAATGAACCCAACCTGAATCTTCAATTTGTTCATAGAGGACCTCCATAACACTTTTTCCCCTGGTTCTACAAGAGCTAACTTTTTCTTAGTGTTATAGATTGTTTGGTCATCAACATACTTGCTGCCATCAATCTTTCTCACTTTTATTTTGAGTTGAATAGTCTTGAGCCCATCATTCATGCCTTATCTTAAATTCTCTAAGGCCACCCCAGAGATTCTCCTGAGTTGAGGATGCACTGAGGGGTGTGGAGATGGTTGATGGTTATGTTGATCATTCCTGTAGGAGATTTGCCACAAGGGGCCTCCCTTTGTGTGACTTTCACAAATTAAAAACCTGTAACCAACCTTCTTTGTTGAGTTTACCTTGAACATTTGGTGAGAAATGGCTCAGAATAGGAACCATGTCTATCAAAGGCTAAATCCACATATTTATCAAGCTTTAAGTTGAAAACTTTCAAAGCATAAACATGCTTCAATTCCCATGTTTGAAAATAGTTTTTTGCCTCTTCCCTAGTAGGAAAGGCTCTCAAAGAAGGTGGTTCAAGTGGATCTGGGACCAATTAAATTTTTATATCATAGTTACATAGTTATATAGTTACCAGCCACAGCCCCCTATCAGTTTCCATCAAATCAAATCAGGAAAAGGCCAGAGTAAAATTTTATGTTACTCACCACCAGAGGTCATGTCCATTTGTGAATTTTTTTTTCCTCAATTGTAACCCTAGATGAGGATGCAATTGGGGCTTCCAATTTTTCATTACCCAAATCCTTTTTTACCGCAGCTTTGCTAATGGAACTATCAATGCAGTCCTTCAACAAAGCCATTTCATAAACAGGAGACCTTGCCACTTTTCCCATAATGCAAAAAAATGCAATGGTATTCAGTATTCAATCCAACTTTCAATTGAAAAACTAAAAAGTTTGCTCACTTTCCAGTTGAGAAAGATCAAGGTAACCAACAGGCAGTAAAAATTTACTTTTACATTTTCCAACGGGTTGGTTTGGAGTGTAATTTGTGGGAGGTTTGTTTTCCAAAGGCAATGATTGTGTTTGCAGTTTCAATTTATGATTTCTAGGTCTGGTCCAATAGTCCAACAAAGTATGTGTTGATCCCAAATTTGGGTTAATGGAACCCAAATGTGGTCCAGGGGGTCCCAAAAATTCCAGAGCGACCCCCAGGTGGTTGTACACCCCTGTACACGTGTCTAAATGGTTATTTACAGGGGTAAAAAACTCAAAACTTCTGTTTGGGGAGGGGGGGTATACAACCCCCCAGGGGTTGCACATGTTTGGAAAAACCCTTTGGAGATGTTTATAGGCTCCAAAGGGTCAAATGAAAAGTTTAGGGCCCTACACGACTGCCAAACAACTGGGGGTTGTGAATTTATCATCACCCCCTTTTTTTATGTAAATTTACCAATTGAACAAAAAGGGATTTTCCTCTGAATAATATGTGCTGAATAACAGTTATTTCCTCAAGAACCCTTCTTCAAGAACAACTGGGGTTGTTTCAAATTTTCAATAATAATTTTTTGTTTGATCCTTTATTTCCTTTTGACTTGATTCTGCTTTACTGATGATATGGTGCTAGGTAAGTTGGGCATGAGCCATGCTATCATAGTGGCAGATGCCATGCTAGAAAACTTGGATAGGGAAAAAGAGCCCCCCTTAAATAGAAAAAAAATTACTCAGGGGATTCTCAGGGCTCCCTTGAGGAAGTTTCTAATCCTCTCCCTGAAATTTTGAATCACAGGAGGTTACAGTTACATGAGGCAATAATGCTGGTGAGAAAACATGTGAAATAGGCCAAGAGATAGCTGTATTTTTTAGTATGAATTTTGATGGACAGGAAAAAATATAATGAAAAGGCTAAGATTTGTGAGTTATGGAAATTTCTGGGTGCTTATCATTTATGCAAAAAGATGCAGAAGTTCCCTGCAGCTTGAGTTAATTTTTCTGGTTGGGAAATGCATGAAAAATGCTTGGCAGCTGCAAGCCCTCTTTGGTAACTGAAATTGTATAACTTGTATGGTTGAAGTGGTGAAAAACTCCTTTGTTGGATGTTTCTGTAGAATTTTATGAGCCCTTATCATTTATAAAATTTTTCAGAAACTAGCTGCATGCCGTTTCAATGGAATTAGCCATAGAGATATGAGGTATTATGTGTTACTAAATGCTCCCTTGGGTGACTTTAGAGTGTGGCTTTCAGCCTCCTGGATGCCAAGACCCTTGCTATCCTTTAGCTACCAGAGGTGATAGAATAAATAATAAATATATTATTGAATAAATGCAGCAAAAATCTGTAAAATATTTGGATAAAGGTTATTGCAAGGTTAATTGGCTTGGTTATGGTTTATTGTTATAAATCAATATAGATAAATTGATTATTAAATATTTTTATAGAGGGGCCACAATTATATTGGAGATCTTTAACACCTCTCTTCAGGGAATTCAGTATGAAAACAAGTAGTCCTGGTTACTTTGGGCCCTTTAGTTTAAAGGATATTTTGCCCAAATATAATATGTATATAAAATACACGGTGGAGTGGCAGAACTTTGTAACCAAGCTGCCACAACAGAGAAAGGATAATGAAACTCACTGTTATATTATTAAATCCTTTGGGTATCTTTTTGGGACATGCACTGATGGGTTAAACCTGTATACTGGGGTTATAAGGTTGTTCAGCAGTTTAAATTGAAAAAAAGAGGGTTGAGGACGGATATTATTAATCAGACTAAAGCCATAAATCGCTTAATTATCTCTTATAAGTATTTGATTACCTTGGCACGGTGTCTGGGTATAAATATAACTTGTTCTCTGGGTATCAATATCCTCTATAGAGCTCTTTATTTATAGCTTTTGGAGTCCCAATATTGTCCTTCTGAGGGGTACAGAGGCTCAAAGGGACAGAAACTGAGGCTAGAAGGGTACCAGTTGTAGCCTGTCACTTTTCCTTGGTGCTGTAAAACGGGTAGCATCTAATTCCACAGGGTATGGGAATTATTCTACTTTATAATTGATGTTTGGACGTGTGAATAATACTAATATGTCCTTTTTATTTATTATTTAATGAATTATCCTTATTAAATGTTCCCAGTAAGTTAATAAATATTTTAATAGACATTCTTGCGGACATTCTGATTTCAGGTGAGTTCTCATTATGTATTAAATAATTGGAGTAAATTCATGATATTGATTTTACTCCTTATTTTCAAATTTCAGTTGATTTACTAAAATAATTACTTAAAAATGTAAGTCATGGGTATTCATGTGATATTTCTACATCATAAGTTTTCTTAGTATGTCACAAAAATGTTGATGTCTATAAATTCTCATAAAAGCATTTTGAAGTATTTTAATATATTTTTAGAAGTAGTCATTGTCTTATTTTCGACATTTTTGGTAATTTGAATTATATTTAATAAAAAATACGTATGAAGGTTATTTAAGTATTTTTATATAGTTTTATGTACTTTTAGACTATCTACTATCCACAGGAACATTTATTACATATGTAGAATTTTCCCCTGTAGGTTGTAGCATGTTTACACAGTACCTAGGTTTCTCAGGCTGCCTGTCACTTTGTCAACCCTTAGTCCCATGGCTGCGTACTTGTCAGAGGCCAGGGGCTGCGTACACAACTTTGACAGAGTAAAAGAGCTGTAGCTCAGCCGCGCGGGGGTGCATTGGCTGCCGCGGCTGCGTGCGGGAATTGTGACAGAACACATTTCCATCTTTAACTCCTAAAATACACACAACACCTCAATTCTGACTGAATTTTAGATGTGAAACCTATACGTGACAATACATGTGAAATATATAATTGGCCAAAAGTTCAATAGTGATGCTGTGGTATTTTGGTCTTTCTTTTCCTGAATTATTTAAAAATATAAGGAGTTGGATTTCAAGGGTGGGGTCAGTGAGTGACCCTACCTGATTTCGGGTGGAGAATACATTTTTGCAATAATGTTTATGGTTTTCCTACTCCTTCTTAGGTTAATTTTATTATTATTATTATTATTTTATTTCTGTTATTTTGCAGCTTGCTCTGCAATAGTAGCAAGCTGACATTCCACCACTTCAAGATATGGACATATCTGAGAAAAATTGGGAGCATGCTGGGAAAAAATTAATTCCATGTGTGTTTCAGTTCCTTTTGCTGGCTCTGTAGTTACTAAGATGTATTGGTCCATCAGGTATATTATTCTCTGGTAACCATTCATCTTTTTCTGCATATTCTCCTTTGTATCTTACTAAGTATAGTCTAACATCTTTTCCTTGCACTCTCTCTTTCTTGTCTCTCAATATCCTGCTGAATTTCCCTTTTTCTTTCACAGGGTCAGGTTCTATTGGGATTATTGCTGGAGGGAGGTTGCTAACTTCTCTTGGTTGAAAGTATTTTACTAGGCTAACAGGAAATACTGGATGTTTTCTTGAGAATTCTTCACTCAAGATTACTTCTCTAGCATTTTTGCCATGCATCTTTTTGATAAAAAATGGTCCAACAAAGGCTGGTTTCAGCTTTCTGTTACCTGCTAGATTTTTGAAGTTGGTAGTGGATATCAAGATCTGATCTCCTTCTTTAAAGTCAGGTTCCCTATGTGATTTGTCCCATCTTTGTTTGTTGTGTTTGACTGCTTCTTCTACAAATTTTTGAGCATGATTATTTTCCAGATCTATCATTTTCTTAAATTCAAGAGATGTTGGATGAATGGTGGCTAAGTTATAGTTTAAGTTATTCCTAGGGAGTTTTAGAATCCATCCTCTTTCTAGTATGTAAGGGGCTTCTTTGGTAGTAGAATTTTTACTTCTGTTATAAGCCATCTCTAGAGCTGGGAGTAGGCTTACCCAATCATGGCAATAACCATGTGAGTTTTTGTATTCTAGACCAAAGCTACAAAAACTTCTTAACATATCTTCTAGGGTATGTATCTTTCTTTCAGCTAATCCATAAGTTTGGGGATGGTATGCTGTAGAAAATGCTAGAGTAGTACCCAGTATATCATGTAGATTCCTCAAAAACTCAGAGGTGAATTTGGGTTCTCTGTCACTGATTATAATCTTGGGTATACCAACATCAGATATGATCCTATTCCAAAATAGTAGAGCTACATCCATAGCACTATCTTCTTTGTGGTTAGATAGGAATTTTGCCTTCTTAGAGTATCTGTCAACTATAACCAGGACAGAGTTATATGAATGAGTACCTCCAGGGGGGAGGCTGGTGACAAAATCAATATTAATGATTTCCCATCTAGTTTTGGGTTCAGAGATCTTCTGTAGGAGTCCAAACCTTTTTCCAGTAGTTTTATTAGATCTTTGGCAAGTCTCACAGCTAGTAACATACTTAATAGTGATTTCTTTCCAGTCTATCCACCAATCAGTTTGTTTTACTTTCTCCAAGGTTCTTTCAGTGGATAGATTCCCTGATGAACAGTTTTAATGGCATTCCTGGAGTATGTGTTGCATATTTTCTTTGTTGCTTAGTACTAATACACTGGAATGTTGGTGTCTGTAGTAAAGGAGACCGTCGCAAAAAGTAAACCTACCTTCTTTATAGGCTTTAAGTAATGAAGCAGGTAAGCTATTTATCAGAGCTGCTTCTGGGGATTCACATTCCATAATGGTAATCAGAAGCTTGATTTCAGGGGAGTAGTTGTCTCTCACTAGATTGAAGAAAGCAGCATCTAATTCACATAAGTGGATCCCCATGATTGGAGCATCTAGTTCAAAAAGATTGATGTTCAAGATAGGAAACATATCTTGATCCTCAGGGTCATATGCTGGATTGCTATAGTCATTAGGCAAAGCATTCCTACTTAGACTATCAGCATTCTGGTGTTTAGCTCCAGCTTTATGCACTATAGTCATCTGACCTCTATACTGTTGTATAGCAATTTTCCACCTGAGCATATGTCTGCTGGGGGTCTTCATTTTCATGAGAGTTCTTACAGCATTAAAGTCTGTGATCACTTGGAAATTGGTGCCTTCTAAGTAGCAGTGTAGCTTTTCTAAAACCCATAATAGAGCCAAACATTCCAACTGACTGGCTCCATATCTCTTTTCTGTATCTTTGATCTGTCTAGATATGAAGAGTACTGGTTTCTCCACTGGTCTGTTTTCTTCTATCCTTTCTTGATGTAGAGCAGCTCCTAAACCTTCCATACAGGCCTCAATTCACATTTTAAAGGGCTTGGAGTAATCTGGTTGGATGAGTAAAGGAGTAGAGGTCATAGCTATTTTTAGTTCCTCATAGTTGGTCAATCTCTCATGTGTCATTTCAAATAGAGTGTTATTGTTGCATATTTTGTACAGAGATTTAGTTAGCATAGCAAACTTTGGTATGTATTGTCTTTAGTAACTGCAAAAACTAATGAAAGACAGTAACTCTGTTTTATTTTGAGGCATGGGTCTGTTCATGACAGCAGCTATCTTATTTTGATCAGCAGCTAGAGTTAGACCAGAGACTATATGCCCTAGGGTTTTCAATTCTCCATATCCAAAGTTGCATTTCTTCATGGATACTTTTAATCCTGCTTTGGAGATAGTTTGGAGTACTAATCTTATTTGGTTGATATGAGTATCCCAATCATCAGAATATATGATAACATCATCTATATATACCATCATCCATCCTTGTCTGATGTATGTACCTAGAACTGTATCCATTGTTCTTTGGAAGTGTGATGGGGCATTGTTTATAACAAAGGGCATCCTAAGATATTCATATATTCCCAAATGAAAGATTATTCTCATAAACTTTCTGATTTCAGGGCTTATAGGTATCTGGTGAAAACCTTTAAGCATATCCATAGTAGTGATATATTTGGCCTTGGACAAGTTATGTAGAGCATGATCAATCCAGGGTATAGGATAATAATCTGCCTGAGTATAATTATTGAGAATTCTGAAGTCTCCTACAATTCTTGACTTGTCATTATGCCAAGCTATGATTACAGGCGTGGTCACATCTACCTTCTCATTTTTCCCTAATTTCCCTTATACTTGTAAGTCTATCAGTTCTTGGATATGTTCCTCAAGAGCTATTCTAGACTTGGGACTAGAAGGATAAGCTGGTATTCTTAAGTTTGGAGGATAAGGAGGCTTAATAGTCAATGTTAATACCATTTCATGTCCTTTGATATCACCAATGGGATGATCTTTAGTACAAAAAGAATTTTTGTTCTCAAAGCAGACTGTCAATATATCTTTCTTCTGTTCCTCAGAAATTTTCATATTTAGAGCTGCTTGAGAGAAGTATTCTTTATTAAAGTCTTCTAAATGCTTTTGATAAGTGGAAGAGGGGAATTTAGATTGGATGGTGCATATCTTAAACTTCTTGTCCCAATTACCACCCACTGTAAAGTATCTCCCTTTACTCTGGAACACATCTATACCATATAGACATAAAGCATCATTACCTATTATCAGGTAGTCACATAATCCGTTGAGAAATACCATGAATTCCACTTGTATTCTCATAGATCCTTTAGTACGGGTTAATATTATAGGAGCATTCCATACTCCAATAGCATTCATGGTAGAGTTGCAAGAGCTAAACTTGGCTTTGCAGACAGGCAGAAGGTGTTCTTTCCAATTGGGATCCCATTGGTTTAAGAATTCAGTACAGACACATGAGCAGAAAGCTCCACTATCCATTAATAACTTTATAGGTCTTTCTCTATAAAATTATGTTGCATAGCAAGTTTGACAAGTAGTATAACTCTTACCACTCATAGGTTTAACTGTTAATGGTTTAACATCCGTGATATGTCTAGGAATTATGGTAGGATCCCATTTTTGGGGAAAACTAGAGTCTCCATGGATGTTATTGATTTCTATAGAAGTGCCTATATCTCCTTCTTTAAACTTAACAGGGTTGGTCAGGATCAATTCAAATTCAAAAAGGTATCCTTCATTATCAGCTATATCTTCATAGTTCTGATTCCCTTCAACCTCTTTCTCTCCTTTCAAGACTGCTATCTTTCTTTTTGGTGATGGGCAGTCTTGCCTCATATGCCCTGTCTTGTTACAATTCCAACAAGTTCCAGGCATTCTCTACTTTTCCCTGTTCTTATTAGGTTTCTTATTATCAGGGGTATTTATCAGAGGGGGTTGTTCTCCGGTTTTGTTAATGTTGAAGTTACCTTTAGGTCTAGAAGTAGCCTTCTTGTCTAACCCATTCATGTCTATGACTTCTTCTAATACATTGATTAGAGTTGGTAAGTCAGCATCCATAATCATCCTGCATCTTACACTATGGTTAAGATTTCTGGGACACAGGTTGAGGAGTCTTTCATTTACTTCCTCTTTATCAGCATCTGGATAGAAGAAATCTAGTCTTCTCTTCTTTTCTAAGCACCATTTGTGAGGCTTATCCTTGGAGGGATCAAATGAGGAATTTTTGAAATTTTTCATCATTTTTCTTTTCCACATTCTAGAACCAAATTGTTCTTTAATTAGAAGTTTTTAAGAATTCCATGGTAAGGATCCTACTTCTTCTGTTTTAATGATAAACCAGTCTAAAGCTACTCCTTCAAATATTCTGGGAAGCCTGGCTATAGCTATAGCTTCTGGTAAGTCATAAGAGTTAATAGTATAGTCAATAAATTTAATGAAATTTATATGATTGTATTCTCCTTCACCGGAGAACTTAGGCCATTCAGAAATTGGGGGTAAAAGTTTGAGGGCTTGTTCCATTTCAGGAGTAGGACTAGGCCTGAAGGTGTCACTCCTATGCATTCCTAGTAAGGGTGGTGCATAAGGTGTAGTTTTTTGTCTGGGAGCTTTTGGTTCCTCTGTGGTACTCCCAAAGGGGTTGTTCAGATGGACTTTTAATTCTCTAAGATAATTCTTGATCAGATTAAGTTGCAGGTACACTTGATTATTAAGCAGATCTAATTTCTAACTAAGGGAAAGAATGGAGCTGTTAGTGTTAGTTACCAATGCTTCTTTTAAAGGTTGAAAAGACATAATAAAATCTTCTTGGATACCTGATAACATATTCTCAATTGTTTGAGTCTGTCTGATTTTACCTTGATTAATTGTCTCCAATAATTGTTCTGTATGTTCTTTAATATGTTCCATTCCTACAGTTTTTTTTTGGTTATTAATGAATTTGGCTACTACTGAGGTTAACTTATCCATCTAGGCATAAACACAGTCCAAATTTCCACAAAAAATCTTGAAATTATGGCGCATATCATTAGAAAAGGAAGTAATTACATTAGAGTTTGGTTTAGACAAGTTACTGGGTTAAGAATTGGAGGCTAATTGTTGTAAAACTTTTTCCACTTTTGAGCTAAGGATATTATCTGATCACAATCCTTCTTTCCCTTTGGCTTTGGATGGGAAGAATATCTCTTCTTTCCTGATCCTTTGCCTTTCAGTTGGGCTAATTGATCCCAAGGATTCCACTTTTCTACGTAGGATTCTACCTCTTTCCTTGGAATAATTTTCTGAAGAGCTATCTGGGTAGCTTTTGCCTGGGAGATTATATTTTAATAGATACCATGTCCTCTTTGGCTTGGGCTTTGTTGAACTCTTCCCAATATTTCACATGCTCTCTGACTAAATATTTGATCCTGGATTCCTTGGCCAGATTCTGCTGGGGTGGCTGCAGGGAATCTTCTTGTAATGGAGGGAGGCTTAAATCTACTACCTTCTCCAGCTATAGGTTGGGGGAGGGCAGAAGTACTTGGGGCTGTTCCTTGTCCATCAACATTTGATTCACGGGTTCCAGTCCCCTCATGGTTGTCATTATTGGTGGTCTCACGGTTACTGGGGGCTCCTGGAAAAGATCCATAGGAGGGAATTCTCCCTGAGGCCCTTAAGTTATGTCTATTCATATTGAATAAAATGTTTATAAGTATCTTTCTACAGAAAAAAATATGGAAAAATAAGTTTTATTTAAAACTCACTTAATTTGATATTAAAAGGTACCAGGACTTTATTGGGGTTAAATTGGTCCTTAATAGTTAATCCTACGGGGTCTTGGTGTGTCCCAATGATGTCTTAACCCGTCCAATTAATATTTTCAGGGCGTCCAGAGATATCTGGGACTTCTTGATCCAATAAATCAGTTTCAGTGGTGGTGGTTTCTGGTATAGGAGGACTCACTGATGGCAAAAGGTTATTTTATTGGTCAATAAAATATATTAATATTATTTTAATAAAAAGAATATGGTAATACAAGTTTCTTACTTTTATATTTTAAAAAGTAATTTATACGGTATTTCTTCCGAGCTTTATGTTTTCTTAATAGGGCCTGGAAGTTAATACGCCTCTCAAGATCTTCTTGTTCAAGGAGTTTATCTAAGTGTTTACGTTCAGAAGAGATATTAAGTTTCTCAGCTTGAGTTAAAGCTTCCCAACAAGTAGGTTTATAATTTTTAATATATTCTTCCTTTCTTAGCTTTAAATGATTTAAATAATAGATTATTAATTCTTCATTGGTTTCTAAATCCACTGCAAAAGAATTTAATGATGAATCATGGTTAAAAAGTCAGATAAATTTATCTTTGATTTAATTTTACATGAAATGTCTGGTGCAAGGTATTAAATATAATAAAATGGAATATTTCCCAGCAAGACCCCCAATTGTCAGCCTCCTGGATGCCAAGAACCTTGCTATACTTTATCTACCAGAGGTGATAGAATAAATAATAAACATATTATTGAATAAATGCAGCAAAAATCTGTAAAATATTTTGATAAAGCTTATTGCAAGGTTCATTGGTTTGGTTATGGTTTATTGTTATAAATCAATATAGATAAATTGATTATTAAATATTTTTATAGAGGGGCCACAATTATATTGGGGATCTTTAACACCTCTCTTCATTGAATTCAGTATGAAAAAACATAGGCCTGGTTACTTTGGGCCCTTTAGTTTAAAGGATATTTTTCACAAAGATAATATTTATGTAAAATACATGGTGGAGTGGAAGGGCTTTGTGACCAAGCTGCCACAAAAGAGAAAGTATAATAAAACTCACTGGTATATTATTAAATCCTTTGGGTATCTGTTTGGGACGTGCACTGATGGGTTAAACCTGTATACTGGTGTTATAAGGTTGTTCAGCAGTTTAAATTGATAAAAAGAGGGTTAAGGATGGATATTATTAATCAGACTTAAGCCATAAATCACTTAACTATCTCTTATAAGTATTCGATTACCTTGGCATGGTTTCTGGGTATAAATATTAATGGGTCTCTGGGTATCAATATCCTCTAAAGAGCTTCCTATTTATAGCTTTTGGAGTCCCAATATTGTCCTTCTGAGGGGTACAGGAGTCAAAGGGACGGACACTGAGGCTAGAAGGGTAACCAGTGGTAGCCTGTTACGATTTCTTGGTGCTTTAACACGGGTAGCATCTAATTCCACAGGGTATGGTAATTATTCTACTTTATAATTGGTTTTTGGACGTGTGAATAACACTAATCTGTCCTTTTGATTTATTATTTAATTAATTATCCTTACTAAATTTTCCCAGTAAGTTAATTATTATTTCAATAGAAATTCCTACGGATATTTTGATGACAGGTGAGTTATCATTATTTATTAAATAGTTGGAGTAAAGTCATGATATTGATTTTACTCCTTATTTTCAAATTGAACTTGATTTACTAAAATAATTAATTAAAAATGTAAGTCATGGGTATTCATGTAATATTTTTACATCATAAGTTTTCTTAGTATGCTGCAAGAATGTTGATGTCTAGAAATTCTCATAATAGTATATTAAAGTATTTTAATATATTTTTAGAAGTATTCATTATCTTATTTTCGACATTTTTGGTACTTTGAATTATATTTAATAAAAAATACGTACAAAGGTTATTTAAGTAATTTTATATAGTTTTATGTATTTTTAGACTATCTACTATCCACGGGAAAATTTATTACATATGTAGAATGTTTCCGTGTAGGTTGTAGCATGTTTACGCTGTACCTGTTGAATATTTTCGAGCTCCTGATTACTCTTTCCAATCTCTTCTCTTCTCTTTTTCATATTTTCTTTAAATCTAACTTCTTTCTATTTTGTTTTCTCTTTTTCTATCCTTTTCTTTTCTCACCTTTTCTTTTACTTTCTCCGCACCTATATTCTGTCACTTAACTTTCACTTACGCGCGCGCGCTACTGACTGTCATTACTGTCACTGCTTGCGCGCACTCTCTACTCTTGGTCGAACTCTGTCTTAAAGTGAAACTTGAGATCTCAAACCGGATCAACCTACGACTGCTCACCAATTCACGATTACACATGATTCAACTCTCAAATCTCACTTCTTGACTCACAAACCAGATCAATCATCTTGAACGTCTTTTTTTATTCATCAATTCTTTTTCATCTCTTTCTTCTTTCTAATTTATTTCTTTCCATTTCCCATTTACAACAATCCTCAAGCCTCATCATCTCGAATCTCACCAACGGCTTTCTTTCCTCTTCTCGAGTATGTCTGTCACGGCTGGCTTTCTCCTAGCTCTTTATTTCTCAACCTAACCTTCAACTTTCTTCTTCGACTCAACCAACCTTCTACATTCAATTCCAGTAACCTCTCTATCACTCAACTGCTGATAAGATCTATTCTCACTGTCTTAAGTCTACCTGCTTGATGTTGGTTCTTTTATTGTTTTCTTTTCTTTAAGATCTCATTCATCTTAGCTTTTATTCTTTGTACTGATGACTTGCTCCGTGCAGCCCTTTTTAAGATTATAATTTATTTCAATTCTTTTCCAGAAAATTATCACGGTTAAAAGCCAAAAATCAGCCCGACTAAACTCACTGAAGTCATAGAGGGATCAAGCAGTGGCGATGGATTCCGACAAATAATTCTGAAAGCAGCGCTCAAGGCAGTTCCCATTCTTACCAACAAAAACTACTCCATTTGGAAGGACAAGATGACCATTCTCCTGGAACTGAAAGGTGTAAAGGAAGCTCTCGAGGACGAATCAAAAACTCTTAAAGCCACCGACGATATGGAAATTAGGGTCATCTTACTCTCCCGAATCAACTCAATTACTCACAACAATGTCGTTAATCCTACCAATATTACATCCGCGAAGCTCCTCTGGTTGACTATCAAGGAAAGGTTTGCATCCTCTCAAACTGCCAACCGAGCAAGGGTTTTCAATGAATTCTTGTACCATCAATTCAAATCAGACTCGATTAATCTCTTTATCACCAAAACCAAAATCTCTATGAAGAAAATGATCGACGTAGGGATCAACCTTCCAGAAGACATTCTGGCTTACCTCATTCTTTTCAAATTCCCTTCCGCTCTTCAATCTCTTCGTCAACAAATCATGCACTCTGACAAAAGTGTATCGGTCGATCTTGTTCTAAATCACCTCACCCAACTCAATAACGAAACTAGATCTAAAGCAAAGGATTCCAAGACTCTCAATACTGCCTTGATTGCCTCGCGAACCATCAAAAAGCCCGTACCCAGAGAACTCCGCTGCAGAAGAGGGTATCATAATCCTCAGTCTCCCGATCATACTGAAGACAAGTGTTGGCACAAACACAAACACCTTGCGCCAGATTGGTGGAAAGAAGCCCAAGCCAATTGGAGAGCGCAATTCAATGCCAACTCCAAGGGTAAGGAAGTAGCTCACTATCATGCCCTCCTCACCACTTGGGTCAATGACATAAACTCAACCAATCAAATAATACTTGACTCTGGAGCATCATGTCATATGTTCAATTCGGCCAAATTCTTTTGCAAACTCGATGAATGCTTAGGTGACGAATCCATTAGTACGGGAAAGGAAGGAGCGAAAATGCCTATAAAAGGAAAAGGCACTGTTCAGCTCATCTGGAAGAACTCAACGGTTACGCTCTCTAATGCCTTCTTTGTACCTGATCTTGTAGTCAATCTCATTAGTCCTGGAGCACTCATTCTATCCAAGAGTTGTTCCCTTTCCACTAACGGTAACCAATTTCAACTCTTTTCTAACTCCTGTCCGGTTGTCTCTGGATATATTCGAGGCAATCTCTTTGTTCTGAACAATCCCTCCAAAATTGGACTCAATCAAAAATTATGCTATATCTCTCAAAAAGATTCAAATCCTGTCACGCTCAAAAATCTCCACCTCTCTTTTGGACACGCCAGTCCTCATAGACTTAAAAATCTTTTTCAGAATCTCTCTCCCGATCTTATATCCAATTTTCAATGCAAAGATTGTCTCTTCGCAAAAATCACTAAATCCTCATTCAAAAACACCTCCACCACTGCCTCCCGATCTTTCGAAAAACTCCACGTCAACCTTGTTGGACCAATTACTCCAACTTCTAGAAATGGCATGAATTATCTCATGACTATCGTTGACAATCACTCTGGATATATCTCTGCAATCCCTCTTCAACATAAGTCCGACGCTGGTCCTCAACTCAAAACCATCTTAAATTTTGAAAAGCTTAAACAAACCTCCTTTCCTGCTACTGTCTGCTCCAACGGAGGAGGAGAGTTCATCTCTTCTGATCTGAAAGATTTTTTTCAATCAAATTCCATCCAACATTTAATTACCAAACCCTATCATCACAAACATAACGGCAAAATTGAACGAGCCAACAGAACTCTTACAGAATCCATTTGAGCCATTCTCCCCAGCTCCAAGCTGCCTCTTAACCTCTGGGCTGAAGTCTCTAAAACCGCTAGTCTTGTTCTTAATCAAATTCCCAAAACACCTGACTCGCCTTCTCCCTATCAACTGTTTGTCAACAAAACTCTTCCGCTCAATTACTTTCACCCCATTGGTTCCAAGGTGGTCTATCTCAACACCAAGGTTGCTCGGGGGGAAAAGTTCAAAGATTGCGGTCTCTCTGGTATCCTTGTGGGCTAAAACCCTCATTTTCTATCCTATCGCATTCTTTGTCCTGACAACTCCATTATTTCTTCCAAGCATGTAAAGATACTCAAAACATTTTCTCCCCCCCAGATTGCATGCTCCTCCAATCTCAAATCCAATCCTTCTCCACCTCCCGGATTGGACATCGATCTTCCCCTCTTTGTCTCTTCTTCCAATTATTCCTCTCCTCTTTCAGATTCTTCCCCTTCTTTACCCTCTTCCAATGATCTTGTTGTAGCCAATAGGAACAATCTTTCTCCCTCACTTTCTTCCAAGTCTTCAGACAAGTCACTTTCAGACTCTTCATCCAAATCCTCCAATGATGTTGCTACTCAACTTAATCCCAGCTATTCCCTACAAAACAGATCATCCATTAACCCCCCTCAACGATACGGCTATCACCATTATTTCGTGCCGAAAACTTATGAACAAGCCAAGAAGTGCTCCGACGCGATCTATTGGGATGCTTCTATGGATGTGGAACTTAACGGCATTGAAGAGGTCAAAGTTTGGGACAATTATAACGGACCCGAACCAGCAAATCCACTCAATACGACTTGGGTCTATCGTCTCAAGGACAACTGTCACGGGGACCCTCTTGTTTATAAGAGCCGACTTTGCGTTCAGGGGTTTGATCAAATCTACGGCATCGACTATCTTGACACCTTTTCTCCCACTGGAAAAGCAGCTTCCCTCCGCATTGCTCTCCTGTTTGGCCTATATCATTCTCTTCCTATCACGCAACTCGATGTAAAGAGCGCATTTCTTCACGCCCCACTGTCCGACACTGTTATCATAAAACGACCTAAAGGATCAAAACAAACCTCAAAGTATCTTATTCTCAACAAATCTTTATACGGGCTTAAACAGGCTCCTGCCAACTGGTTCAATACACTCACCGCGTGGATTTGCAAACAAGGATTCCATGAGTCTGTGTCCAACCCATGTCTTTACATTCATTCATCAACCAATTCTGTTCTATTCTTTCATGTTGACAATCTAATTCTTGTCGGTTCCGGCGATAATTTCGTGTCCAACTTTCTCAAACAATTCCCCAATTCTAGCCATCACGAACCCAATACAGTCCTTGGCATGAAATTTGAAAGAACCAATGATTCGATCCTGTTATCTCAACCTAAGCACATAGAACATGGACTCAAGGAATTGAAGATGACGGATTGCAAACCTTCTTCTGTCCCTCTCACCGCCAATATCAATCTTTCACCGGCCTCCGATGAAGATCATCAGGAGTTTCTTGCTCTCAACATTAATTACAGATTGGCTCTTTTCCTTTTAAACTACATAGCTTGTCTAACCCGTCCGGACTTAAGTTTTGCAGTGTCAAGTCTAGCAAGATTCTGCGAGAAACCTGGCATCCGACACTGGCAAGAAGTCAAGCGGTGCTGGAAGTACCTGAACTCTACCAAAAATCTTAAACTCTCACTCTCTGTACGTAATTCCAACACGCAAATTCAATGCTTCAGTGACGCAACCTGGGGCGACGACTTGGAAACTAGAAAATCACAATCAGGTCATCTATCCTTACTGTTTGGTTCACTCATTTCTTGGCAAAGCTATCAACAAAGAAATGTCACCCACTCAACCACCGAAGCTGAACTTAATCCGCTTGTAGACTCATTTTTGGAAGCCATTTGGATGAAAAATTTAGTATCCGAACTCTGGAAGAAGAATTTAGAACCTAGCAAACACTACGTGGATAATAAAGGCCTCATCGACAAACTCAAAAAGTTCGGATGTAACTCTAAAACTCGGCATATTGACATCAAAACTAAGGCAATTTGAGAAGAATTAAAGCAAGAAAGTCTGGTCATCGATCTTATTCCTTCAGAGAAAATGAATGCTGATGGACTTACAAAAGCATTGTCTCCCGCTCTACTTGCCAATCTCATCACTCTCATAAATCCAAAATTTTCTGTCGTCTCCAGCCATACCAGACACGGGGGGTGTTGAATATTTTCAAGCTCCTGATTACTCTTTCCAATCTCTTCTCTTCTCTTTTTCATATTTTCTTTAAATCTAACTTCTTTCTATTTTGTTTTCTCTTTTTCTATCCTTTTCTTTTCTCACCTTTTCTTTTACTTTCTCCGCACCTATATTCTGTCACTTAACTTTCACTTACGCGCGCGCGCTACTGACTGTCATTACTGTCACTGCTTGCGCGCACTCTCTACTCTCGGTCAAACTCTGTCTTAAAGTGAAACTCAAGATCTCAAACCGGATCAACCTACGACTGCTCACCAATTCATGATTACACATGATTCAACTCTCAAATCTCACTTCTTGACTCACAAACCAGATCAATCATCTCAAACGTCTTTTTTTATTCATCAATTCTTTTTCATCTCTTTCTTCTTTCTAATTTATTTCTTTCCATTTCCCATTTACAACAATCCTCAAGCCTCATCATCTCGAATCTCACCAACGGCTTTCTTTCCTCTTCTCGAGTATGTCTGTCACGGCTGGCTTTCTCCTAGCTCTTTATTTCTCAACCTAACCTTCAACTTTCTTCTTCGACTCAACCAACCTTCTACATTCAATTCCAGTAACCTCTCTATCACTCAACTGCTGATAAGATCTATTCTCACTGTCTTAAGTCTACCTGCTTGATGTTGGTTCTTTTATTGTTTTATTTTCTTTAAGATCTCATTCATCTTAGCTTTTATTCTTTGTACTGATGACTTGCTCCGTGCAGCCCTTTTTAAGATTATAATTTATTTCAATTCTTTTCCAGAAATTTATCAGTACCTAGGTTTCTCAGGCTGCCTGTCACTTTGTCAACCTGTATTCCCACAGCTGCGTACTTTTCAGAGGCCTGGGGCTGCGTATAGGACTTTGACAGAGTGAAAGAGCTGTAGCTCAGCCGTGCGTGGGTGCATTGGCTGCCGCGGCTGTGTGTGGGAATTGTGACAGAACACATTTCCATCTGTAACTCCTAAAATATACACAACACCTCGATTCTGGCTGAATTTTAGGTGTGAAACCTACATGTGAAAATGCATGTGAAATGTTTAATTGGCCAAAAAGTTTAATAGTGGTGCTGTGGTATTTTGGTCTTTCTTTTCCTTAATTATTTAAAAATATAAGGAGTTGGATTTCAAGGGTGGGGTCAGTGAGTGACCCTACCTTATTTTGGGTGGAGAATACATTTTTGCAATAATATTTATGGTTTTCCTTCTCCTTCTTAGGTTAATTTTATTATTATTATTTTTATGTTATTTCTGTTACTTTTGCAGCTTGCTCTGCAACAGTAGCAAGCTGAAAGCGGCTTGCAGGTGCTGTGTGGTTGATATGGTGGCAAAATGAGTATCAGCATGCTTCATAGCAAGTTTCAGAGGCCTTATTTTGTTCTTAAAGTTCCAGAAAGCTCATGTGTACTAAGTTTTTATTGCTGGTTGGTGAGAATTGAGACATAATTGGCTGCATGAGCCCCTGCTTTTGTTGGTGCATATATGAGTGTTGTATGGTTGGATTGGTGGAAAACTGAGTATCATAGTGCTTCAGAGGACGGTTCAGAGGCCTTATCTGGTGTGGAATTTCCAGAAAAGTCATGTGTACTGAGTTTTTATTTCTTGTTGGTGATAGTTCAGACAAACTTTGCTGCATGAACCCCTACTTCTGCTGGTGTGTATATGTGTGTTGTATGGTTGGAATGGTGGAAAACTGAGTATCAGAGTGCTTCAGAGGACAATTCATAGGCCCTAAATAGTACTGAGTTATCCAGGATGTTTGTGTCAGAGTATTGTCTCTATTGCTGCAACAAGCTGTGACAAATACCTGCAAAATAACACAATAACAAGTGTTATATGTCAGTTTTATCTTAATTTCAATGCTAATATAAGTACAACTCAACTAATACTACGGTATTAGGAGCAAAATAGCCACACTTTAAACCTTTATAAAAGGCAAGGGGCCTGGTTTAAGTACAACTCAACTAATACTACGGTATTAGGAGCAAAATAGCCACACTTTAAACCTTTATAAAAGGCAAGGGGCCTGGCTTTATTTAAATAAATCTCAAAGGAGATTTGCCTACACCTGGAAGCTCACACCCTTTATAGTAGCCAGAGAGGGCTACAACTCCAAAAGGGACCTTGAACTCGAATTTGAAGTTGTCTTATTGATTGTTGGATTGATGTGATATTAAATAAAAAGGCCCCAGTCAATCTTCTTGATTAAGTTTAATGGGCTTGTTAACTATGCAATATCTGGTTCAAAAATACAATTGAGGAAAAGGACTTATAGGGGCAAGACCCCCCTCTTTTATATTAACATGAGTCCTCAGGGGACTCAGGGGACCATCAGGGGAGTAGACCACGGTCCTAGATTTCGTCTCCAGTGGCTCAGAGCCCCTTGTAATATTCCCCAATGAGTAGCAGGAATTACATACTCATTGGGGGTGATTTTCAATGTAAAGTTTAATCTAATCACCCCAACAGGTATCATATAGACTGTAGATCATCCCAATAACTTAATTAGCAGCCAAGTGGACGCTCTCAGGGCTTCAGAATAAGTATACATCATCATGTAACTCTAAACATATCTCTCTTGGCATGTGTTTAAAGATTAAGACCATACTCTTAACCATATTATGGCTTATATTAGTATGTACATTCTTGGCAGATGATCCCACAGAGTTTATATGACCCAATTGAGTTGAATGGCCTCTGTGTGTACGTTTTTCCAGCCTGTATGGGTTCCTGAAAGTTATCCACAGGCTGGAAGGAGAGAAAAACAGAACATTAATAATAATTTACCCCTGTATGGGTTATGGTAAATGGAATTTATTAAAGAATATTATTTCCACAGAGGGAAATATTTATGGAAATTCATTGTGCATCCAAATGGACGCATCCCGGTGATTCCAACTCACATTTAAGTTATGAGATCTTCCATAACTTATAATATAATTTATCAAAGTTTTATGTGATAAAATCTGGGTTAAAAACATACTATAAAATAATATTATAAAATATTTGTAAAAATACAAAATGCTTGATAACATCAGAATAGTGACACAATGGAGGCTTGAACACAAGACCTGGGTGTTCTGTAGGCAGAGCACTGAGTCATTACATAACCACTGTACTAAGTAGACATATGAGTTGTGCAGACAATTGGACATCTATATATGTCTCATGGCTGACACTCCCCACCTCCAAAAGAAAATTACTCTATGAGGAATTTTTGGACCTATTGGAAGCTCTATATCTTCTCAAAACAATATCAGCATTTTTAATGTCCTTGGCTTCTAGCCATAGATTGCTATCTGCTAGCTTATGCTTGAACCTCACTAGATATAATCTTACATCTTTCCCATCTTTTCTAATGACTTTATGTTGCAGTATCTTATGAGGCATATCTTCACTAGCCTGTTCCATTGGTGGTACCACAACCCTAGGAACATTTCTTTGAGGGAAAGACTCTACTGGATCAATAAATTTTTTAACAAGACTAATTGGAAAAGTAGGATGTTTTCTGTCAAATTCTTTGGTTAAAATGACCTCCACTGCATTTTTACCATGAAGTGCTTTTACAACAAATGGACCAACAAAAGCATCTTTTAATTTTCTGTGTCCTGAAATATTATTAAAATTAACAGTAGAAATTAAAACCATGTCCACTACTTTGAAGTCATGATCTCTATGACTATTGTCCCACCTACTCTTATTATACTCTACCGCATCACTAACACACTTACTAGCATATGTTTCAGCCTTATTCATCATTTCTCTAAAGCAGTCAGCTGAAGGGTGTAACATTATGGTCTTACTTAGTAACATGTCCTTAGGCATGTGAGGTATCCAACCTCTTTCTAATTCAAAAGGGGAAATATTAGTTGTTGAATGCTTGCTTGAATTGTAGGCAAATTCTAAAGCTGGTAAAAGAGATACCCAGTCATGAGTGTATCCATCACTGTCCTTGAATTTAATGCCATAAGCACAATATCTCCTGATCATGTCTTCCAAAGTTTGTATCATCCTCTCTGCTAGACCATCAGTCTGGGGATGATAAGCTGTTGAAAAGGATAATTTTGTTCTGACCAAATTAAAAAGACTCTGCCAAAATTCAGATGTGAATTTTGGGTCCCTGTCACTGATAATATTTCTGGGGCACCCCACGTCATTGACAATACTGTTCCAGAATAGCATAGCTATGTCCATCGCAGAGCTATCTTTATAACATGGTAAGAATCTAACTCTCTTAGAGAATCTGTCAACCACCACTAGAACACAGTTGAAATTATCTTTACCCCCAGGGGGCAATCCAGACACAAAATCCATGTTAATAGTGTGCCATCTTTCTTTTGTTTCTTCTATAGTTTGGAATAGACCATACCTTTTTCCTGTGGACTTATTTGCTTTCTGGCATCTCTTGCAGGACTCACAGTATGAGCTAACACTGTTTCTCCAGTTAGGCCACCATGCTAGAATTTTAACCCTTTCTACAGTTCTATCTTTTGAAAGGTGTCCAGAGCAAACATTGTCATGACATTCACTCAGAATCAATTGTATGTGATCATCTTGTACTAACACTACTGAGCAGCAATGGGCAGACTTGTGATATATCAACCCATCTAAAAGGACAAACCTTCCTTCCAGGTAACCTTTCTTCCAATCTGCATCTAGTCCTTCAACAAGATTTTGTGCACTAGACTTAGATCTTAGTATCTCAAGGAGTAGTGATGAGTCCTTGTTGCTGGCATATGACTCAAGCACTGAGGTCCAGAAGCTTTCAGCCAAACTTGTGACTGAAATACCCATAATTGGTAGTGTGTCCACGTCACCTTCTGGGTCATAGGCAGGATTATTGATGTCATTGGGTAGAGCCCATCTGGATAACCCATCTGCATTCTTATGTATTAGCCCCTCTCTATGCACTATTGTCATGCACCCTCTCCATTGATGAATAGCTATTTGCCATCTTAACATGTGCCTATTAGGTTTTTTTAGGTTCAGAAGTGACTTTAGCGCTGTACAATCAGTAATGACTTCAAACTGACACCCATCCAAATAGTAATACAACTTTTCCAGAGCCCAAACTAGGCACAAACACTCTAGTTGGGAGGCACCATACCTTTTTTCACTATCTTTGAGCTGTCTGGATATAAAACATATGGGTCCTTCAACTGGCTTGTCATTAACAATCTGGACCTGGTGTAATGCTGCCCCTAAACCTTCCATACATGCATCTACATATAACTTAAATGGTTTCTTAGGATCTGGGTGGAATAGCAAAGGTGCCAAGGTTAGACAACTTTTTAATAAATCATAAGCCTCAACTCTCTCTTTAGTCATTTCAAAAGAAACATTTGGACTACAGATTTTTTATAGACTGGAAGCTATTATGCCAAAATCTTTAATATGTAGCCTGTAGTAACCTGCAAAGCCTAAAAAACTTTGCATCTCCTTAATGCTGTTAGGAGTAGGCTTTAATAAGACTGCTGCTACTCTGGTTTGATCTATTCCCAAGGATAGTCCATTTACAACATGTCCTAGGGCTTTCAATTCATTGAAGCCAAATGAAAATTTACTCAATGAAATTTTCATGTTCATCTTAATAACTTTCTTCAAAATAATTGATAGTCTGTACATGTGCTCTTCCCAAGTTGCTGAAAATATAATAATGTCATCTATGTAGATGATCAACCAATTTTGCATCAACTCTTCATGGAACTCAGAATCCATCATTCTCTGGAAATGAGATGGTGCATTCTTGATACCAAATGGCATCCTCAGATATTCAAAAAAACCTAAATGAAAAACTATTCTTAAAAACTTTCTGCTGTCTATGTCTACAACATTCTGGTGGAATCCTTTCAGCACATCCATACATGTGATATATTTTGCCTGGTGAAGTTTACTTAGGGACTCAAAAATCTTGGGCATAGGATACCTATCTGGTGTGGTATAAGAGTTTAGAGCTCTAAAGTCACCAACCATTCTAGATTTCTCATTATGCCAAGCTATTATCACTGGTGTAGTAATGTCAACATCCTCATTAGCTCCTACTTTCCTGATAACTCCCAATTTCAGCAATGTATCTATATGTTCCTTAAGTGCTTCTCTGCTCCTAGGGCTGGCTGGAAATGGGTGTTTTCTTAAGGCAGGCGGGTATGGCCTATCAATAGTTAAAGTTATTTTAACATCATGACCTATTATGGATCCAAAGGGTTCATCTGTAGTAGCAAAATCTCCTCTATGTTCAAACAATACTTGTACCAGATGTATCTTTTGTTCATTACTTAGTGATGAATTGATCTTGGATTCATCACTAACTTCTTTGTGAAAAGCTTCTTAATTAAGATGATCCACTGAGTTAACCTGCTCTTGATCAAAGGGGAACTTAACACTGTCACCAACTGTAAAGTATGAAGCCTCCTTGCTGTGGAAAAAATTGAAAGAATACTCCTTCATATAGTCACTTCCTATTATGAAATAATCTATGGAAGTATTATCAATCACTACAAATTTAATAATGAATACATATGAAGCAAAAAATAACCTAACCTTGACTACACCTAATGAAACTAATGACCCTGAGCAGCTATGTAATTTCACCACAGGTGCACTTACCAAAAAATCCTTCCAATTTGTGAAGAAATTTTCCAAGTAGCTTCTGCCCACCATTGACTTACATGCTCCACTGTCCAATAAGACTTTAAAAGGCTTATTACAAAATTTCATGTTGATTAATTCATTAGTTACCTTAATAGAATTTATGCATCCTATGATAGGCTCCTCCTCTTCTCCTAATGAACTGTCTGAGTCTGATCCTTCTACACAATCATTACCCTTATCAGTACTTTCACTCTTGACATTATTAACTTTCCTGGTTTTTTGCGGACATGCCCTAGAGGTATGTCCTGCTTTACCACAAGTATAGCATGATATATCTGTATTGGGGACAGCATTTCTTACAACAGTCTTGTCCTTTTCTGTCTTGGCTAAATTTTTGTCTCTGGTCTGGTAGATCTTCTTCCTTCCCAGTGACGTGTCCTCTACTATATCTTCTAATATGTTGATTAAGCTGGAACAATCTCCATCTGCTTTCATACTTGTTTTAACTGCAAAGGAAATTTCCCCATCCATCAGTGAAAGTAGCTTAAAGTTAATACTGTCTTGGTCTAATAGCGGATCAGAAGCTCTAAGTCTTTTCCTTTGCCTGGTCACCCATGTAGCTGGTGGTGTCATACCAGGCAAAAATTTGTCATTGTTGAAGGCAGTCAAGCACTTTCTTTTCCAATTAGATGTGCCAAATTTTGCATTTATTTCTCTTTTCCAAAACTCCCAGTCTTGCACGCCTACAGCACTCCTTCTATCTCTGTACCAGTCTGAGGCTATACCTTTAAAAAAATACTTAATCTACTAGTAATCAATGTGTCAGGGAGCCCAGTATCTTCCTTCAAGGTGTCTACCCATGAAATAAATTCAGTGTGATCATACTCACCCTCCCCAGAGAATTCAGGCCAATTACTTATCTTAGGTAATCCCTGTAATACTTGCTTAAAAACCTCTCCTTTACCAGAATCCAGCTCCAGATCAATGTCTTCTGCAATAGCCTTGCTTTTCCTTCTCATCTCTGGTGCTCTAGATTCTGTAACTGGACTGTGGCTATTTTGGGACAAGGACAACAATCTGCTAATAAGCTCCTCATGTTTGTGTCCTAGCTGCTCAATCACTTTATCAATTTTGGTACTCAATTTCTCTTGACTTTCTTCTGACATGATTTGAAACTTCAATATATCTTCTTTGATAGAAATCAAATTTCTATCAAATTTATCTTCCAACACTTCCAATGAGTGACCCACTTGTACAACCATTGAGGTCAGTGAGCTGAAATCTCTCTTAATACTGATAGATTCTCTGCATGTTTCTTTTAAATTGTTATCAATGTTTGTCATCTTATTACTCAGATTACTCAAATCTCCTGCTTGTGCTTTCTTCAAGTCCAGTTCTATTGTCTTATTAGTCAAGTCTTCTATTTCTTTAACAGAGCTTGCCAAAATTGATTTCAAAGTTAGACTATCTGCAACAATACAGGAGTATTTTTTATCTATAGATGCAAAGCCTTCTATACAATATTTGTTTGTGTGGACTACTGCTTTTTTGATATGAAGTGTCTCATTGAAGACAATATCTTGAAATTTATCTGACAATATTTCTGATTCTAATCTAACAATATTTCTGATTCTAAAGACATTCTCAGCCCCTCTTGGCTCTTTTGGCTCTCTCTTCTTCTAAGAATTGGAAGCCTCCTTGGAGAGACCTGGCCATCCTCATCATCTCTCCATAGATGGAGTGCCTGTGTTCTCTCCTCTTTCTCATCCTTGCTCCCTGACTCAGGGGAGGGGACGGTGCTCTGTTCCTTAAAGGCTCCTGAGAGCCTGAAGCCACTGGTTGTGGGGCTGCCCTCTCCTGCGGTTTCTTCTTTGGCTTTGGCTTGGGGGCCACCTGTTTCTTGATCTGGGTTGGATCCCAACTCTCTGTTTCCTTCATCAATCTGTCCCTTCCCAACAGTTTGATCAGGGCCCTGTACGTCTCCAAGGCCTTGGTCAGAAAATTCACCTGTTTCTTGACGTTGCTTGCTGCCACTGCCTCTAAGTAATTTATTTTGTTCTGGCTGTGGCAGGTCAAGAGGTTTGCCGTGCCCGGAGCTAGGCCGTCTCCTCCTCTGGCTGAATTCACCTGGGGGCACAAGCTCAGCGCCCTTGCTCCTTGTGTTCATCATTATCACGACAAAGGGTTTTTATTTGTTTTTTTTTTTATAAAAAAAAAATTAATTCAATATTTCTGAATCAGTCTGACTGGTCTCTTTGTTTCTAAATGTGTCAATGAATCTAGGTCACTAACTCTGAGTGACTATCTCCGTCAAAGGAGTCCTAGATCTGATGTTTGCTTTGGCGACGCTGGTGTCAATGCTGCTTTCTTTGCTCCTTTGCAAGGAGCTTGGTTCTGACACAAAGCTGCGTGCCCTGCCTTGATTTGCAGGCAGAAAAGAATCCACCAATAACTGTTTAGACACTGTTTCACGAGGATGTAAGTTCCTCTCTCTACTATTTCTAGCCGTCACCGTCTCGTTACTTACTTTTCAGAAAGCGATTGTCCAACTTATAGAACTATGTTTCGTGGTACTTATGCAATCTGCCATATCAGTTTGATCTCGGTTGCTCAGCTTTCGTTGAAACCCAGCGGTAGAGCTGTCACTGTTTGTTTGGTCAGGAGCAATTGTGCTTGATACTATCAGGCTCACTCCTGAGACGACAAAAATCTTGGTTGTTTTATCAACCTGCTGAGACAACACTCGTTGTCTGATCAGTAGCTTACTAACAACTTGATGAGGCCGTCGCGGCTACTCAGTCCAATCAACGATTCTGGGTGCTGGCTGTTGGGAATCTTTTTTCGTCTTGGTCTCCTTGTGACTGTACTCCAATGGTCAGTATCAACAAGGATGCCAAAAAGAATGTTTTGACGCCTGGCAATAGATGCCGTTGGCGGTTCTAATCCTTTAGATATCCACCTGCTTGTTTTGATAGAGGAAAGTATTTCCCTACTCTATCAATTACCTGCGGTTAAGTTACCAGTGCTATGACGGAGAGCTTTATAGAGCTTTTTGAAAATTCTACAATTTTCTTTTCTGTTATCTTCAGACCAAATTTTAACAATCAGTAATTAATTAAAAATTTTAATATTAATATCTTACTTTTTGGATAAAACAATTCAAAACCTTTGTGCTTAAGGCACTTCAAATCAATATCTATAACAGAATTAACACCAAATTTTGAAAATTTTGGTTATTTTTTTCAAAATATCTTATATAAGTGATTAATTTAACTTCAAGGGGTTAAAATAATCAACAATAACTCTTACTTTAAATGGACAAATGTCCAAAACTTGGTTCAAAAAGGAGATGAGGCCCCCAATTTTCAGAGTATTGTCTCTATTGCTGTAACAAACTGTGACAAATACCTGCAAAATAACACAATAACAAGTGTTTTATGTCAGTTTTATCTCAATTTCAATGCTTATATCAGTACAACTCAACTAATACCACGGTATTAGGATCAAAATAGCCACACCTTAAACCTTTATAAAAGGCAAGGGGCCTGGCTTTATATAAATAAAGCTCAAAGGAGATTTGCCTACAGCTGGAAGCTCACACCCTTTATAGTAGCCAGAGAGGGCTACAACTCCAAAAGGGACCTTGAACTCGAATTTGAAGTTTTCTTATTGATTGTTGGATTGATGTGATATTAAATTAAAAGGCCCCAGTCAATCTTCTTGATTAAGTTTAATGGGCTTGTTAACTATGCAATATCTGGTTCAAAAATACAATTGAGGAAAAGGACTTATAGGGGCAAGACCCCCCTCTTTTATATTAACATGAGTCCTCAGGGGACTCAGTGGACCATCAGGGGAGTAGACCACTGTCCTAGATTTCGTCTCCAGTGGCTCAGAGCCCCTTGTAATATTCCCCAATGAGTAGCAGGAATTACATACTCATTGGGGGTGATTTTCAATGTAAAGTTTAATCTAATCACCCCAACAGGTATCATATAGACTGTAGATCATCCCAATAACTTAATTAGCAGCCAAGTGGACGCTCTCAGGGCTTCATAATAAGTATACATCATCATGTAACTCTAAACAGATCTCTCTTGGCATGTTTTTAAAGATTAAGACCATACTCTTAACCATATTATGGCTTATATTAATATGTACATTCTTGGCAGATGATCCCACAGAGTTTATATGCCCCAATTGAGTTGAATGGCCTCTGTGTGTACGTTATTCCAGCCTGTATGGGTTCCTGAAAGTTATCCACAGGCTGGAAGGAGAGAAAAACAGAACATTAATAATAATTTACCCCTGTATGGGTTATGGTAAATGGAATTTATTAAAGAATATTATTTCCACAGAGGGAAATCTTTATGGACATTCATTGTGCATCCAAATGGACGCATCCCGGTGATTCCAACTCACATTTAAGTTATAAGATCTTCCATAACTTATAATATAATTTATCAAAGTTTTATGTGATAAAATCTGGGTTAAAAACATACTATAAAATAATATTATAAAATATTTGTAAAAATACAAAATGCTTGATAACATCAGAATAGTGACACAATGGAGGCTTGAACACAAGACCTGGGTGTTCTGTAGGCAGAGCACTGAGTCATTACTTAACCACTGTACTAAGTAGACATATGAGTTGTGCAGACAATTGGACATCTATATATGTCTCATGGCTGACAGTTTGTGTAACTTGGTTTCATAGTACTTGTTGTAGTTTAACATTGGTACTGGTATGGTTTTAAGTCCTGCTGGTATGGGTATGTTGTTTTGTTGTGTGGTTATTTTAAGCATAATATTTTGCCATTAGATATTCAACTAATCTTTTTTTATTAATCCTTGTGAAATAATACAGCCTGTGACAGGTGTTTGATATGGGTGAAGGGGGTTATCTGGTGATGGATTTGGGCTTTGAGGTTGGTTTGAGTTCAGATTTTAGTTTATGAGGATTTTGGAATTAATTTGTGAGGTTAATTTTATTAAAAAAGAACAAGAATTAATAAAAGATGAGTCTGATGGCTATAGGACAGGTTTGCGTTACCACAATGGTCTTTCAAGAAACACTGTATACAAGTTTCAACATAAGTATTCCCAGCAGGGATGATCAAAAGAAGCAATAAATTGGCCTAATCTGAGTTCTGCACCCCCCTTGGTTTTAAAGGCCCCATAATTTTGCCACAGAGACATAGAATTTTTCCATCCTTTGTAATCATTACTTAAGAAAACTTTGAATTTTCTTGAATATTTTTAGACAAGTTCCTGGAGAACAACTGTCTGGATGACTCTGGGAAACTATTTTCAATGGAACAAATCAGAGCTCTTTCATGCTCCATCACAATAACTTTGGGAAGCCTCTCTGGATCATAAGCCAACTCCTTTCATACATTCAAAGCCCAACTGTAGAACTCATACATTTCTTTTGTTATCAAAACAAAAGCCTTTGTGGAAGTGTTCCTGCTGGCTGTCATTCCTAAAACATGCAATAGAGGGATGCTGTACCTATTTGTTTCATAAGTACAATCCAAAAAAGAAATATTATGGTATTTTTTGCAAATTTTTATAGAATTAGGATGAGCCAATAACAGGGACTCCAAGTGACCCTCCCCACCAAATTTTGATACGGAAACCCACGGGGTTTCTTGGAACTTTTCAAATAGAACATCCATAAAATTTTTCCCATTGAGTTTTGCTTGCTTTACTCTCCGCTGAGTTTCATAGATTGTTCTATAATAAATTTATTCTCCACCATTAATCTTGCTGAATTTACTTTTCAGTTTAATTTTATTGAGCCCATCTTTCATGCTTTCCTTTAGTTGATCTAAGGCTACATCAGAGATTCTCCTCATTTGAGGATGCAATGAGGGGTTTGAAGATGCTTCATGATTGTGTTGGCCATTTATAATCAAGAGGTCCCACATGGGATCTGCTACTGTGCAACTTGCATGGATCATCAATTGAAACCATAACTTCATTTTGTGAGTTTCCCTTTGCTGTTTGGTGAGGCAGAGCCCCTCATATACTCCAAATATGTTGCATTCTAGGTTGACATATTTATCCTTTTTCAACTTTAATGTTGTCAATGCATAGCCATGCATGGCTGCAAATTTTTAGCAATAAATCTCAGCTTCTTCCCTACTGGGAAAGGCTCTCACAGGAGGAGGTTCAAGAGGTTCAGGAATTTCATAGTTAGATTGGGACATCCACCATGTTAAATTAGTTCCCATCAAATAAAATCAGGCAAATGTCTTTTGAAATGTGACCCACCAGCTTGAGTCAATTCCAGTTGTGAAGAAGAATCTTCTTCCTCAATCGTAACCCCAGATGAGGATGCAATTGGGGCTTCCAATTTTTTGTAATCCCTACAAAAATCCCTAGATTCCAAAGCTTTGTCAACAACACTTTCAATTAAGACATTTGATGCATTCATTTTTAAACCAGGGGGGCTTGGGCATGCCACTTTTCCCATAAGCAAAAAAAATCAACAGCACTTGATTATTCAATTCAATTTTCAGAAAAATCCAAGCTGTGCTTACTTTTGGCTTGAGGAAAATAAAATTATTCAACAGGGACAAGTATTTTTTTCCAATAGGAAGAATCCAGGTTCCAACTTTTCACAATCCTTAATTCAGTTCTTTTTGTGGTCCATTAGGCCCACAATGTATTCCACATCCCCAAATTTGGGTTGATGGCACTCAAATCAGTCTAGGGGTGCCTAGGTACCCCTATTCCCCCCTGAAATAGCCCATTTGCGGCTATTTTACCCAAAATGAACCAGTAAAACACATCCAACCCCGTTCAAAATGGGTGCATCCCCCCTTGCAAGCCTAAATAGGTTTTAATTGGGGATTTTCAATTTGTAAACAACTTTTTTTGCGGGTTGTTGAGTTGCAAATAACCATATGCAACCCATATGAGTTGTGAACAGCAATTCACGCCCATTTGCAACCCCAGGGTTGTGAATTTAACACCCCCCATCCTGGAATTGAATTTTCAATAATAAAATGATATATTTGAATATTCCATATTTAATTTCATTTCTATCTGAAAGAAACCAACTGCCTCCTCAAAATATTGGATCCTGAAAATAATCTAATGAAAAAGAAAACATATCAGCTCACCTTTAATCTAATTCAAAGAGATATAAAGAGTTTCTGAATGAGTGCAAAGCTGTTTGGAAAGTGATGAAAATAAATTAGGTCCTATAAACTTTTTTATATGTGTGAAATTGAAATTTCAATTGAAAAAAAGTATAAATTTTGTTTCATGAAATGAGGAAACTGAAAATATATTTCTATATCTAAAAAGCATTTTAGTCAAAAAGAGAATGAGTTTTTGATTTTTGAATATAATATAAAAAAAGGCTTTCCAAAAGAAATTTTGGAGGAAAAATAAAAAATTGAAAAAGTTGTGGAAAGAATGATTTTTCATGTTGACTATATTGAAAAGAAAAAATTTGTCAAAAAAGCTATTAACATTAGATTTTTTTAAGAAAAGTAGGGAAAAATTATGTTCATGTTCATTTCCCTTGATTTGGAACAATTTTTTAAATTGTCTGAGATTTTGATATCTGAAGTCATGAAGATCACAAGAAAGATATTTCATAAGCTTTTAAAATTATCAATTCCAGACATATTTTGTGGATTTTTAGATTTAAATGTACACCAATATGTTTGAATGTTTCCTTAGGAAAGTCCCAGAATGAATCCACCTTGGAAATAATTAAATCCAATGAAATCAAATCTAAAAAAAAACAAAAAGAAAGGAAATCATTTGATTTTGAGTTTTATTTTCAAAACCAATGCTTTGGCCTGTTTTCTTTCCAAAAGATAGGTATGAAAAACTTGCTTGAATTGGAAAAAAAAAATTAATAATTTTTTTTAATTCAATTGATTTTTGAAAACCTGCTGAATTCATATTTCACGTTCCCTCCCTGCCACAGAAATAAGTTGTTGATATATCAAAAGGTACTAAAATTCATTTGTAAACATTTAAAAAAGTTTAAATATTCACTGAAATATTATTTGAAGCTAATGAAAACCAGCTTTTATCCATATATTCATTTTCATGAAAAGAACCTTTTAATTTCCATCATATTTAAAAACTTGAACAAGAAGTAAGAAGAGTAACACAACATAAAAAAGAATGAAAATCATAAAAAAAGAAGCATCAAAAAAAATTATGAGAAGATGAACGAAGAACAATAATAATGATCAAAAACTAACTAAAAATGAAAACAAAATCCACAATGAAACTTGAACATGATATGAATCCAAAAAAAAAAAGAAAAATAAAAGAAAAGAAAAAAGAAAAAAGAAAAACAAAAACACATTCATAGAAAGATGATTTAAGTCATGAAAAAATTAATTAGATAATTTTTCACAATTCAAGCTAACTTTTCCAATTTTATAGATCTAATTCAAAAAATTTCCCTCCAATTCCTCAGATTCTAATTGGAAATCTGAAAGCATGAAACCAAATTTGACATGCTTTAAAACCATTTGGGGTTTTTATAGCAAATATTTTGTTAAAAGATCAAGAGACAATATAAGTTGAAGAAAATTAATTATTATCTATTTTTCTTGAATAATTTTTCTTCAATTCAAATAAAAACAGGGAATTTATGCCTAGTTTCCAAGAACAAACCTTTCAAGCAGATCATTTTGAATGATTAACCATCAATCTTTTTTAATCAGCGAAAATTTTGCCTATGTTTTGGATTGCTTCATCATAGATATATCTATTCTGATTTCAATCATTGGATCATTTTATATCAAATAATCTTTCAATTCAGGCTGAATTTCTTCATTTTTATTTTATTTTTGAATCAATTTGAAAAATCTGCATGTAAAAAGTATCATTATTTCCTCTTGTATTATTTTCCCAGTTACTTAATGCAATATATTCTTGAAAGTATTTCATCCAAGCATTCCTTCTGTGATTATTAATGAGAAATTCACCTCAAGATCTCAGCAATCTTCAAAGATCACCCCGAAATTTGTATCATATTACTCAAATGTTTAGTGAAACATCAAAATGATTTTTATCTAATTTTTGAAATTTTCATCTAATTACTGCTTCATACCTAAATCATTTGAGGAAGGCATGTGAGATAATATTGAAATATTCACAAAAAAATATATAAAAATAATAAAAATGAAAGTTTAATGTTAAATTCACAGCCCATTGAGCCGTGGATACAACTCAAAATGAGATGTTTGGCATGCCACATGACCACATTCAAGCCATGTCCATGCTGCCATGGCTCAAAGAACCACGCAGCCCACACACCATGGTCCGGGCCCATCTGGGATGCCGCACAAATACATTCCATCCATTTAGAACTCCACACAGCTTGAATGTAGTTGTGTCAAATTGCACACGCCACGGGACCGTGGTGGGTGATGTTAAACTCACAACTCCAGTTGTGTGGGAGTTGTGTATGGCCATGCATAGCTCAAATGAGCCATGGGGGCCCATCAACAACTACAAAGGGCCATTCCAAACACGCGCAACCCCCAGGGGGTTGTATAGGATCCTTTTAACCCCCAAAACCGGCAATTTGGAGCTGTGTAGCCCCGTACACTGCTCAAAACCGCCGTGTGGGGGGGGGGTGTGCGACCCCCCGGAAGTTGTGCCAGAATTTTGGGAACCCCCTGGACCACACTTGGGTTCCCTCAACCCAAATTTGGGATCAAAACATACTTTGTGGGACTTTTTCTCCACACCTAGTGATTCCAAAGTGGCTTTAAAGTGAAACCAAAGTGAAAGTAAAGTGAAAATTGAAATCATATAAAAATCTGCAAACATTTCTTTCTCAACTTGAAAGTGAGAAAACTTTGTTTGTTCAATTGAAAGTTGGATTGAATACTGAAGTATACCATTGCATTTTTTTGCATGGGAACAGTGGAAAGCCCTCCTTCTTCTGACATGGCTGTGTGGAAGGTCTACATTGATAGTGCCATCAACAAAGCTTTGGAAAAATAAAAAAAGGATTTGGCTAATGAAACATTGGAAGCCCCAATTGCATCCTCATCAAGGGTGACAATTGAGGAACAAAATGTTTCACAGTGGGATTTGACCTCTAGTTGTGAGTGACATTTTATGTTACTGAGGTCTTTGCTGGATTTAATTTGATTGAAACTAATGGGGTGCATGTAACTGAAACTATGACTTAACCAATGAATTTTTACTAGATCAACTTGACCCACCTCCTGTGAGAACTTTTCCTACTAGAGAAAAGGCCCAAAATTATTGTCAAAAATGGGCTAAGGAGCATGGTTACACTCTGAAATTTTTTAACTTGAAGAAAGATAAATATGTGGATTTGGCCTGTGATTGTAATGGTTCCTATTCAGGAGAACTTCTTACCAAACAGTCTAGACAAACTCACACAAGGAAGGTTTGGTGCAAGTTTTTAATCCATGCAAGTTTCACAAAGGCAGGCCCCTTTTGACGACTCTCCTACAAAGAAACCCAACATAACCATCAACCATCTGAACATCCCTCTGTGCATCCTCAACTGAGGAGAATCTTTGGGGTGACCTTAGAAAATCTAATAGAAGGCATGAATGATGGGCTCAATATGTTGCAGCTTAAGAGGAAATTGAGCAAGATTGATGGAGGGGATTATTTTAATGACAAGACAATCTATAACACTAAGCAGAAGGTAACGCTTGCAGAAATAAAGGGGAAAAGTGTTATGGAGGTAATCTATGAACAGCTTGAAGAAATAAGTTGTATTCACCACTCAAAGTTTAGTGGAGAGGGCCACTTGGAGGCCCTGTACTTAGCACATCCTGAGGCAGTAAAGCTTTCAAAACAATTCCATAATATTGCTATGTTGGATTGTAATTATAAGAAAAATAAGTACAAAAACCACTATTTTGTGTTGTAGGAATGACAGCCAATTGGAAAAATTGCACAAAAGCTCTTTTTTTCATAACAAAAGAAATGTTTGAGTTCTACAGTTGGTCTGTAAATGTTGGGCTGAGGAATAACAGAGATGAGTGGTAAAGTAGAAGGATGAGGAAAGAAGTCCTTCCACTCTCCTTGAGCTCTGTCCTCAGGTAGAGGCGCCATGACTGGATGTCACGCGTAGTGTGACATGCTAAGAGTACAATGAGTATTGAATGTGAAAGAAAGAAAGGGCGCGCGTCTAGAGATTGAGTGAGGATGATTTTGGTGTGTTCAGTGGGTGAAATGTAAAGGAAATGAGTAGGGAGTCACATAGGAGGAAAGAGTAGAAAGAGATATGTGAGACAGAGTAGAGATATGAAGAGAACAGAAAGAAAGTAGAATATGGAGATATGAATATAATCCAACATCCCCCCTTGCTAACCACCACTGCTGAGACCAAATAGTTGCTGATGTGCTTGCAGGAGGACACAGTTCAGCGGCTTGGTTAGCATATCCGCAAGCATGTCCTTGGTACTGAAATGATGAACCATTAAAACGCCCTGGGCAACACATTCCCTGATGAAGTGATGACAGGCGTCAATGTGCTTTGTCCGGGAATGATGCTTGGGTTTTCTTGCCAAGGATTTGGCTCCTTTGTTGTTGATGTAGATGGGAGCCGGCAAGGAGTCACGCAGTTGGATTTCACATAGAATTTTCCAGAGCCACAGTCCTTCCTTGCAAGAGTTGGAGAGGGCTTTGTATTCAGCCTTGGAGATTGATAGGGACACGGTGGGTTGCTTTTTGGACCTCCAGGCAATAGCTCCAACACCCAGGCGGAAGGTGTAGCCAGAGATGGAGCGTTGGTTGTCCCAGTCCTTGGCCCAGTTGGAATCAGAGTAGCCCAAGAGCTTGAGAGAGGAACCGCCAAGCGTCAGATGATAATGTTTGGTGGAGTTTAAGAAACGGAGCACGCGGAGCGCGCTTTCCCACTGCTTGACCGAGGGGTCTTGAAGAAATTGAGATAGTTTGTTTACGGAAAAGGATACATTGGGCCTTGTGCATTCGGAGATCCAGAGCAGAGATCCAATCAGCTTACTGTACTGCGCGGGAGAAGCAGGCTCAGATGGGTTGCGCTTCTGCAAGTTTTTGAAAGACATTAATGTTGGGGACTTGGTAGGCGGAGAGTTTGGGGGTAGAAAGGTGGAGACAACGGTAGAGATGTAGTGAGATTGGTCCAGCAAGACCGTCCTACTTGTCAGATCACAACGGATTGAGATTGAGAGGAAGAGATTGAGATCTTTGTCAGAACCAATCATGAAACGCTGGCCAATCTCAGAGATGAAAGAAGAGACAAAATCTGGAGTACCAAAGATTGCCAGATCATCAACATGCGCAGTGAGAGCACCCACCAGAGTCCCATCAACAATTTTAAAAAAGAGGGACGGGTTGTAAGAGGAAGGGGAGAGACCTAACAATGAAATGGCGGCGTTCAGTTCAATATTCCATTTTTGAGGGGATTGCTTCAGCCCATTGATTGCCCTCAAGACCTTGCAGACCCAGTCGGGGTGGAGAGGGTCCTCAAAACTGGGGGGTTGAGACATATAAACCGGTTCATCCAGGCGGCCGTTCAGAAAAGCTGTCTTGAAATCAACTTGCCGGCCAACCCAATTGTTTGCGCCTAGTAGGGTAAGGAGGAGATTGAGGGTCTCCAGACGGAGAGTGGGAGCAAAAACTTTGGAGAAGTCAAGACTGTGAACCTGAGTGAACCCCATGGCAACCAGGCGCGCTTTGAGCTTGAGGATTGAGCCGTCAGGGCGTCGTTTGACTTTGAAGACCCATTTCAACTTGATGATCTTCTGACCCTTTGGTGGGGGGGCAAGAGTCCAGGTCTCCATACCCTGGAGGGAGGAGAGCTCTTTGCAAGCCTGTTAAGTATTGTCTAAATACCTGAACATTACTGTCCTGTCCTCAAGGGTTGCAACAGCTAAGACGGGTTCCCCAATTATCCTCTGTGACACCCGGGTGATCTCCCCACCTCTCTAATCCAGAACCTGTCCCGGGGAGGACTCCTTTCCTTTCTTCTTCTCTTGTCTACCATCTCTCTCTCTTTGTCTTTTTCTTCAAATATCTCTCCCTACTTTCTTTTTGTTCACCACTTCCCCCATCTCATTCCTTCCTCTCAAACCACCACCATTCTATCCTCTCTCTGACCTTCTATCCTCCTCAATCTAATCCTACCTCCTTCAACTCATTGTTTGACCGACTACTCATCTTCGAGTCCGTGCCCGGTAAGGATATGATCCTCAAGACCTCCTCAGTTCAATATGTCTGACCACCTAGTATTACATCCACAGTTGCTCTTCTATGTTTCCTTCCTATATTCCTTCTTGCCGCCTTGGTTTCTCTTCTCATCTACTCTTCAAAACCACGTCTGAGCTGTTTGTCTTCTCATATTTCTTTTCTTAACTCTCATCTCTGTTCATGATCTCCAACTTTCTAACTCGTGTCTGCAGTCTGTTGGTTTTTAGCTCTAGTCTCTTCTGATGCAATCTTATCACGGTTAAAAGCCAAAAGACGACTCCACCTTACCAAGAATGAACAAACAAACAGGAGCAAACAAATATTTCTATCAGGTTGGGCTCAAGGCCTCCGTGGATGCTATCCCCCCTCTCAATGACAACAATTACTCCATCTGGCGAGACAAAATGATGATGTTATTCGATCTCAAAGACATCAAGGACGTCATAACCAGAAATTTGGGTCAACTGCCTACAAAGCAAGATCGAGAAATTAGGGCCATTATCCTATCTAAACTGGACAGTACAACCCACGCCAACGTTGTCAACGCTGCAAACATCACATTTTCTAAGCTACTCTGGGCCAAGATCACTCAACGGTTTGCTTCATCCAAGACTGCCAACAGAGCCCGCATATTCAATCAATTTCTTCATGCTCCATTTAATGAACACGCCATTGAGGGATTCATAACAGATATTCAAAAAGCACTCACTTGCATGGCGGACGTTGGAATAGAGCTACCAAAGGATATCTTGGCGTATCTCATACTCTTCAAGTTTCCACCCAATCTAGAGAATCTAAAGCAACAGATTATGCACGGCAAAAAATCAGTGACAGTAGAAAAAGTGTTCAATCATCTAACCCAATACAACAATGAGCCTAAGGCACAACTTAAAACTGGAAAGTCTACCTCCGACGTTACCTTAGTGACTACTAGAAACAAGACAGACCAAGGAGAGAAAAAGACTCGCATTTGGTGCAAGGAAGGTTTCCACAACCCCAATGCTCCCCATCCCAAATCCTCATTTTTCCACCTTCACCCTCAAATTTCTCCAACATGGTGGATAGAGCAACAGAATGAATGGAAGAGCCGAATCAAGAAAACTCCTATCATCAACTATCACGCACTACTGACACTTTGGATCAATGCTGATAACACACCCAATCTTCTCTTGGATTTGGGCGCCAACATTCACATATTCAACGACCTGAAGCATTTCACCTCAATTAACCTGCAGGACGAGTTGGATGAGATTAAAACTGGAAAATTAGAAGCCAATCTCAAGATATGAGGAACAGGAACTGTTTGACTGGAATGGAAGGATTCCGTCGTCACTCTTGAAGAATGCATGTACATACCCAATATTGTAGTCAACCTTATTAGTCCCGGTCTTCTGGAAAAAAATGGATGTAACCTCTACCAAGAACAAGATCAATTCAGAATCTCTTGAGCTGTCCAGACGGTACTCAAAGGATTGATCCGCGACAGTCTATTTGTTATCAAGAAACCCAAGACTGCTGGAAACAACCTATTGGTCAATCTCACAAGCCAGCTTTTGTCATCTCCTCCGATTCCAGCTCAATCGCTCTCCGACATCCACAAGATGTATGGACATGCCTTGATCTCTACTCTCAAAACAATTCTCAAAGACCAATACTCTAAAGAGGAAATGAGTTACTTTCAGTGCAACGGGTGCATGAAGAGCAAGATCACAAGAGCTCCATTCTCAGCTACTTCCAAACCATTGTCAAAGCCTCTTGAGAGAATCCATTTAGATTTGATGTCCAATCACTCCGCAATCAAAAGCGGGCCACAGATACATCTTAACGCTCATGGACAACTGCACAGGCTACCTCTCGGCCTTTCCCCTCACAACCAAAGAAGAAACACCGGACGTCATCATCAGCATCCTTGAGACAGAACATAAACGGCTCAACTACTATCCAACGGAGATCTTCTCTGATAAGGGCACGGAATTCACAAATGACACCCTGAAGAGCTTTGCCAAAGCCAAACATATCAAACTAATGACGTCTGAACCCTATCACTCTCAGCATAATGGTTGGGCTGAACAAGCCAACCAAATGATCATCAAGTCAGCACGTGCAACCTTCTCTTCCTCCAAGTTAAGAAAGAATTACTGGCATATTGTGGTTAGAAGCTGCTGCTTCATGCTCAACCAAGTCCCTAGGGAAGGTAATGATCGATCCCCTTGGGAACTGATGTTCAACAAGAAATTACCCGCTAACTACTTGAAACCTGTAGGATCCTCGGTCATCTACCTTGCGAATTGCCTCCAAAAGGGAAGAAAGTTCGACAAGAAGGGACTGGAAGGAGTCCTGATTGGGTTCAATCCTGTGTTTCACTCATATCTTATTCTCAACTCATTGGGTGGCGTTGTCAAAACCAAACACATCCAGTTTCTTAAAGATTCTCTCCACAACTTCCCATTCTTCGAACCACCTGGAACCAATCTGTTCAGTCAAAGCAGTGCGGAATCCAGAGAATCCAACTTCTCTTCAGCTGAAAAACAATACACCATACAAGAATCTCAGGAAAATTCTCCTGAATCTGAATTGGATCAGGAAGACGCAATTTTGGTGGCATCATCATCCCCTGATCCCCTCTCCATACCTTCTCAAGTTCAAGAGCCCTCCATTCCATCTATCTCTCAAAGACCCAAGCGCGAAATGAGGAAGCCTCAAAGATATGGTTTCCACCATTACTACAAGCCCCCTTCTTACAAGGCTGCTAAGAACTGCTCTGAGTGGCCAAGATGGAAGAAGGCAGCTGATTATGAATTGATCTCCATAGAACTCCAGGACGTTTGGGAAGAATATCATGGTACTCCGGACAACATCCTCAACACAACTTGGGTCTTCAAAGTAAAGCAAAACTGTCACGGCAATCCGGTCAAGTACAAAGCTCGACTCTGTGTGCAAGGATTTAATCAAGTTCTAGGGATCAACTACAATGAAACTTGGGCTCCAACCGGGAAATTAGGATCACTCCGAGTTTCTCTCACATATGGTCTAAAACAGAAAATGAAGCTAACTCAGTTCGACGTCAAAGGCGCATTCTTACACGCTCCTCTCAAGGAAACGTTCATCATAAAAACTCCAGAAGGGTCCGACAGAAAATCTCCTTACCTAAAGCTCAAGAAATCCCTCTACGGATTGAAACAATCCCCCAAAAATTGGTACAAAACCTTGACTTTGTGGATCAAATCTCAAGGCTATCAAGAATTGACTAGCAATCCCTGCTTATATCTTAATTCTACGACAAAAGAAATCATTTATTTCCATGTCAATGACTTAATTCACATTGGAAACTCTCAAGTCTTTGAACATAAATTCCTTGATTGATTCAAGAACTCATCGTGTCATCCTCCAAACACAATTCTTGGAATGTTCATGGAACTCAAAGACAACAAAATTCTGTTGAGTCAACCCAACCACATCGCTTGCGGCTTGGAAGAACTAGGTCTTACATCCTGCAAGGACGTAAATTCTCCACTCACTCAAAATTTGAACCTTCAACCCGCATCCAACACTGATCACGATGAATTTTGACAATTGAACATTAATTATTGATCAGCCACCGGACTCCTTAATCACTTTGCCCAATACACCCGTCCGGACATTTCTTTCTATGTGTCCAGCCTGGCTAGGTTCAACGCCAAGCCAGGGATGAATCACTGGAGAGAAGTCAGGAAGGTGTGGAAATATCTCAAAACAACTAAGCACTTCAAACTTGTCATCAGCTACAATCCCGATCAGGAACCCCTCTCAAGCTTCAGTGATGCCACCTGGGGGGACAACCCAACCTTCCGCAAGTCACAAACAGGATACATAATTCTCCATCACGGAAGCCCGATCATCTGGAACTCCACTTGACAGAGAAACATTAATTACTCCTCAACTGAATCTGAATTAAATGCTCTACTGGATTGCTATCTTGAACTCAAATGGATCAAGCAACTTATTGGCGAAATATACCAAACTCAGGAACCTAAGCCTATCTTACACATTGACAATAAAGGCTTAGACAACAAGATTAAAAGGTTTGGATCTCACTCAAAGTCCAGACATATAGACATCAAAACAAAAGGGCTGCGCGAAGATTTTGCAAATGGCAAATTCACCCTCAATCTGATTCAAAGTAAACTAATGGTCGCTGACTCTCTCACAAAAGCCTCTTCAATAAGTTCCTTGCAACTCCTTCAAGAGAAAATTTTTTCCCCTCAAACAACTGAGCCTTTGGATCATCCCCTCACCAGTCATGTGGGGTGTTAAGTATCGTCTAAATACCTGAATATTACGGTCCTGTCCTCAAGGGTTGCAACAGCTAAGACGGGTTCCCCAATTATCCTCTGTGACACCCGGGTGATCTCCCCACCTCTCTAATCCAGAACCTTTCCCGGGGAGGACTCCTTTCCTTTCTTCTTCTCTCTTCTACCATCTCTCTCTCTTTGTCTTTTTCGTCAAATATCTCTCTCTACTTTCTTTTTGTTCACCACTTCCCCCATCTCATTCCTTCCTCTCAAACCACCACCATTCTATCCTCTCTCTGACCTTCTATCCTCCTCAATCCAATTAAACCTCCTTCAACTCATTGTTTGACCGACTACTCATCTTCAAGTCCGTGCCCGGTAAGGATATGATCCTCAAGACCTCCTCAGTTCAATATTTCTGACCACCTAGTATTACATCCACAGTTGCTCTTCTACGTTTCCTTCCTATATTCCTTCTCTCCGCCTTGGGTTCTCTTCTCGTCTACTCTTCAAAACCACGTCTGAGCTGTTGGTCTTCTCATATTTCTTTTCTTAACTCTCATCTCTGTTCATGATCTCCAACTTTCTAACTTGTGTCTGCAGTCTGTTGGTTTTTAGCTCTAGTCTCTTCTGACGCAATCTTATCAAAGCCAACATAATCCAGCGATGTTGGTGAGGAGACTTCAGAATTTGTTTCCAGGTTGTGGGCGCCCGGATATTGTCTTTGACGGAGGCAGAGCGCAACGGAGGATGCCTTGGTCTGGTGGAGCGGCGCAGCTTGGGTCAAGGGGGGGGAATGAAGCGGGGAGATAACGACAGAAGAAGGAGAGGGGAGGGTAGAACTGGAGACAGGGAAATGGGAGCCATGATCTCCAAGTTGTCAGACATGGCGGGGCTAGTGGAGCAAGGAAGCACGCAAATTTTGACAACGGGGGGGCGAGCAGGAGAGATTTTTGGCTTGTCTGAGTCTCTGTATAGAAGCAAGGAAGGTGAAGAAGGGGGGTTTGGGGGTACAGGGAGAGATGGAGGGTCAGGGGTTGAGGGAGGATGGGGCCAAGGAAGGGCAACGGGAATGGTTGAGGAGTCCATGTCAGCTTTCCGGAGAGGTTGGCCATATGGGAAATTTGAGTTGTCAAAGATAACGTCCCTAGACTTAATCACTTTTTTGGTGCATAGGTTGAGGACGCGGTAGCCATTGCCTTGAGGGAGATAGGAGAGAAGGACTGAGGGTTATCCTTTGGGAGACAGTTTGGTTTGGTTAGCCTCCGGGATTTTGTACCAAGTGAGGCAGCCAAAAGGATGAAGATAGGAGATGGGAACATCATTGGTGGAAAGGATTGAGTTTGGTGAGGTGAAACCGCAAGGGGTTTTGCAGGGATAGGAGTTGAAACTAAAGAGGGAGTGCTTGAGGGCATTGGCCCAGAAAGATTTGGGAAGTTTGGAAGTGGAGAGAAAACAGCGGATTAGGTTGAGGATTGCCCTGTTAGAGCGTTCCGCAACACCGTTGAGCTGAGGAGAGTGGGGAGGTCCAGGTTCTTGTTGCACACCCCTTTCAGTGAGGAAGGATGACATTTTTTTGTCAAGGTATTCCCCGCCGTTGTCCATTCTGAGGGATTTAATAGAGTGCCAAAATTGTTTTTTGAAAAAGGAGAAGAAGAGTTTGGTTGACTCGAAGGCATCCAATTTTTGACGCAGTGGGTATGCAAATAATGCCTTCAAGCAGTCATTGATGAAAGTAATGAAATAATTGTAGCCTTCTCTTGACATGGTGTCAAAACTACATAGGTCTGAATGTATAATTTCCCCCGGTTTCCTGGATCTATAGCTCAGTCAAGAATGAAACGGTGTTCTTGTCATTTTCAATTCAATACAGGTGGTGCATTTTTGTACCTTGAACTTGTTTTTGGGATCAGGACAAATACCCTTGGATTGGTGGGGCAAGTGGGTCTGTCATAGTTACATAGTCATAGTTCAGTTTCCATCAAATTAAATAACGCAAAGACCAGAGTAACATAAAATTTTATGCACCACCTGAGGTCATGTCTAAATGTGAAACATTTTGTTCCTCACTTTTCACCCTTGACAAGGATGAAATTGGGAATTCCAATTTTTCATTACCCAAATCCTTATTTTTCTCAGCTTTGTTCATGGCACTATCAATGTAGTCCTTCAACACAGCCATTTTAAAAATCTACGCCAATCTCACACCAAGCTGTGTTTACCAAATCAGTAACCCCATTGTCTAGTAAGAGCCTAGTAATTGATAACAATACATGAATTCTACCCGCCAAGCTCAGAATGGATGTTCATGGAGCCATCGCCAGAATTGACAAGCAATGAGGCAGTAACACCGGTTGGGAGACGGGGTATACCAAAAGGCCCTGTGCAAGCTGTTGTGATAATTGTGGCACAGCGGCGTTTTGATGTGTGCTGAAAGTTGAAACTAGAAGAAGGCAAACTGCTTTGTCACATTTGTAATTTGATTGACTGTACTCCAGCGCAAATCAAACAATACGTCCATTCATGCACTCCAAGCATTTGGCGGCATTCAGATATCTTGACAGAGGCAATAGTAAGTCTTCCCAATTTTGCACTGCCAGGCCAACCTTCTATCATCATTTTTGAAACCCTACCTTGTGCCAGACATGTGAGCAAAGTATTATCTCCTGGTTCTCCCTTTATGGAAAAAGCACCCTTCAAGGATATTGCAGAACATTGGACTTGGAAAATGTTGGAACTTGGACTCAGTTTTTGTAATAAAGTCTCACTGGTCAACTCCTGGAGGAAACAAGGACTTCTCTTGTTTGCCACCAAGTACAAACCAGTTGCCAAGAAGGTCCAACCAGTCAACCAGCCCATGCCTCTCAACTTCAATCCTCCTCTTATGCGTCCTTCCTTATCTTGTGATCCTTACTGTGGTCTTCCTCAATCTCTTACTGGTCCCTTTGTTCCCAATGGTCAATTCACTGAAGAATGTCTGAAGGTGGTCAACTTTGGTCAAGATGGATGGCTTCTTCCTGATGAGTTAAATTTGATCAAAAATGTCTTATCTCTAAGGGAAAAATTTATTGCTTTCTGTAAAGAAGAGAGAGGTCTCTTGAAAGAATCCTATGGCCTCCCTTATATTGTCCCTGTAGTTGAACATGATCCTTTGCAAAAGAAGAAGATCCCTATCCCTTCTTCTAAAGTTGACAAATTTATCAATTTGGTCTGCAAACAAGTTTGTAATTGCCTATATGAGCAGTCAACCTCTAGTTATTCCAGCCCTGTAGGGACTTCAGGTTCAGATGGGAAAGTCCGCAATGGTAGCCAAAAAGACTATTGTCAGATTTTTGTGTGATGGCAGACAGGACCGATTCCTTGCAGCTTACTTTGTCTTGAGGTAGATAATAAAGGTTACCCTTTCTGTACCCGCTGGCAACCGGTGCGGTATTTATGTTTGAGATTTAGTTGTCAAATATCTTGCAGGTGTTGGACAAGAAGATGATGAGAAAGCCAGCATTGCAAAGACTGGAAACTGGGAGTAGTGGTTTGTGGAGATCTGGAACCACTAGAGATCAAACTTGTGCAAATGGGAGTGAAAGAAAAACCTCCTTATTTGCAGATATGTTTGTTCCGTCCGCAAGTCAAACGGCGGTTGAGTTGGGTCTCTTCTTGTTCACTTGCCAGTCATATGGGGTCATTGACAGGGAGCATGCTGAATCCAGGTTGAAATCGTGACCGTGAGATTGAACTGAGGTGGTGAGATTGCAGGAGGCATACCCTGCATGGATGATGATTTCGGAGTTGGTGAAGTTGTCATTGTTTTTATCATCATCTGTTTTTTCTTTTGCTTTCGTCAGATTTGCTTTGGCTTGTTTGGAACCAGACAGAAAGTTTTTCTGAGATTTTCTGATTTATTTTGCAGTATTCCAGCACCTCAAGGACTTCCGGGAATCTTGCAAACAAATGACCCTTGATTTTGCAGTTAGTGCAGAAGTACGTTTTTGAAAAGCCTTGAGCCTCCCAATCACGTCAATTTTGAAGTCTAGGATTGGTTGTCAGGGTTTTAAAAGATTTAATGGTGTAGTTTTCTTCATTTCTGGTTTGTCTTCTGAGATGTTCTTGCTTCAATGCATTGATCAATTTTGAAGAGGGAACTGATTCCTCATTCATCATGCCAGAGACACATCCTAGCCAGTCATTGGGAAGCAACAACAGTATAGCGGTAGATTGAAGGTCGTCAGCTGTGAGCGGACTCTTGGGAGTAATGAGCAAAGAGAGTTTCTTGCCATACAAGACTGTCCTGGAAAGGTGGGTTGTCATATCTTTGTTGTTCAACTTGGTTAAGAAAAGTTTACAAAGCCAGTACATCCTGCCTCCTGAGGAATTGTCCTGATGTGCTTCTTGAAGTTATTTCCACATTCCAATTGCACTCTCTTCATGTTTTCTAATAAATTGGAAGTTTGACGGTCCAATTGACCTGGATATAACTGAGCAGACCGCCAAGTTGTCTTTTGACCAGTTTTCACCATTTGGCAAATTGTTTGTAAGAAGATAACCAAGGCTGGAAGCTTGGAAATGTATCCTCAGGATCATTTCCCAATCAAGGTAGTTTGATTTGGACCCAGGGGAGTTTAAAGGAATAATTGAGGGTGTCTTCAGGACAGGATGCGAGTTTTGAATTTTGTCCATGATGGTTCTATTACAATAACATGAGTTTATTGGATCCTTCTATTCTGTCTTACGGTGAGGCTCTGGGCTCATAACCTGTTGGGCTGAGGAATAACAGAGATGAGTGGTAAAGTAGAAGGATGAGGAAAGAATTCCTTCTACTCTCCTTGAGCTCTGTCCTCAGGTAGAGGCGCCATGACTGGATGCCACGCGTAGTGTGACATGCTAAGAGTACAGCAAGTATTGAGTGTGAAAGAAAGAAAGGGTGCATGTCTAGAGATTGACTGAGGATGATTTTGGTGTGTTCAGTGGGTGACATGTAAAGGAAATGAGTAAGGAGTCACATAGGAGGAAAGAGTAGAAAGAGATATGTGAGACAGAGTAGAGATATGAAGAGAACAGAAAGAAAGTAAAATATGAAGATATGAATATACTCCAACATTAAATGCATTAAAGGAGTTGGATTATGATCCTGAGAGACTTCCAAAAGTCTTTGTGATGGACCGTGAAAAAGCTCTGATTTGTGCTATTGAATCTAGTTTCCCTGAGTCATCAAGACAATGTTGCACTTGGAGCTTATCTAAAAAAATACAATCAAACTGTAAAGCCTGCTTTGTTAATGACCCTGAAGGATGGAAAAGCTTTATGACTCTGTGAGAAAAGTATGGGGCCTCCAAGACCAAGGAGGAGGCGGAGGTCAATCATGCAGAACTCAGAGTAGGTCCAAATCACTGCTTCTTATTCTTCCTAGTTTTGGGTTCTGAACTTTTGAATTGTATAGTTTTTCTTGAAAGAATATGAGGATGTACTTGAATATATGGAAAATAACATTTTCCCTATCAAAGAGAAGTTTGTAAAAGCGTGGACTTGTTTAAACCCAGATTTTGGAAAAAAAAAACATCTTGGGTTGAAGGGGCCCATGCAACTCTCAAAATATTCTTTGCAAGTTCTTTGGGAAAAATCTTGGATTTTTGGAAAAGCCTTGACGGAACAGTTTTGAATCAAATTAAATTGGTTCATGCATCACTACATAACTCTCAAATTAAGTTAGGGAAAGTTATCCCGCCTGAACTGTTACCATTGGGTTAAAAACTGTCATTAGAGGCAATTCAGCTTATTAGGGAACAATTCAAGAAATTCAAGAATGATCATGATGGCAAAGTGTGCACCAAGTCATATTCCAAGACTATGGGTTTTCCCTTTTCCCACCAAATAGGTGAATTTCTAGCATTCAGAGGATCTGTGGTACCCAAAGATGTTCATCCTCAGTGGAGGTTGGACTATGACTCTTGCTGTTCTAGTTCTGTAAGTTGGCTTAAGTTGGATTGTTCAAGTTGGATTGTTCAAGTTGGATTGTTCAAGTTGGATTTTTCAAATCACTATGTGATTAATGATTTTTTATGAATGCTTTTTGATTAATGATTCCTAATTCAATAATGGTTGATCCTTTTGAATTTTTCAAGTGCAATGTTGATGAAATGCTAATCATTCCTCAGGTATGTGAAAAAGTGAATGCAATTATCTTGGAATCTCCAGATCATGAGCAAAGCGGCCTATTGAAGTATATCATTCAGAAGATTACAAAATATCAATCAATGCCAAGACTTGAGCCTAGAGTCTTAAGATCAAGTAGGGGCCGGCTAAAATTGACAGATATGCGGCAAGAATCATCTTGGCTTGGGCATGTTGAAAAACAACTCAAGGGGGAAAAAAGGACTAGAAGGGCTCCAAATAAGAAAAGACAAAAGATTGTAAGTCTTTTCTTTTGGGATATGTTCATTTTTTTGGTTTAATGAACTTAGCTACTAACTAATGATGAATTTTTAGTCAAAGTTGGCAGAATCTGAATCTGAATTTCATTGTTCAGAGGAAGAGACTGAAAGTGAATTGGCATCACTTAATTTGGAATCAGAATTCTCTTCAGAGGAAGAGAACGTGCAGCAAAGCTCAACCAGAAGCTCATCTTTGGTGAGTATTCATTTAATTGATCTGATTAAAGAAATGAATACTAAGTTATTTTTCATGATAGGAACCAAACATGAAATATCTCAATCAAATACCCAAGAAATTTCAAAAGTTCTTGGGTGAGGTTTGGGATCCAATTGGAGATGGGAATTGCGGATTTAGAGTAATTGCTATATCTCTTGATTATGAAGAACATGGTTGGTTTAAATTGAGAAAAGAAATGATACAAACATTGGAGAAACATAAAGAGTTCTACATTAAGATGATTGGTGGTGGAAAGGAGGTTGAAAAGATTAAAAAAAAAGACTTGATGTTGAAGACATCAATGAAACGATTCCCTCCTCAAAATGGCTGTCTGGATTAGATATGGGTCAAATAATAGCAGACACATATTCCAGACCAATATTTTTCATTTGATTGGAGTCATGTAATACTTATACTCCAATGAAAAATGGTTTTACTGATCAATCAGTTCCACTTTTCATTTCCTTTGTAAACAATAACCACTGGGTGCTATTAGTACTTGAGGGAGAAATGATTCCAATCCCGCCCATTGTAGCAAAACCGTGTTCCTTGATTTCTAAAAAAGCCTCTGGTTGGGTTGATCATCTCAAAGATCAACTACAAATGTATTCTAGATTATAGATTTTATAGACTTTGACTTCATTTCATCATTTTAATATAAATCTTAATTCTAATGCAGCTAACAAGTTCTATTAATATAAAGGGTTACCACATTTTGAACATCATTATGTTGAGTGTTTTGAGTTAAAATCATTATATTGAGTGCTTTGAATGAGAGTTTAATGGTAATTCAGTTCAACTTGTGTTGGGATGATTCCATCATAAGGAGTATTTTACTCCTTATGATGGGATCAGCTTAACACAAGTTGAACTGTTTTTTTTTTTGTGTTTTTACTTTAGGGCTTTTCAAGTTGCTTGTCTTTTTTTTGGTGTTTTTACTTTAGGGCTTGTCATGTTACTTGTCTTTTTTTTGGTTTTTTTACTTTAGGGCTTGTCAAGTTACTAGTTTTTTTTTTGGTGTTTTTACTTTAGGGCTTGTCATGTTACTTGTCTTTTTTTTGGTGTTTTTACTTTAGGGCTTGCCAAGTTACTTGTATTTTTTTTGGTTTTTTTAGCTTAGGGCTAGTCCAGTTACTTGTGCTTTTTTGGGTCTTTTTACTTTAGGGCTTGTCAAGTTACTTGTCTTTTTTTTGGTGTTTTTAGTTTAGGGCTAGTCCATTTACTTGTGTTTTTTTGGGTCTTTTTACTTTAGGGCTAGTCCATTGAATAGTCCCTGTTTTTTTTGTTTTTTTTTTAACCAAAAAATCAACATTTTTGATTTGTTTGATTTTTTGGTTGATTCCAGTTTTTTGGAAGGTTGATTTGATTCATGGGTTATGTTAGTGCCCTTTCATTCCCTTTTTTTTTGGCTCACCACGGTCCGGTGGCATTTTGGATGCCACACAACTAAATTTGAGCCGTGTACAACTCCACATGGCTTGAATGTAGTTGTGTGGAATCCAACATGCTGTTGGACCAGGCTGGGTGGGCCGCGCAACTCTTTGAGCCATGGGGGGTTGTACATGGCTTGGATTTTACCATGTGGCGTGCCACACGGCCCACTTTGAACCGTTTCCAGGGCTCAATGAGACGTGAATTTAACATGAACCAACTGTGGTGAGCCAAAAACAAAGGAATGAAAGGGTACTAACATAGCCCATAAACTAAATAAACCTTCCAAAAAACAGAAATCAACCAAAAAATAAAAAAATGTTCATTTTTTGATTTAAAAAAAAGCAAAATAAATAAATAAATAACAAAAAAAACTGGTAATATCCAATGGACTAGCCCTAAAGTAAAAAGACCCAAAAAAACACAAGAAACTAGACTAGCCCTAAACTAAAAACACCAAAAAAAACCAAAAGTAAATGTACTATCCCTAAATTAAAAACACCAAAAAAAAGGCAAGTGGCTGGACTAGCCCTAAACTAAAAATACCAAAAATAAAATAAAATTAACTTGACAAGCCCTCAAGTAAAAACACAAAAAAAAACCAGTTCAACTTGTGTTAAGCTGATCCCATCATAAGGAGTAAAATACTCCTTATGATAGAATCAGCCCAACACAAGGGTTAAAAAAAATAAATAAATAAAAAACAAAAAAAACTGGGGCTATCCAATGGACTAGCCCTAAAGTAAAAAGACCCAAGAAAAACACAATTAACTGGAATAGCCCTAAACTAAAAAACAAAAAAAAATCACAAGTAACTGGACTAGCCCTAATTTAAAAACACTAAAAAAAAAGACCAGTAACTGGACTAGCCCTAAACTAAAAACACCAAAAAAAAACAAGTTCAACTCTCATTCAAAACAATCAATATAATAAATTTAACTCAAAACACTCAACATAATGATGTTCAAAATTTGATAAACCTTTATATTAACAGAACTTGTTAGCTGCATTAGAATCACAATTTATATGAAACCCAATGATGAAATGAAGTCAAATTCTATAATCTGTATAATCTAGAATACATTTGCAGTTGATCTTTGAGATGATCAACCCAACCAGAGGCCTTTTCAGAAATCAAGGAATGTGGTTTTGCTACAATGGGCGGGATTGGAATCATTTCTCCCTCAAGTGCCAATAGAACCCAGTGGTTATTGTTTAAAAAGGAAATATAAATAAGGTCTGATTGATCTGTAACACCATTTTTCATTGGAGTATAAGAACAATATGATTCCAATGAAATGAAACATATAAGTCTGGCGTATGTATCTGCTAATATTTTTCCCATATCTAGCTTAGCCAACCATTTTGAATAGGGAATCTTTGATTGATGTCTTCAACATCAAGATTTTGTTTGATATTTTCTACCTCTTTTTCACCACCAAGAATCTTAATGTAGCATGCTTTATGTTTCTTTAATTTTTCAATAATTTCCTTTCCCCCTTTAAAACATCCATTTTCATTTTAACCAAGAGATTTAGAAATGACTCTAAATCTGCAATTCCCATCTCCAATTGGATCCCAAACCTCATCCAAGAACTTATGGAATTTATTGGTTATTTTATTGAGGTATTTCAAGTTTGGTTCCTATCATCAAAAATAATTTATAGTTCATTTCTTTAATCACATAAATGAAATGAATACTCACCAAAGATGAGCTTCTTGTTGAGCTTTGCTGCACATTGTCTTCCTCTGAAGAGGATTCCAATTCCTAATTAAGTGATACCAATTCACTTTCAGTCTCTTCCTCTGAACTATGAAATTCAGATTCAGAATCTGCCAACTTTGACTAACAATTCATCATTAGTTGGTTGGTTCATTAAACCCAAAAAATGAAAATTTTCCAAAAGGAAAGACTTAAAATATCTTATTTGGCACCCTTCCATTCCTATTTTGGCGCTTGAGTTATTTTTCAAAATGCCCAAACCAAGATGGTTCTCTCTGCCTATCTGTCAATTTTTGCCATCCCCTACTTTATTGTAAGAATTTAGTTTCAATTCTTGGCTTTTATCAATATTTTGTGATATTCCAAATGATATACTTCAATAGGCGGCCTTGCTCATGATCTAGAGATTCCAAGATCATTGGATTCACTTTTTTACGTAACTGAGGAATTCTCAGCATTTTGTCCATGTTGCAATTCAAAAATTCAAAAGGATCAACCATTAGAGGATTAGGAATAATTAATCAAAAAGCATTAATCACATAGTGATTTGAACAATCCAACTTAAGCCAACTTACAGAACTATAATTTCAAGGGTCATAGTCCAACCTCCACTGAGGATGAACATCTTCAGGTACCACGGATCCTCTGAATGCTAGATGGTCACCTATTTGGTGGAAACAGGGAAAGCCCTTAGTCTTTGAGTATGACTTGATGCACACTTTGCCATCATTATCATGTTTGAACTTCTTGAATTTTTCCCTAATAAGCTGAATCGCCTCTAAAGACAATTTTTATCCCAATGGTAACAGTTAAGGTGGGAGAAATGTCCCTAACTTAATTTGAGAGTTGTGTAGTGATGCATGAACAAATTTAATTTGATTCAAAACTGTTCCATCAAGGTTTTTCCAAAAATCCAAGATTTTTCCCAAAGAGTTTTGAAGGAATTGTTTGAGAGTTTCATGGGCCCCTTCAACCTGAGATGTTGTTTTGTTTCCAAAATATGGGTTTATACAAGTCCACGCTGTTACATACGTCTATTTGATAGGGAAAATGTTATTTTCCATATACTTGAGTACATCCTCATAGTCTTTCAAGAAACACTATACAATTCAAAAGGTCAGAACCCAAAACTAGGAAGAAAAAGAAGCAGTGATTTGGACCTACTCTGAGTTCTGCATCATTGACCTGCACCTCCTCCTTGTCTTTGAGGCCCCATACTTTGCCCAAATATTCATGAAGCTTTTCCATCCTTCAACCTCATTAACAAAGCGCACTTTACAGTTTGCTTGTATGTTTTTAGACAAGTTCCAAGTGCAAAATTTTCTTGATGACTCTGGGAAACTAGATTCAATTGCATGAATCAGAGCTTTTTCAGGGTCCTTCACAAAGACTTTTGGAAGTCTCTCAGGATCATAATCCAACTCCTTTAATGAATTTACAGACCAACTGTAGAACTCAAACGTTTTTTTTTGTTATGAAAACAAGAGCTTTTGTGAAAGTTTTCTGGTTGGATGTCATTCCTAAAACATGCAATAGTGTGATTTTGTACTTATTCGTTTTATGAGTACAATCAAAAATAGAAATATGATGGAATTGTTTGGAAAGCTTTAAAGACTCTTGTTGGGCCAAGAATAGGGACTCCAAGTGACCCTCTCCACTGAATTTTGACCAATGAATCCAACTTGATTCTTCAATTTGTTCTTAGAGTACGTCCATAACACTTTTCCCCTTCAGCTCTTCAAGCACTAACCTCCGCTTAGTGTTATAGATTTTTCAGTCATCAACATAATTGCTGCAATCAATCTTGCTCAATTTTCTCTTAAGTTGTGACATATTGAGCCCATAATTCATGCCTTCTATTAGATTTTCTAAGGCTACCCCAGTGATTCTCAACATTTGAGGATGCACGGAGGGATGTTCTGATGGTTGATGATTATGTTGAGTTTCTTTTTAGGAGAGTTGCCACAAGGGGTCTGCCTTTGTGCAACTTGCATGGATTGAAACATTGCACCCAACCTTCCTTGTGTGAGTTTGCTGAGACTGTTTGGTAAGTAGTTTCCCCAAGTAGCATCAATGTTTATCACAGGCCAAATCCACATATTTATCTTTATTTGAGTTAAAAACTGTCAAAGTGTAACCATGCTTCATAGCCCATGTTTGAGAATAGTTTTTCACCTCTTCTCTGGTAGGAAAGGCTTTCACAGGCGGTTGGTAAAGTGGATCTAGTAAACATTCATTGGTTTTTTTCATATTTTTGTAGTTTCAAAATTTCATAATTAAAATCCCTCAATTAGGTTTGATCAAATCAAATCAGGCAAAGACCTCAGTAACATAAAATGTTATTCACAACCAAAGGTCAAATCCAACTGTGAAACATTTTGTTCCTCAATTTTCACCCTAGATGAGGATGCAATTGGGGCTTCCAATGTTTCATTACCCTAATCCTTTTTTTCCAAAGCTTTGTTAATGGAATTTTTGATGTAGTCCTTCAACGCAGCCATGTCACAACAAGGGCTTTCCACTGTTCCCATAATGCAAAAAAATTGCAATGCTACTTCAGTATTCAATCCAACTTTCATATGAACAACTACAAAGTTTTCTCACTTTTGAGTTAAGAAAGATGTGTCAAATTTCACTTTAATATCTAGGATACTTCAATTTATTTCACTTTGATTTCACTTTAACTTTGCTTTGGTATTTCTTGTGTGGTCCAACTGTCCCACATAGTATAAGTTTATCCAAAATTTTGGCCAAGGGGACCCAAATGTGGTCCAGGGGGTGCCCAAAATTCTGACACAACTTCCAGGGGGTTGTGCACCCCAAAAAACGGTGGATTTGAGATGTTTACGGGGGTACACAGCTCAAAATGGCCATTTCTGGGGGTAAACGGCTCCTATACAACCCCCCGGGGGTCACACATGTTTGGAACGGCCTTTTTTAGTTGTCTATGGGCCCCCATGGCTCAAATGGGCCATGTAGGGACCTAAAAAACTACCACATGTTTGGAGCCGTGAATTTATCATCACCCAAAATGAAACAATCTTTTTTGAAAAATTTTCACACATTGAAAAAAAAATGATGATGAACAGGATAAAAAATTCAACAAAAAATATGAGATAAAAACTGAACAGAAAAAGGATTAAAATAATAAGAATAAATATTCCTGAAGATGATTTTTTTGAAAAAGAAGAAGAATAACAAATTTTGTTTAATAAGAAAAAAAAAGAGAGAGAAAAAACAAAGAGGTTCCAAAAAATTTGTAAAAGAATGAGGAAAAATTCATGAAACATGAAATTGAAGAAAGAAGAGTCAAAAGGAAAACTGAAAAATGAAAAATAAATTTCAAAATGGATGCAAAATTTTCAAAGAAGACCATTTAATGAAAATATGCTGATGAGAAAAAGAAAATTTACTTTGAATCACCTACAAAGACAGAAAAATAGTAAAAATAAGGATGGTAAAATTCACCAATAGATAACCAAAAATAAATCCAAAAAATGATTTTACCCACAAAAACTCTGACCAATCATGGTAAATAAATAAAAAACCAAGAAAAAAACTATGGTTAGAGGAAAATTCAGAACAAATAAATAAATCATGAAGAAAATTAAAAAATAATAATAATTGAAAATAAAAATGGGGCATTATTTTTTTCATCCAGCTAATCCTTGAACTCACATGTTTTTGATGTTGTATGGATGTAATGAGCTCACACTAAAGCACTTGGAAGCATGTGGTTTTGAAATATCTGAAAATATGCATATTTGAAGTTGCAGTTGTGTAGAGAGGGCTCTCAAAAACTTAAAAAATATTCTTGAAAATTTTTTAAAGGTACTCAGCCCCTTCAATATTTCTTTAAAAATCAAAAAATAGAGAAATAATGGCCACTTTCTCTTCATTTTTGACCATTATTATAAATTTTCTTCCTTAGATCTTTTTTATTTTTTTTTTTGAAGTGGCAGTTTTTTTCCTCAATATATCAAAGAGCTCAAACTATATTTTTAGGGAATTATTGCAGTTGGTTTTGACACTCAAAAAATTACCAGAATTCAAAACATTCATAAAAAACATTGCTTTTTGGAATATTTATTTTAATCTTTTTCTATTGTTTTTTTTTTATTTTGATATAGTATTCCAGTAGAAAAAAATCCAGATAAATTAAAAAATATAATGTAGTATTTTCTGGGGGCATCTAAAACCCAAAAATTCTAACTCAAAAACAAAAAATGGTGTCATGAAGGGCTGCTTGGGAGACTTTCTTTTGTACCTTCACAAATTATTTTGAATTTTTTTTAAAGAGAATTGAACTACTTGATTTTTTCCTTTGATGAGCTTATTTCATGCTTTTTGAGGTTCTTTAAATCAAATATAAAATTATTCTTTGTTATTCCTTTGAATTATAAAAATGTATAATCTGAACCTTTTTAATAAGCAAAACATCAATTGAATGTAGGCTTAATTCATACCAAATATTTCAATATATATATATATATATATACATATATAATCAAATCAAAAATAAAATTCTATTACATTTTTTTCCAATTAGACCTTCTAGAATTGAAATACAACTCCATCCAAAAATTTAAATTTTCCTGAATCAAATCAATCCACCTTTGGGATTCCTTGCTTGCAAAGCCCTTCCAATTTGGATTTAATTTTAGATCTAGACAAGGACATGATTCAAATTGAATGGAACCATATTCTGGAAATATTCTAAAACCATAAGAAATATGGGTGAAATTTGGGAATTTTCATTTGGTGGTGAATTGTGTGGGAAATAAGTATAGGGCTTCAAAAAAGATAAAAGAATAACTGGTCATTTGACAGTTTAAGAAAGGAAGAAACCATGGCAAGGAAATTTCATCCAGAAAGTTCTTGGAGCTTGTCCAGAATTTTTTTTGAGCTTCCTTCTACCTTCTTTAAAACAGTATCCAAGAAATCTTCCCTGAATTTTGAGTTTTGGAAGAGTGGATTGGAACCCATTTTTGATCATTTCTTGCTGTTTTACACTCAAATCTTCATATTTCCAGGACAAGCTGAGTAGTTCTGCTCTGGAACCATTTTTTCCAGCTCCTTAGAAATTTATGACATGGGATATATGGGGAATCAATTATTCTTAATAAACAAAAAAATTTCATTGAAACTGAATTCAAAAAGTCATATTTATTTCAGGATAAAAACAAAGTACATGTTTGATAACTCATTTGATCCATAGCCACTTAATAAAAAATTTCAGGAAATGAATAAGATAATTTATAAAGATAAAATTTGTTAAAAATAAAATTCATTCATGGAATGGAATAAAATTTCAACAAAGAAGAAAATGATCCTCAAAAATTGTGATGAGTGATGGTGAGTGGGGTTTTGGGTGGTGTTGATTGGTTATGGAGATGTGTTGAATGGTGAGTGGATTTTACAGGTGATGTGGTGGTTGAGGAGAGTATTATTTTTCTCAAAAATGTGAGGAGGAAGCATGAAATCATTCAGAATCGTATTGCACATGGGAGATTAATCATGAAAATGAGTCAAAAAAGCAGAGAAAACCCCAAAAGGGTTTTGATTGATGATTTTGAGGCTAGATTTTTGATGGGGAAGAAATTTTCCAAAAATATATACAAAAATGTTTTTAGAGATTATTAAAATAGATCCATTAGCCTATTCCCCTGGAGATTTAAAGATATTAATGCAAAAAGGGTCCAAAAAATGGTTGATAAAGGTGCACAAACAGCCCTGCATGATGCAATTGTTTGGGTTTGAGGTGAAATTTTGGGGGTTTAAATTCCCCCCAAAAAATCATGCATAATCTTTTATTATTTGAATGAATGTTCTCTGCAGAAATTAAATATAAAAATGAACAAAAAACATAAAAGGGTTAAAACAATATTAGAAAAATTTCATTTTTTATGAAAATTTTGAATTCTTGTAATTTTTTGAGAGGAAAAAACCACTGGGGAAATCCCTCAAAAATATTTTGAAGCTCTTTGGTTTATTGAAGAGAAAATTGAAAATTTAAATTTACAAAAATAAAGAAGGAAAAACCTTAAAAATGAGGGTCAAAAACAGAAACCATTATTTCTTTAGTTTATGATTTTTGAAGGAATATTGAAGGGGCTAACTAACTTTCAAACCTTCTCATAAATATTTTTGAGTGGTTCAAAAATGTCTCTACATGAATTCAGCATCAAATATGCACATTTCCAAATATTTAAAAAAGAGAAATGATGAATTCATGACTCAAATGAGTTGGGTACACAACTCATTTGAGCCGTGTGGCACAGCAACACAACTACATTGGAGCCGTGTAGGGCCCCAAAAAACTCAAGTTTAGTTTTGCAGCCTCCACACAGAAGTCCGCTGCTGTGTGGCCTACAGCCTGACCACATTTGGGTTGTGTGGGTCCCTACACAACTCTAATGTAGTCGTGTTGCCATGCCACATGGCTCAAATGAGTTTTGTACACAACTCATTTGATTTGTGAATTTATCATTTCCCTTTTTTAAATATATGTGGAAATGTTCATATTTGATGCATCATTCATGTAGAGAAATTTTTAAACCACTCAAAAATATTAATGAGAAGGTTTGAAAGTTATTTAGCCCCTTCAATATTCCTTCAAAAATCAAAAACTAAAGAAATAATGGTTTCTGTTTTTGGGGACCCTACACAAATCTAATGTAGTTGTGTTGCCGTCCTACACAACTACAAGTCTTGTGGGCCCAAAAAAAAAAAAAAAAAAACTTATAATAATAATAATAAACTAAATAAAAATACAATAAAAAGATAAATAACCCTAAAAATTCAAAAGTATTGATTTTTCTTGTGAAAAAAAAAACAAATAAAAAGAAATAAAATAAAAATAAGTAAAAAAAAATTAATAAAAAACAAAAAATAAAAAAAACTGAAGACAACCAACCCAAAAAAATACAATTTCAACTTGACTAGCCCTAAAGTAAAAACACCAAAAAAAAATACAAGTTCAACATGACAAGCCCTAAAGTAAAAGTGCCAAAAAATTAAAGTTCAACTTGTGACTAGCCCTAAAGTAAATGTGCCAAAAAATACAAGTTTTTTGTCCAGCCCTAAATTAAAAACACCAAAAAAAACATGTTTAACTTGTGTTAAGCTGATCCCATCACATGAAGTAAAAACACTCCTTATGATGGGATCAGCCCAACACAAGTTGAACTGACTTGCCATTAAAATTTCATTCAAAACACTCATCATAATGATGTTAGCTCAAAACACTAAACATAATGATTTTCAAAATGTGATAACACTTTATATTAATAGAATTACAATATCATCATCAGAACCAAAACCCAAATGATGAAATTAATCCATAAGTTAGAATACAACTCAAGTTGATCTTTGAGGTGATCAACCAAAAGGCTGCTTTTTTAGAAATCATGGAACATGGTTTAGAAACTATGGGGGGGATTGGAATCGCATTTCCCTTAAGAAAAAGCTGCACCCAATGGTTATTGTTAACAAAGCAAATGAAAATAGGATCTGATTGTTCTTTTACACCCATTTTCATAGGAGTAAAAGTACAAAATGATTCCAATGAAATGAAAGATATTGGTCTTCCATAAGTATCTGCTATTATTTGACCCATTTCAAGCTTTAAAAGCCATTTTGAAGATTGAATATTTTCATTGATGTCATTGAGAGCATCTCCAGTTGTTGGAGATCTTGGCTCCCTAGGTAGCAACTTGCTGGCCAAAAAAAAAAACCTAACAAGAAATTTACCTTGCGTGTTTCACATTTGCTTGCTCCACAAGGCCGCGGCAGCTAGCTAACAACCCAAACTGCACAATTTTTTTCCACGTCAGCAGCTTGCTAGCTAGGTCCCCCCCTTTGTTGCAACTCAGCCTTGCAACTAACTCATTGTGGCAACTCATAGTCAAGGAGGGGGGGAGTGGGGCTTGGGGGAGGGGGGAGGTGGAAGGGGGATATTGGTGGGGAAATATCAAAGTTGGGATGGTGGAAGGGACATATGCGGGTGGCATGGTGGGCAGGGTATTGGCATATTGGATATGCAAGAGATGTCAAGATGGGGAGCTAGCAAGCTTGCTAAATCTGGTAACATTATGGAAATCAGACCCAACTTATGGGGCTTGCTTGCTAGCAACCCTTATTTTTGAAAAATTGTGAAAATTGCTTGGTAAACTTAGCTAACAAGCAGCTTTACCAAGACAATTGTAGATGCTCTAACATCAAGCCTTTTTTCTATTTTTTCAAAGTCTTTAATGCCACCGAGGATTGTAGCATAGCACGTCTTATTTTTCCTCAATGTTTCAAGCATTTCTTTTCTTAATTAAAACCATCCAAGCTCATCATACCCAATTGATTGAGAAATGACTCTAAATCCACAATTTCCATAACCAACCGGATCCCAAACTCCACCCAAGAACTTATGTAAGTTCTCAGGTATTTGATTGAGGTAATTCACTCCCTAAAATCAAAAATTAGTTAGCCACAATTGTAATCTCATTAAAGGAATCAGCACTCACCAAAAATGAGCTTCTGTTTTACTCCTCATTGCGCCTGCTTCATCTTTCAAAAACAAATCTGATTCCAATGGCACCAAAACCAATGAAATTTCAGTCTCTTCCACTGAACTATGAAATTCAGATGAAGATCCATCCTTCCACTACAGAAATAATTACCAAATCAGTTCATTAAACCATAAAAATGAAAATTTCTCAAAATCAAAGACTTACTATCTTTGGTCTTTCTGATCCCCTTTTAAGTATTTCTTCAGTCTCATCCTCTGAACTATGAGATTCAGATGAAGAGCCATCCTTGAACGTCAGAAAACATTTTCCCATCAGTTCATTAAACCCCAAAAATGAACCTTTCAAAAAAGAAAATACTTACAATCTTTTGTCTTCTCTTCTTTGGTACCCTTCTAATTTTATTTTCCTGCTTATGTTCCTTTTCAAAATCTTCAAATCAATAAGGATCTTGCCAGGTATCTGTCAATTTTGGAGAGCCTCTGCTTGATTGCAAGACTTTAGGTTCAAGTCTTGGCTTTGAGTGCTGATTTGCCCTCTACTTCATCAAGTGCTTCAACAGCCTGTGATAATCTTGTTCAGGATGAGCCAAGATCATTGCATTGAGCTTCTCATTTGACTGAGAATCATTGAGCATTTCATCAACAACAGCCTTGAAAAATTCAAAAAGATCAAATATTAGTCATGTAAGAATCATCATTCAAAAATCATCAATAACAAAGTGATTTGAAAAATCCAACAATCCAACTTAAACCAACCAACGGAACTAAAACTGCAAGGTTCATAATCCAAAATCTAATAAGGATGAACATCCTCAGGACCAATGGATCCTCTTGAAACTATTAGGTCACCTATTTGGTGGGAACATGGGAAATCCATACTTGTTGAGTATGACTTGGTGAATAATTCCCCATCATGGTTCCACTTTAATCTTTCCAATCAATCCACAACAATTTTGCTTGCCTGTAAAGACACCTTGTATCCCAGTGGTAACAAATCAGTAGGAAGAACTATTCCAATCTTTATTTGAGAGTTCTAAAGGGATGCCTGAACCAATTTAATTTGATTGGAAACTGTTCCTCCTAGGTTTTGCCAAACATCCAACATGTTTCCTGAAGAATTTGCAAGGAATCTTTTGAGAGTAGCATGGGCTCCTTCAGCCCGAGACGTTGTTTTATTTCCAAAGTCAGGGTTTTTGCAAGTCCAAGCTGTTACAAACATCTCTTTGATACAGAAGATATTATGATCCATATAATTGAGCATATCCTCATGGTCTGCCCAGAAACACTTCATACAAGTCATAATTTAAGCAACCCAAAACTAGGAATATTAAAATTAGAGGCTGTGATTTGGCACTTACTCTAAGTTCTGCATCATTGACCTCTTCCTCCTCCTTGGTTTTTGAGGCCCCATCCTTAGCCCACAGAGACATAAATTTTTGCCAAACTTCAACATCATTATTAAAGTGCACTTTAAAGTTTGCTTGTATGTTTTTAGACAAGTTCCATTGAGAGCACTGTCTTGTTGACTCAGGGAAAATTTGTTCTAGAGCACAGATCAAAGCTTTTTACCAGTTGGTCACAAAGACTTTTGGAAGTCTTTCAGGATCATAAGCCAACTCCTTTAGCAAATTGACAGACCAACTCTAGAACTCAAATGTTTCTCTTGTTATAAAAACAAGACCTTTTGTGAAAGTTTTCTGGTTGGCTGTAATTTGCACAACATGCACTAGGGGTATTTTGTACTTGTTTGTTTTATAAGTACAATCCATCATAGATATATGACAGAATTGATTGAAAAGCTTTAGTGACTCTGGGTGAGCCAATAATATGGCTTCCAAGTGACCCTCTCCACTGAATTTTGCTTGATGAACGCAACCTGAATTACCAATTTGTTCAAAGAGGACCTCCGTAACACTTTTCCCCTTTGGTTCTTCAAGCGCTACCTTACGCTTAGTGTTATAGATTGTTTGGTCATCAACACATTTTCCACCATCAATCTTGCTGAATTTTATTTTGAATTGAAATGTATTGAGCCCATCTTTCATGCCTTCTTTTAGATTGTATAAGGCTACCCCAGAGATTCTCCTCAGGTGAGGATGTACTGAGGGGTGTGGAGATGGTTCATGTTCATGTTGATCATTTCTGTAGGCAACTTGCCACAAGGGGTCTGCCTTTGTGTGACTTGCACGTATTAAAAACTTGCAAACAACCTTCCTTGTGTCATTTTGCCTTGAACGTGTGGTGATCAATTTCCCAGAGTACAAACCATATCTATCACAGGCCAAATCCACATATTTACCTTGCTTTGGGTTGAAAACTGTTCAAGTGTCACCATGCTTCATTTCCCATGTTTGACAATGGTTTTGTGCCTCTTCTCTCATAGGAGGTGGGGCAATTGGGTTTGTCATAGGTACGCCATATTCAAATTTTCATAGTTCAGTTTCCATTGAATTAAATCAGCCAACAACTGGATTAACATAAAATGTTACTCACCACCAGAGGTCATGTATATTTGTTAAAAATTTTGTTCCTCAATTGTCACCCTTGATGAGGATGCAATTGGGGCTTCCAATGTTTCATTAACCAAATCCTTTTTTTTCCACAGCTTTTTTCATTGCACTATCAATGTAGTCCTTCAATGAAGCCATATTACAAAAAGGAGGGCTTGCCACTGTTCCCATAATGCAAAACAAAATTCAATGCTACTTCAGTATTCAATCCAACTTTCATTGAAAAACTACCAAGTTTGCTCACTGTTGAGTTGAGAAAGATCAATTTTGTGGGAAGTTTGTTTGCAGTTTCCTATAGCATCACTTTAATTTCACTTTAATTTCACTTGATTTCATTTTATTTCACTTTAAATTCAGTTTAGTGTCACTTTATGATTGCTAGGTGTGATGCAAAAATCCCACATGGTATGCGTTGGTCCCAAATTTGGGTTGATGGAACCCAAATGTGGTCAAGGAGGTGTCAAAAACTTTTGCACAACCCCTGGCCAAGTGTCAAAAGCGCCGTAAATGGTGGTACACAACCCAAAAACACCGTTTATGGGGGGTATACGGCCCCCCAGGGGTTGCGTGTGCTTGAGACAACCCCTTGGACGCATGTAGATGCGTGTTCTGGCCTGAAGGCTGTTGTGTTGTATTTATAACCTTGGATTGGGAACTGCGTTGCAGGCTGCGTGCTCAGCAGTTGGGTAGGTTTGGCTTGGCATTTGGGATGGGCGCAGTCTCAGCAGTGCCTGCTGTGGGCTAATCAGTAGGAATTGTGGGGCTCAGCGCTGGGTGCGGGTTGGGCCTACTCCAGGCGTGGCAGGCTTGCAACCTGCTTGGACAATACCAACCATGTGATGGAGCCAACCCAACCAAGTTTGTGGGTGGCTAGTCTGGGAAGCAGGAGCGGGGCAATAGCGGGCTATACACTCCGGGGAGGTCCGCTCAAGCATAGGCAAGGACCAATCTGCGGATAATAGGATTTGCAAACACATGCGGGCAGATAAAAGTGGGGGGCTGCAAGTAGGGCGCAGCGGAGGGCTGCGCCACAAGAAGGACAAACTGGACATACGTAATGACAGAGGGGACGGTTTTGGAGGGAGTGGATGGATTGGGTAGGGCTGGGTTAGGTTTCTGGGCCCTAGTTTTTTATTTATTCATTGCTAGGCTTTCTGTTTGCGCTTGTACTTAGGTTAAGGTTGAGAGGGAGGAATTAAATACCTCACTCTCAACTCTGGGTTGTAGGGATATGGAATCATGGAATGGGATTGGATTGGATTGGAAGGATGAATGAATGAAGGGTAGAGGCAAGGAAATTCATCTCTATATCTCTATCTCTCCCTCTTTACTGGAGCATCATTATCCTTACAGATGCCAGGACCATTGAAACTGGAACTCAAGGACAACTAGGGGAGCATCACCCTTTTGGTTTCCACATCTGGGGGTCTTTCCGGGAAGTTCTTTTGTCTCAATTCTCTCAAAGGTACTCAAGATGCTACCAGCAGTTGCTTCTCCTTCTTCTTCCTCCTCCCACCATCTCCTCATTTACCCAAAGGATTAACCTCACATTTGATTCAACACTGCGGATGTGGAGCAATTCATCTCACTATATGAAGTGATTGCAGACTCCAAAGGCGCATTGGATTCCAACAAGGCGCGCCATGTTTTCCTGTCCATCATGGAAGCGGAAGAGCTTTGGGATGTGGAAGTGATGGAAGGCTACCAGAACCTGGATTGGCCAAAACTGAAGGGGGAAATGTTGGCAAGATGGGGGAAGCGCAATCCTTTTTTTTGGGAAGGCAATTTCAAAAAATCCACGGAATTGGATTACAAGGCAGGTGCATGCGGCAGGGTCCGGTTGCAAGCAAAATGGGATTAAAAGGCAGGCACGCGCCGTGGGGTCTGTTCGCAAGCGGGATCAGATTACAGGGCAGTGTGTGATCTGGCTTCACCACCGGAAACCATCCCTTGCTTTAGTAAACTCACAGAGTTGGCAAGGGAACTCAAGATCTATTTGAAGGGTCTTAAGCTCCCTAGCGCGCCTGCGCACCGGGTGTGCACGTATGGTGATAATGAAGGCTATTGGTGGTTGGTACGCAAGAACAGGACAATGGATTTAAACGCAGGATTGGTTTCCCCAGTGGAGACAGGATACGTGTTGGGAAAGCAGGTCTTGGCAGAATAGGTTCAGCCTGTTGCTATGAAGCAAGCAAGGACAAGGGAACAGGAAGCAGATTTTGCACATGGCCTGGGAACAGATGGGCGGAAGGCAAGTCCTGCAGAGAAGGGGATGGGAGCAGATATTTTGTACAATTTGGGAACCAATGGGTGGTGGGCAAGTCTTGCGGAGAAGGGGATAGGAGCAGATATTGTGTGCGGCTCAGGAACCAATGAATGGCAGATGTGTCTTGCAGAGAGGATAGGAGTGGTGGCAGATGGAAGGAGCCAGGCATTGGAGGATTTCAACCAGATTCAGACCTCTTGGACGGTGGGGAGAATGTGGAGCGCGGGGAGTGCAGGATGGATGGGCCAACATTGGGACCTTTTCCATCACAGCTAGTGGAGATTTTGGCATTGGTGCAACGGACACTTGCGGCGGGGCTTCAGGTGTGGAACGGGAAGGGATTTGGTGTCAACAGCATGGCTGGTGAGAAGGAAGTTGGGGTTGCAAGGGCTTTGGCAACAGAAGGCGCGCCTGGATGGAAGTTTAGGAAAATGGCCTGTGGAAACAACCCCCGTGGGATTGAATGAGGCTGTGTGGATCTCTATCTCCCGGAAGAGTGCAAGGTTTAAAGCCACTGGGACAGCATCTAGGCGTGGGGGGGACTAACAGAGGGTTTCAGGAAGGCGGGCACGGCGCAATTCCAGGTCTGTATACGCAAGGAAAATCCCCGCGGAGGAAACAAAAGGTGGAGCAGAAAGCAGGATGAGGAGCACTGCTAAAAAAAACTCTTTCCTTGATTTTCTTTTACTTTTCCTTTTGTTCTCTGGGTATGTTTCTCTGTTTCTTTTTCTACAGATGGGCATAATGGGGTGGAAGAATGGTTGGGGTACTGTGGGAAAAGCTTGAATTGGTGAGGGGGTGTCCTAGCCCATTCACAGCTGGAATGACTAGGAACCCCAGAATGTTTGTTTCCCTTATTATCTCTCTCTCTGGATGGTTGTGCACGCAAGCTGGCGGCTTTTCTATTTATCTTTTGTAGAAAGGGTTTGGGGAACTGTGTGGAAGTTTTTCTGTGGCGTTCCAGGTGCTTGTTTCCAGAGACATTGACAATATGTGGCGCGTATCATGGGGCTTTTCCTCTCAGGCTTGCACGCAGACGCAGAGCTAGTTGTTTTCTCACTCTTACTCAGGCTCAAGGTTGCTTGCAGGGCTCACACCCGGACGCGGATTTCCAACTCACTCTCACTATCACTCAAGGCAAGGCCACTCACTCAACAGGATAGCGCGTCAAAATTCTATTTCTTTGGAAGGTACAAAATTGCGCAGATAAAGACAAGGCTAGAAAAGAAGGGAAAGTGGAAGGGGGTTATCTGCATAAATTAAGTACATAACCTCCACCATTTCCAACCGCACCACTTCCACGAGTTCTCGGAAGGCGGCCAAGATTTTGCTTTGGGATTTGGCTCCATGAGTGCCCGGAGCTGAAAGGAACCACTGGAGGAGATTTTTCAACTTGGTTGCAAAATCCTTGAAGCACGCCTCCCTTAGCGCTAGTCCAGTGGGGATGTCTGGGATTTCCAAAGTGGCCGCGCAAGGTGGAGCTGGAGCTGGAGCCAGGGAAGAGGAAATGACAACCCATTCTGGTGATTCCAGAGTTGACGTGTGTCCTGCGGGCTCTGTTGATGATTGCAGGGCCAGTGATGGTAATGTTACTGGAGATGCGGGAGGTGGGGTTCCAGGAGCATGGGGAGGAGGGTGTAGAGGAGGGGGAGTTGGTCTAGGGGCTGAAGGAGGAGCCGGGCGCCATCCAAAGAGTTCCTTGACTTGTGGGTTGGTTGCGCCTTGATTTACACAGACTTGGTTGGCCCAGAAGCGGAGAGCCGCTTTCCAGTCTGCGGGGTTTGCAAAGTCCTCCTTAAAAAGCGGTCTGTCACGTCAAAAAGGAGTGGCCAAGGTTTGCAGAGGTGGAGCACGGGGGAAACAGGATGATGGGGAGCCAGGGGCAGTCCATGATTGCTCCAAGATCAAAACATTGCTAGAAACCACAAACAAGTTTTGGCAAGCCCTCCTGCGCAGATGGGCTGGGTTCAGTCCGGGATGAGCCCACGGAATGGTGTTGGAAAGCAAGCAATGTCAATGTCTGGCGCAGCAGGCCAAGCACGCGCAATGGCCAGAGAGGAGGGTACAGGAAAACCTGTTCCTGGCACAGAAGGTGCACGGTGGAACCCTGGTGAGACAAAGTGAGGTAGGCAGAGGGGTAGGACTTGGGTGGTGAGCAACTCGGAGGGTAGGAGCAAAGATGGGAAGACCTCTGGGGACAGAACTCAACTTGGGGGGGATGTGGTGTTGTATTTATAACCTTAGATTGGGAACTGTGTTGGAGGCTGTGCGCTCAGAAGCTGGGTAGGTTGGGCTCAGCAATTGGGGTGCGTGCGGTCTCAGCAGTGCCTGCTGCGGTCTCAGCAGTAGGGATTGCGGGGCTTGGTGCCGGGTTTGGGTTGGGCTTGTGACCCGCTTGGACAATGCAGACCATGTGATGGAGCCAACCCAACTGATTTTGCAGAAGGCTAGTCTGGGAAGCAGGAGCAGGGCAATAGTGGGGTTATACGCACCGGGAAGGTCCATGCAAGCATAGCCACAGACCAATCTGCGGATCACAGGATTTGCAGACATGCACAGATGGATAAACGCGGGGGGCTCTAAATAGGGCACTGCAGAGGGCCGCGCCACAAGAAGGACAAACAGGATGTACTTAATGACGGAGGGAAGGGTTTTGGAGGGAGTGGGAAGATTGTGTAGGGCTGGGTTAGGGTTCTGGGCCCTAGGGTTTTCTTTCTTTGCTGCTAGGCTTTCTGTTTGTGCTTGTACTTAGGTTAAGTTTGAGAGGGAGTACTTATATACCTCGCTCTCAACTCTGGGTTGTAGGGATATGGAATCATGGAATTGGATTGGATTGGATTTGAAGGATGAATGAATGAAGGGCGGAGGCAAGGAAATTCATCTCTCTCTCTCTTTACTGGAGAATCATTATCCTTGCAGACGCTAGGACCATTGATACCAGAACTCAAGGACAACTAGGGGAGCTTCACCCTCTTGGTTTCCACAACGCGCACTGAGGATGTGTGTATGGGCCCCCACGCATCCATTGGGCCGTGTAGGGCCCCACACAACGGTAGTTGTGAATTTATCATCACCCTTTAAAAAATGCATTCATTGAAATTTTTAGCATGAGTGGATTAAATCCATGCAACATTGAAACCATGTGAGTTTAATAAGTATCAGCTACATGAGAAAAATAATGCTATAAAAATAAGGTAAGTAAAAATATAATTTTTTTTTAAAAAAAAAACAAATCACAATTTTAATTTCATTATGATTTATTTTTATTTTGATTATTTTTTGATGATGAGTGTTTGAGTTTTATCATCAATTTTCTAATTATTTATTCAATTCCTGGCCTTTTCTTTTTCATTTTTTTTAATTTTTTTAATTTTTAATTTCTTTTAATTTTTTATTTATTTTTTTCAATTTTCTATGATCATTGTGGTGAGATTTTTTTTCTTTTTTTTTCATAACATCACCCAGATTACAGGGAAACAATTTTTCATTCTTTGTTGGAAAAATGCTTCTTTCATCACTTTATAACTGATATTATTCTTATCCTTCATTATCTTGGAAATCTTGGTATTTTTTTTCTCTTCAGTAGTTTTTCCTGATTATCTTAAAATTTTTCATGGTCTCATTTTTACAAAAATTTTGTGAATTGCTTACATGTTTTTATTATAAATATCAATTCTTTATTACCACAGTCAATTTTTTTATCTCTTTATGTTGAAATCTGCTTTGGAACAGTTTTGATGCTGTTGAAATAGGATCCAAAGGCTTTGAATTCTTTGAAAAAACAGAGCTTTGGCTTTGATGGACCATTGTGTCCCTGAAGCCTTCCTAAAAGTCTCCACATAGACCAGGGCACAATTATCCCACTCAGTCAAAATTTTCAATCAACTTAAAGCAATTCAAAAAATTACACCCATTCTATTTTTTTTTTTTTGAACTGAACTCAATTTTTTTCTCTTATTTGGAACAATTTACATTTTTCAAAAATGTCAAAGGCACAAATTGAGTCAAAAAGTTGGAAATTGAGACCAAACAGTCCAGATTAATTACCTATTTTTTGTGGAATTCTAAGCTTTTTTCAAAAAAAAAAAAAAAAAAAAAAAAAAAGTTATGGATTTAGTGATCCAAAAGTGCTCAATATAGCCTTAGTGTTCAATAAAAATCATAAGGCTTCTTTTAATATTTTGAAGCTCATTCAATGCAAAAAATTGATAAAAAATTCTGTCCAAAAAGTTTGTTCTGTAGGAATGATGTCACATCTTTCATGGAATATTTGAGCTTCCTGACACTTGATAAACCTAGTATCAGTTTCCAAAAATTTTGGATAACTATCTTTCCACAAAGAGTTGACCAGAATTAGAAACTCATGATGTTGTTGACTTATTGGTTGTTAGTTCATTGTCCTTAAAGACCGGATCACCA